>JABTTQ020000382.1:0-568628 GCA_016081115.2 Rehmannia glutinosa | reverse complement strand
TGCTTTGGTTCAGTTACGTATTGCTCAAACTCGGTCCGGCAACCAAACAAGATCAAGCGAGTGCTCCACTCAGCAAATCTCTCCAGCATTAAGTGGATTCAACATTCGATGGTAGACGAGTCTGTCAGCGATGCAGCAGGGCCAAATCGGCAATTCTGCCATTTTGCTGTAACAACACTCGCCTCCGCTTTTACCAGGAAGAAGGCACGTGCCCGCGCTAATCCGCTGTTATCTTTAGATGTAATGATGATTAACCACGCTAATTGTATTAATATAAATAGATCTCATTTATTAGGAAAAGGGCGGTGAAATAATACTACTATAAAGTTTGTAAGTGTTGGGAAATTATTTTTGATTTTGATGAATGCCATGAAAAACTTAGAATAGAGAAAGTTGGCACCCCACATTTTTATTGTAAATGTATTTGAATAGAGAAAAATGGTACGAAATGAGTCGAAATCAGTATGCGAATAGAAGATTAAAGGATTTAGAAGGAAGACTCGGCTGGGAAAGCGTAAGTGTAACAAAGAAGAAAGGCGAACTCGTGAAGGTGCAAAATGAGATACGGTGGTGAAGTATCGTACCGTCAACCTCGAGTACCAAGTCTCAAGTTGAAGTGATATAAAGAGTCATCCAATGAATGGAAAGTGGCACCTGTTCCAAAGTCACTTTAAGTCGAAGGAAATGCGATGAAATCGAGATAATTTGAAGAGATGTGTTTTAATCGAAAATTACTTAAACAAGTAATACCTCCCATCTCGCTTTTCTTAAAGTGCTCGGTCGAGAAAAGCGTGCAAGACTAAACGATGAATACTGCTGTGTCGAATCGAAAAGATGAAGAATCATTCATACGAGAAATGTCAATTCCGGCTTTGATCAACAATGACAAGCCAACGACCACGTTGTCTTTAAAAATAAGCTATCTTCTTCACCCGGATTTTGAAGATCATTATAAAAAGGCCGTCGCTCGAGAGAAGGTTACTCAACCGCGCGAACATTGAAGCTAACATTAGATCGTAACCAAAAAAAATTACTCTCAAGTCATTCAAATTCAATCCTCAAACCTACACTACGAAGAAATCAATCAGCGCACAAATGTCAGTCCCGAAGGAAAAGACGTGTCGGTTGAAGAGGAAACATTTGAAGATAATCAAAAAGGTCTACATTCCACGGAGGATCGCGGAAGGTTCAAGTCGAACCGAGTCTCAAGTTTTGGAGGGCTTCGTGATCAATCCAAGCGAAGTGAGCAAGTGAGTCTGTGCAGTGGTCTCTTGTAGTTTGAGTCGTGACGAGGGGCGTGTGTGACCAAGGCATCTCAGACCGTAGTCAAGAAAGGATCAAGTCATTTGTGTGATCAAGACATATACAGATTATACTTTGTATATTGATCAATACTTAGTGGATTCCTCCCGGAGTTGGAGAAAGAGGGAGTAAGAAGAATTACCCATTTTAAACTCTCATAAAAACTTATTATTATCATTTACGTTTCAACACTTTAATTTACGCACATTACTTAATATATCGCGATAAATTTCTTTATCCAATTGATAATCAACAAAGTGCTAAAACCAAGTATTAAAATAAAAAACCAAATTCAAGGGTGTTAAATGTTTCCTCCAATCTTTGAAAATATATCACAAATGAGTTAAGTCTTTTAAAAAGCAGCTTGAGTTATTCTATCAACAACTCGACTGAACATTGAGTCTGACTAATCACGATTAACTAACTTAAGTGCCTTCAAAGACTGGTACAGAAATATTAACTTCAACGTTTAAAAACTAAATCGAAAAGTTGATAAGGTTTATTGGCCGCCATCTTAAATCTTAGCACTCACACTCGCCAGGACTGATGGAATTCAAATTGAAAATCGGAAGGACCAGACAAGCTCTGCTCGGTGTTGAGTAAAAAAACAAATTAGCCACCTTTCATATTTTCCAAGTGTTCTTTTAATTTCCACGTCGTTATATTCATATATTTTGTTTGATCCAAGAGGCAAGTCAACATATTCTATTGAGGAATGAGGATATCCTAATTTACTATGGTAGCAAGAATGCGAGAAAAAATGGTGTAATATAAATGAACAATTTACTAGCATTCATTACTTGCGTTTTATGGTTTTTCAACAAATTAAATTATTAAACCATACGTTTTCCCTCAATTCAGCTAGCAATGCCATTATTACACTGAAAAACATCAACATGAAAACAAAATAAAAGAAATAAGAAAAAATGATAATACCTTTGGATGTGTGAGGTGTAAAGTTAATTATTTTTAATATTTTATATTATAATTAATTTTAATATTAAATCGAAAATGATAAAATGAGAGTGTTTTCTCGTGGAATTGAGAGGAACACCTATCCACAAGAGAAATCATATTCATCTGAAATTTTGTATGATAAAACATTAAAACCTTCACCATATTGTATTATCAGCAACTAATATGACCTTTGCTACAAAATGAAAATCATAAAAAAATAAATCTGACTACTAACAAAGCCCAAACGCCAATGGGATATTCTATTCCACTAAAATATTTCATCTACTATTTTACCCATGAGGATGATTATCACGTTACAGAAATTGTCATGTTAATTTTAAATCATAAATCAAACTTAAATAATGGGATTTTAACTTACTAATTTACATCACGTGACAATCATCAGTGGACAGATAGAACAAGAGACCAAACACTGAAATAGAAGATCTCATCCTGCCCAAAGGTGCCCTTATCTTATGCAATGCCATTTCTATACCCCTGAAATGAAATTATCAATACACCTGCCAAAAAACATCTCCGTCGCCGGAGGGTATATTTGTAAAATCAGCAGGTCCGATTCAGGTTCCTCCTCTTACCTCCCCGTCCTCTGTTGAGCATTTCTTTGTACCTCAAAATGGAGTCTAGCCTCTGCAACTTCAACTGCTGCCTAAATCTGTTGATAAAATCATCCGCTTTCTCATCCACCGCCTCATCTTCCCCACCGGACGCCGTCGCCTTCTCCCTCACCGTCGCCGGCCTCGCTTATCCACCTCCTCCTCCTCCTCTCTCTTCTTCGCCGCCGCCAACACCTTCTCGCTCGCGGACTTCTTCAGCACCCTTGCCGCCGGCTTCACCTTCGTCACCGCATCGGATTTGGTTCTCGCCACGTGATGGGGCTCTTCGCCCTCGTACTCAGGCTCTTGTTGATGGGCCGCTTGTTGTTCCGCTGGGACGGCGTAGTGGGCCTGGTCGGGCTGCTCGGGTTGGTACCTGGAGAGGTTAATTGACTTGACCCGTTCAAAAAAGGACGGAACTCGGCCCAGTTGCGGCCGATGTTCATCCTTGTTGTTGTCGCCGAGATTTATTCGCTTAGTGTTGGGTTTGAGGCTTGATATAAAGAATATGGTGCCGATCATGAGGTTTAGAAGGCAGAACAGAACGGTGGGCGTGAGCCAGGTCGTCACGATTTCAACTCCGTTCATAACTGCCGCCACGACGTCGTTTTATGGTGGTGTTTGTTTTTGTTGCAGAAAATGGGACAGAAGAGGAGAAAAAAAGAGTGGAAAAAGGAATTTACTTAATAAAGAAAAGTGGAATGGCTATGGGAGTGAGAGGTGCAAGTGAGATTTATGCTGTGACAGAGGGGAGTGGGCAAAATGGGAATATTTGTTTTGTTGATGCGGTAAAAATGGAAGAGTTATAAAATGCAGCTCCTTGTTTGAAATAAGATAAATTTGGGAAGGACAGTGCTGAAAGTAGTTATCTAATTTATTTATGATTTCGGTTTGCATTATCTGAAATTATGATGTTGACAATTATAGTCTATTCCTCTTTGAGCAATCCTATTGTTGAAAGCAATGCTTTACGGATCTAAATAGTGAGGCCAGGGCTCTCTCCCAGAGCAAATCTTGAGAAGCATGAACTATGCTGAAATAAATTTAAAAATAATAATGAAACAGCTGAAGAAAAAAAATAAACCCAAAACATAAACATGAAGAATAAAACCAAAAAACAAAAATAAACGAAAAAATAAAAAATAAAACCTAAAAAAAACTAAAAATCTAAAAACCAAATCAATTAAAAATAAATCCAAGAAACAAAATAAACTCTAAAAAACAAATATAAACCTAAGAAAAATAAAATTTGAAAAAAAAAACCTTTAAAACTTTGTGTAAGGAGCTCAATCTAACGGATCTGTGCCTGAGGCAAATCTCGAGACAAGTTTTGTCTTTCTTTTTCTGATTATTTATATTTCTTGTTTTAGTTTGAAGTTTACAAGTGTTTTGCTTAAAGTAAATGTTATTAATGTTTTTGGACAAAATACAAAATCCCCTTTTTTAAACTTTTGGTATCTGTGGGGATGAGAATGTAGATGATTTTAAAAAATTCTCTTTTCAAATAAAGCTAAAAAATTTGAACTCATCAAACCTTCAATATTCTCAGCTCAAACTCAAATTTAATTCAAAATATCTAAATTAAATAATTGATTAAACTCGGAACATGGACCCACCTATCAATAATAATAATGGAATTAATATTTCTTATTTTTTACCTCAAGCTTGAATTGAGATAGCTCAAAGCCTCAAACCAACTTTATTTTATAAACTGACTGAACTCACTTTATAATTCTTTTTTAAAAGGACAACCCTAAAACTAGAATTTAATGTCATTCCATTTTATCAATTCAGGTCGGTTTTTGCTATTTCGAATAAACCAAAATATTTTTTAGCATTTTTTTTTCAAATACATGTTTTTAACCATTTTGGGATGTGAAATTAATGTCGCCTTAACCTAGTAAACCCTTTTTAGTCACACATGCACATTCACCAACTTCATAACTCGATATCTCAAAACTTCTGAAAAATCTTATTCGACTTGCAAAAAATAGAACCTCACATTTGTATCGACGGACAAAAATTTTATTTCCATTTTTTTTGTTGATTTAGTTAGTTATAGTTGTTTGGTTAGGATTTGTTGTTAGAATTGAAGAATTTTTATGTTTAGACAATTTAGGTTTTAATTGAAAACCTTGTTACCTAGATTGATGGTGGTAGGTGAATAAGGTGTTGGAAAAAGCTTGGTTTGTGTATATCGAATGTTGAAAATTTGAGCGAATTTGAAACGAAAATAAATATCGAAAGAGTTGGACTCTTTCTCTTTAAGATGAGATTGCCGCTCCACGGTGCTTATTGAATACTGTGTCGAACAAAATGAAGCTTTCGAACTCTCTTTCTCAATTTATGCAAGTATCTTTGATGAATTGAAATTTTACATGCAAATGAATTAAGGGATGATATATATAGAAACCGATGCCTCTTGACATTTTAACCCAGGGTGCAGATCGATCATAAAGTGCAAAGTGTCATCCTAAAGCGCTCAATCGACTATGTCTCTTTTTTGACGTCGCGTGGCCGATCCTTACTCCGGCTCGGGCGGTGCTCGACATCATCACCGGTGCTTTTTGAGCTAGCCAAAGGCTAAAATGACTTGTCCACTAAGGGTGTACCATAAGGAGTTCACATGATTACTCCTTATTAGTGGTGAAAGCTCTTTATTAACTAGTCAAGCATTTAATATGTTTCACCCTATGTAGGATATAACTTTATATTCCCACTATTTATATTCCATATAAAGGTATTTTAAGTGAAATTTTTATGCATTTATTTCTTATTCACTTTACGTTGGTTTTGAGAAATTCAAAATGTTAACCTCATAGGTGTAGATTACGTTTATCTCATTTATTACATACAAAGAATAAATGAACCACTTAAATTATTGTCAAATCGATTTATTAAAACCAATTCCAAAGGAAGATGACAATAATTTTCACGATAACTCATATCAAGTTATTGTAGTTCGATGCTCGAGTAATGTTTGTTTTCATGAGGTTACGCTTAAGATCTTGTTCTCGTTATATATCGAATTAATGTAAATGGATATCTAATAACTAGATATCGAGTTTTCGGCTTTTAGTGTGGCGGCGATCAAACCAGGATAACTGGATATCTGGTTCACATAGCTAGATCTCGAGTTATCGCTTCAATCTACTCTCACTTATTATAACAAGTTATTTTGGTTTTCTCGAAAAGAACTTGAATTCACATAATTTTTCGTTTCAAATCTTGTTTTGTATGTATAATTTATCAAATCAATCCTCATTAAGATCTATAATTCAAATACGAAATTGCGTATACAAAATGTGAAGCCCTAAAAGTGTTTTCAGAAGCTATTAATTGATCCTTATTGTTGTTTATACATTTGATCGACTATTTTGCGTCATTTTGTGGGTAATTAATAATAATATATACATTTTTGTATTTTATTTCATTTTATTTAATTATTTGTGATCATGATCTTATTTAATTCTATCCCTCATTTATGATCACTTGATTGATCATTATTACTATTTTTGTATTTATTAGTCACCTTAGAATATTAAGAGACTATTTATTTTGGAGACTTTTTTACCTTATAGAATTAAGATTTTTGATTTAGATTAAGTGATCATAGGACTTACAAGTGATCAAAGGAAATCACTAAATATTTTGGAGATTGATATATTTCATCTATTATCATCAAATTTGGGACAAAAAAAAATATATGGAATTACCATATTGCCCTCATAGTGAATGACCAACATGGTATTTTTTTGGATAAAAATATCATCAACTCTTGCATACCTACACATATATTAGTCATCTTGTGTATAATTATATCATTAATTCAAACATTATACACATCATCTTATACACCAATTCTTTGTTACTATTTTTTTCCCAACTTATTCCATTCTTTAACATTCTCCTTATTCCTCTCAAATTCAATTTGACCCATTACTGACTTGCATTTTTGTCTCAATGCGAGAAAATTCTAGTGTGATTTGATCAAAATTTTCTCTCTCTCTCTCTCTCTCTCTCTCTCTCTCTCTCTCTCTCTCTCTCTCTCTCTCTCTCTCTCTCTCTCTCTCTCATACTACACGGCCATATGGCTATTACACACAAAAATTCATCTCATTTCATCTAACACATTTATCACTCTAACAAAATCCTCCTCCTTCCTCTCTAAAAACTCCCAACTTCTCTCTATTCTTCCTTTCACCTTCTTCTTCTATACTTAGAAAAATTTCAACATTTCCTCCATATTCTTCATAAAAAATCGAACCATCATCATACAAGGTAAGAAATTTTAACTTCAATCCATTTTTGATATCACATTGTTCATCTCTTCCACCTTTCTTAACTTAAGTTTGAATTTGGTTTGGAGGTACATTTAGAAGAACTTGAAGGTTTGAACTGGCAAACATTTTGAAGAAGGACCTCAAGCTGAAGAAAGAAAATAGTAGAAAAATTGTAAGCTAATTAAGGATTATGTACTTCAGACCTCTCTTTCCTACTCTTCCTATTTTTTTCAAATTTTAACACCCTTTTCATTTTTGAGAAATAGGGCTGACCTTAGGAGATTTTGGAGTTAGCCAAAATTTCCAATTTTGAGCTTAACTGTCTCCAAACATCTTACTACACAAGTAAATGTAGTCTTTCATTTCTTTATTTCCTTCTTTTTCTCCTTCATTTTTATCTCATTTTTCTAACTCCAAATTTTGATATTTTCTTGACTTAGGGGCTGACCTAAGAAGCCTCATCCAAAAAATTGTGAAATTATCCTTTTATTTCACAATTTCCAAATTTAAGTGGTGGAAAATTATTTTTCCAACTTTTAGGTGTTTTGATTAAATGCATGTAGAAACTTTAATCATGGGCCTTGAGATATATATAATTATGTATTGCATGACAATTTTATATATCAAATCATGAAAATTCTCAAGAGTTGCTCAAAATTATTATTTATTGAATTTTAGGTGCATGCATGTACACTTTAATGCTTTAATTGATGAATTCTTGTATTTATTGGACATGCATGTGTATGATCTTTAAAATTTATGTTTTGGATTACTTATAACCTGGAAAAGTCGAGCATAATTGCTTAAATTTCAATTTTGGACTTAAAAATGCAAAAATGGAAAGTTGGTGGACTAAATTGCAAGAAATAAAAGTTTAAGGACCCTCTGCAAATTTCGAAATTTGGGACTGTACTCAGGTTCAAAAATGATTTTTGGACATTTTAATAAAGTTTTAAGAGTTTTAAAATAAATAAAATCAACCTTTAAAAGCCCAGGACTAGATTGTGAAATTTTGAAAGTTTAAGGGCTACTTTGCAATTTTTAAAACTGTACCAGACCTAAACTTTAAAATTTGAAATTTTTACTCTTAAGGTACTGGGAATTACATATTTTAAAAGTATTCCAAAAATCCAAGTGGTTAGGGCTTGGAAAGTAATTTTTCTAAAATTGAGGGACTAATGTGTAAAATACTAAACTTGAGGACCCAAATGAAATTTCCAGGACTTATGCAGCCCATGCACCTGGAAATACTAACTTAACTATAACTTAATTATATTTTGGACCCAAGGTTCAAATTTCATAACAATTGGACCCCTAAAAGCCTTAAAGGCAATTATTTCAAAATGAGACAAAAATGATATTTTCAAAAGTTAAAGGACCTACACATATTTTTAAAAACTGTTTTTGTCCCAATATCCTACTAATCTTAGTGATATTTTCCAACTGGAATCACATTAAAAGCCCTTCGGTTTGTGAGTTAAATTTTAAAACTTAAGGCCCGAATTGGCAATTTTTACAAATTTGGGGCCAATGTGAAATTTTACAAAATCTCGACTTCAAAATTTTAAAAACCTGAATCTCTGGACAATTTGGAGAATTTAGGAACTGACCTCTTAATTTTTCAAAGTCGGGATATTTATTTATTCAATTTTTAACCCCAAAAGTATTAGTTTTTACAAAACGGGCTAAATTACAATTTTCCTTTATAAAAAGAACCTAACCCAAATTATTTTCTCTTTTACTAAAATAGCCTAGACCCTCGACTTGGAGATTTAATTAAAGTATTTTATTTTCTCAAAACCCTTGACTTATCGGATCAATTTGACCACGATTAATACCCGATGCGAGTTTACTTTCGCCTTGCGATTTGAATCTATAATGGGACTTATGTTCCACCTAATCATTCAAGATATCGAAGATTGCTTATCATTCCGATGATCATCTTCATCCAAATACTCCACCAACGCCATAAATTGCCACTCGCGTTTTCAAATTTTTTTCCTAAATCTAACTACTGAATCATAATACTCTTTGCACGGTTGTTGACGTCAGTTGTAATTACTTTCTGCTGAGTCAACGGTGTGTCGAGCTCACGATCGGAATGGATACGTCGGGGATGGGCCTGCGGCTCATACCGCTATTCCACTCTTCTTCCGCCCATCGTCCCTAATCCCCGCAATCGAGGATGAGTTTGTCAAGAAGAAGCGGTCGTAGTCGAGTATAATCATGATTAAAACAGTCAGAACCTCGCCCGGCTCCAGCGTTTTGTCTTTGCCCTACGGAGGCGATAAGGTCTGGTCTTGGACCCATCTTGACTAGGGAGTTACAAGGAAGAAGCGAAGGAATCGGTGTATGATCCACACGATTAGGAGTTATCGTCCCGTTTTTGGTTGGCGTTACATTTACCGTGCATTTAACCGCTTACCCTGTTTTTGCATTGGTTATTGTTGCAAATCCAGTCACGCAACCATTATTTGCCTTGCATAGGATTGGCGTTACACTTCCGTGCGCGATCTACCATGTTTGGCTTGATTCACATAGTGTATGTGTGACCATGAATCGTTTTCGTTGAGCGTATAAATATCTTTATTGTATTATTTTTATCACGGCGCTTGTGAAGCGTGTGTGAAATCATGCATCATACTCACGCGTTTTCATATAAATTGTTTTCTCACATTAACTATATTGCGCCACACTTCGCATACGATCACCCGTCCATCGAGATTTTTGTCTCATCCCCACTGTTTTCTAACCTTAGATGAGGATTTAGTTGGAGATCTTTGATGACTACGGATTGAGACTTTGTACTCGCTACGCTTGTTGGATTCTTTTTTTTTGTTGTTGATTGGACTCTTTTCTTATGTTGTTGTCGGACTTTTATATTTCATTCCATTCGGGTTTGTAATTGAGGGCGTATGACCCTTTGACTTTAAGTTGCTACTTTGTTGATTTTCGGGTTGTAATTTGGATGACGGATTGTAGACTTTAAGTGGTAACTTGTATCTATTATTTATTTTATTTTATTTAGACTCTATCTTATCGGGTTCTCATTGATATTTGTCCTGACGGTTTGGTTCATTGTATTTAAGTTGTGGATCGTCGTCGTGTCCGTTTGGGCGTGACACAAAACGAAAAATATAGATTCGAATTTTTAAGAAATTTGAAATAGAGAGTAAGATTATATAGAGAGAGATAAGTGAAAGAGAGAAATAGACTAAATATCAAACAAATATACTGCTTTGAAAGTATGCATGTAATATCTTAAAATGGTAAAAAATATTTATTTGAAAAGATAACTAGTTTTCATTTTTTCATTACAGAAATTGTCATTTTGACTCATTACCACTTAAGTAAAAAAAAAAAGCCACTACGTCTTTTGTCATGACAACTTCTTTTCCACTCAATATTTGAAATAAAAACAAACTCAAGTTTGACAGAAGATTTTATTACATTGTATTTTCTCCATCCGAAGGAGAGGATATTTTGTATAAAATCAAAGTAGGCTAAATAATGTAGTCCTAAGGGTTGACAACAATGGTTCAGCATATATTATGATTTGTAAAAAATCATATAATTTTTCAAAAAAATTCAATTTCAGTTATTTGGTTCTTGAAAATTAGAAGAAAAAAATTCGAAAAATCCACTTGACATTTATGGCCATACCCGATGATGCGAAAACCAAATTTGTCTACATGTGGACATCCTCCAAAGTAAGTTTTGTCCTTGAATCAAAATGTCTACTCATTTGGGTGATATTTAAGAAAACTTGGTATCCACATTAGTGGGTTTGCTCAAAAATAAGGGCACGTTAAATCGAGATTTTTTGAAAATTATAATATATCTCTATAGATAGTAAATTTTGCATGATTATTATTTTCACTCATATAACTAGAGGATTAAAATAGCAATTTGGCCCATCAAAATGTATTTTTCTTCCTTCAATTATAATAATGTAAGTATTGAACAGGACAAAAAACAAAACGGACAAATTGATGCAAAACTTTCAAAAGTGCAATCATACCAGGGTAACGTGAATGACGCAAATTACCAACTAATCTCTTGATGGTTCTTAATTAATCGACGACTTTTTCAAGTGGACACCTTATTTTTCCTATAATCCCACAAATAATACTTCTCTTTAATATCAAAGTATATTTGCAAATTATTGAAATTTTATATAATAACTGACGTGGTATCTCTCACCTTAAGAACTTTTAAATTGGATATTAATTATTGAGTGAGATATATAATTGTCACCAACGCAATAAGTCCGCGAAGTTTTCTTGGGAAAACTTTCACATGTTGAAGTCAGAGTAAGAAGAAATAACAAAATCATGTAATTAGGAAAAAGAAACAAAGCGAATTGTTTACGTTTGTAATGTAATAATATAGAGATATTTACAGTGAACTGAAGAATGATTATAATTTGGGATTCAATGGTGCACGAATTGCATGTACAATGGTAATATTATTATATAATTTAATGACAATTAAATTTACTTTATTCTGATGTATAGTAAAATTAATAAATATCATCTATCATTTTTTCTCAAACTTTGTATCATTTAATTTTTTCTAATGGAGATCATAGTGTGGTCGTGGTGAGGTAAATGTTCTGCGCACAAATACATGTGACATTCAATGCGTCCACACTTCACAGTTGAATAAATCGAATTAAATTTAAATTGAAACATATTTAAAAAAAAAAGTAAAAAAGATCAGTTTGATGTTTGACTTTTCTCATTAGAAAACTTCACTATCAATTTGATTTTAGTGTATCAAAGTGCATGCACTGAATATTGAGTTATAGCTTTTATATTTATTATTTAAATTTATAATGTTTTTATTATTTATTTACTAGACTATTGATAAAAGGGTTTTTCATTACATATTTTATGTGTGTATATTTAAGTATGATTTGAGTTATTTTATTGTTAGTTTCATAAATTTTTGATTGTCATAGTTCACATTACTTTCAGAGTGCTTTTATTGGTGTATATTGATGATTTGAAGTCGTTTTGGTGAATTTTTGGGCCGCTTTTTATGTCAAAACATACCCGGGTTTACGGATGCAAAACACTCAAAATCCCAAGCTAAACGCGTCGTTTTCGGCCTTTTCGAGGTCAAACATGTGTCGTCATTAGTGTTATGAGCGTTTGAGAATTCATGATTTAGTGGTGGTTAACTAGTTGTTATACCAAACTTGTGAAAAAAACAAATGAAAAAAAGAAGAAGAAAAAAAAAAAAAAGAATCCAATCGAGGTTATACTCATCTATTTGTTGTTGCTTAGTAACTAGGAGCATTCATGAGCCCCATGTTTGTCTTTACGTAAAAACGATGACACAAATATGAGTATGGGAAACCACCCTAGGAGTGTTTGAGCGAAAATTGAAAATATAAACCTAGTGGAAGAATGCCTCGAAAGGACCTACAAAAAAAAAATCGAAAGGGAGAATGTATATTCCTTGAATTCTCATTCCATAAAAGTTCAGAAGAAGCGGTTATATGACTAGTAGACTAACTACAATGATCCATTGAATTCTTGTATTTTCATGACATTATTGAATTGAAGTTATTCATAACTATCAATATTTGTGGAGTGATGATTTCAAGTTTGAATAAATGCCTGGCGATATTCTGATCTTTCTTGACAATCGATCGCTTTGCAAAATTGTGTTTTTTTCTTGAATGGTTAATTCGGGTTGAAGACTAAGAACTTGAACATTTGCTTGTGTTTAATGTGTTGAAAAAAATCCTTGTGTGTTGTAATTTATTGAATCATTCTTTTTGATTTAATGTTTTGCTTGAGGACAAGCAAAAGTTCAAAGTTAGAGGTGGTTTGATAAGGGTCTTTCCATGCATGTTTTATGTGTATATTTAAGTATGATTTGAGTTATTTTATTGTTAGTTTCATAAATTTTTGATTGTACATAGTTCACATTACTCAGAGTGCTTTTATTGGTGTAGATTGATGATTTGGAGTTGTTTTTTGGTGAATTTTGGGCCATGGTTTCATGTCAAAACATACCAGGGGTTTCGGATGCAAAAATACTCAAAATCCCAAGCTAAACGCATCATTTGGGCCTTTCGGTCAAACACGGGCGGGTGTGTTTTTCAAGACTACTGCTTTTTAGAAGTCAAAACGAGCAATTTTTCGACCAGACGCGTGCCAAGCACGGCCGTGTTGGAAAAAATCCAAAACATGGCTTTGCCGTGCTTTTAAAGCACGGGCGTGTTTTTCGTCCGATCTGGATGTTCTTTTGGCGGAAATTATGGAAGCTTTCCCTTTTTGCTTTTTGACAACCTTTGAGCAACTTTTACATCTCATTTTGCTGCAACAAACTCTATTATTCCTCAATTGTCATGTGAATACAATGATTCAACCAACTCAACCATGAATGTGCGCATAATGATTCAACCAACAACCATGGAAGTGGAGCATTTGTTAGCATTATTGATGTGTTCTTTCACAAAGATGGTGCCTATAAAAGCGAGAGTTTGAGTTGGGAAAAGGAGGCATGTAGTATTCATTCATTGATAGAGATTCATTGTATATTCTAAGTTTCAAAGAAAAATACATTGAGAGGATAAAAGAGAGGTAGAGTTGGAAGTTGAAGAAGCGATAGGGAGAAGGCTTGGAGCTCAACATCATTGCAATCAACCAAGGAGAAAGTCTTGAATTGGTCTTGAATAAGAGCTAAGTACACCATGTTCATTTTATTCAATTCTTCTTGTGTAGTATACTCTCTTGTCAAAGCCATGTGTAACTAAATTTCTAGTGTTTGAATGTAATGAACTCTAGAATAAATTTGTGATTAAGGTTTGAATGTTTTTAATAAAATCTTCATGTTTTGTGTGATTCACTTATATTATGCTTTATTCATTCGATTGGTATATGCGCAATATTGATTTGAAGTTTATTTTTTCATTCGGAAAATCGAGAGATTCATGGTGAAATAGAACCTATATAAGTGAAAGAGTTGCATGCAATCCTAGATATAGGGCGACATAAATCTTACGGATTAGGGTCAAACCTAATATGAGAATTCATAAATCGTTATAATGCAATTTTGGGGTTTTAACTAGAAAGAGATTTCGATTAATCAACTTGAGATTATGAGTTTTTCGCCTTTGAGAAAGGGTTTAACTTAAATCGGGAATTTCTACGGTCCACATAACATGAGATTTTATTAAAAGAGGTTGGTTTTGCGTAAGGGATTTTGGTTGTATTTGTAACTTGTCAAACCACAAAACATTCTAGAGGATTTACATTCAAATGCATTTTTATCTCTTGATTTCTTCTTTCACAAATCTTCTTTCATTTTTACTATTTGTAAGTTGTTAATTTAGATTATTTATTTTCCTTTGTCATCAATCAAAAAAAACTCGAAAATTGTTAGATTAGATAACAAAAAGACGGTAATTATTAGTAATTACAATCCTCGTGGGAATGACACTCGGTACTCGATAATCGATACTATAAAAATGATAGGTGCACTTGCACAGGTTTTAAAGGTAGCTTTTGAGACATCAAGTTTTCGCGCGTTGCTGGGATTGTAATATTAAGAACGCTTTATTTTTGTTAATTTAATAATATTTTTATTTTTTATTTTACCATTATCTTTCTTTTTATCTATCTTTGTAAGTCTTGGTTTATACTTATCCTCTTTGTTTACCGTGTATGCTACTCGTCAGAATTTGGAAGCGCGACACCGCCGTAGCAAACACGAGGAAAGTACTAACACGTAACCACGAAGAGGATACTAACGAAAGTAAAGATTTTGTCATGGCGGATGAACAAAGAACTATGTATGACTATGCCAAACCATCCATGGTCGGCGCGCGTCATCTAAAGCATCGTAAGGCCCATTGTTTGCGGAAATAATTTCGAAATCAAACCGAATGTCATTCAAATGGTGCAACAATTTGTTCAATTAAATGACCTACCAGGCGAAGATCGAATAATCATATCGCGAATTTCCTCGAAATTTGCGATACCTTCAAAATAAATGGAGTCTCCGACGATGCCATCCGTTTATGCTTGTTCCCATTTACTCTTCGGGGGCGGGCTAAACAATGGCTAAACACTTTCACCAAGGAACAATCACAACATGGAGTATTATGGCGGAAAAGTTCCTTTTGAAGTATTTTCCACCTGCCAAAACCGCACGATTGAGGAATGAAATCTCTTCATTCACTCAAGAGGACGATGTGACCTTATGCGACACTTGGGAAAGATTCAAAGAATTCTTTGTGAAAATACCCACATCATGGCCTCCCCATTTGGATGCAAGTCAAAAGGTTTTACAACGGGCTACTCTCATCGGCCAGAGGCAAATGATTGATGCGGCGGGGGGGAACATCAACAATAAGACACCCGAAGCGCCCCGAAGATCTCATAGAGGAATGGCCATGAATGGATATCAATGGCAATCCGTGCGAGTAAATCAACAGGCGGTGGTGTATACAATGCGAGACGCGTAGTTCGCTAGCCGCGCAGTCGAAAGCTCTAACTCGAGAAAATTGATGGGTTGGCGGTTCCAAAACAAGTCTTCTCATGTGAGACTTGTAGAGGATCGCACAACCACCAAGAGTGCCCCCACGCGATACCACCACATGAACAAGTGGATTATCTAGGTAATCAATCTCGACCCTCTCAAAATAATCCTTTCGCTTTATAATCCCGAGGTTGGCGTCGGCACCGAACTTCGATTGGAATAATCCAAGGTCAACCACGGCTAATCCCAATCTAATCTACACACGCCTCCGGATTCAGTGACCCAAGGAAAGCCTAACTTGGAGAAACTTATGGCAAAGTTTGTGCGATCAACAGATGCCCGATTCGGGCGGTCGAAACATCCTTAAGAAATCAAGAGCATCTATCCATAATTTGGAAAACCAAATAGGCTGGATGCGAAAATAATTTCAGGCCACAAGGAAGTTTGCCGGGTAACACCGAGCCAAACCCGAGGGGAGCACGTAAAGGCAATCACCATCGATTTTCCACATGAACATGATTATGCCAACGCCACCATGCGAAAATATGTGGAGGATGACAAACACGATGAAAAGCCCATGAAAAGGTGGTCGCCGAATACAAATCCAAGATCCCTTACCGGAGTTTAAGCTGAAGAAGATAGAAGGGAGGACAAATTTGGTAAGTACCTTGAGTCATTCAAGCAACTACATACTAATATTCCATTTGTTCAACCTCTTTTCAAAGCATGCTAAGGATCTAAATGACATCATTTCTAATGAAAATAAGCTTAACGAACTATCAAATGTGCAATTGAATGATAAATGTTCTTCCAATAATCTATCACAAAAATTTAATGATCCAGGAAGTTTTATTATCCTTGTACAATTGATGGTTTACTGTTGATAGAAACACTTAGGCGACTTAGGAGCTAGTATCAATGTGATGTCTTATGAAACATTCAAGCATATGGGATTAAGTGAATCGAAACCTACTAGGATGGACATACACTTAGCCAATAAATCGATTAAACATCCTAGAGGTATTATTAATGATGTGTTAGTCAAGATTGATAAATTCATATTCCCGATTGATTTTGTTATTCTTGACATGCCGCGATGATATTGAGGTTCCTCTAATTCTTGGATGTTCTTTCTTGCTACGGAAAAATCAATCATTGATGTGCATGGGGAAAATTAACTTTGAGGGGGGGATGAACAAGTAAGTTTTAAAATTCATGTTGATATTGAAAAGGATACTACTTGTTCTTTTTTTGCCGATTCAATTTCGTTGCCGCGATGAGAAATCTAAAAATCTCTTGGAGAAAAGTGTTGTTCAAAGTCCATGTTAGAAGCTTATGCCCGAAAAGGGGACCTGGAAAGTTCAAAGAGCACATTTTGAAGCATAAAGTTGGAGGTAATACTACTAAATACCCAAGGGATTTTCATAAGTCAAAAGCTCCACCCGACTAATCTCCACATTTGGGTAAACGGTCAAATCATATACGACTTTAAAGAAGCGCTAACCGGGAGGCAACTGAGGCATTTTGTGTGTATTTTCTTTTACTTAATTTTTTTATTGATTGGGGATTGAAAAAAATTAAAAAAAAACATGATCAGCCGTACTTTTCAAGCACGTGGTGTTCGTCACCCAATTCGTAAACACACCCTGGCCGTGTTAAAAAAATCCAAGGTTTTATAGGAAAAATTAAATCAGAACACGCCAGGCCGTGCTTTTCAAGCACGGCCGTGTTTTAAAAAAAATAATTAAAAAAATTTTTTTTGGCCGGAAAAATTAAATCAACACGCCCTACCGTGCTTTTTAAGCACGGCCGTGTTTTTATTATAAAAAAACTAAAAAAATTATATTTGATGATTTCACGGTATTCGAGTTGTGTATCCTTGATTAGGTATGAAGATGCCAATGAAGGTCTCGTTAAACAACCCAATGGTCGCTCAATCCGATTTCACTTTCTCTTCAGTAAGGTCGTATTTTTCTTTTCCACCTCTTTTATTTTCTTCTAGTGTGGTTGATTTTTGAGTGTTTTGTTTGTGTTCGTTCATCTCTTTCTTTCACATTGAGGACAATGTGAACCTTTAAAGTTGGAGGTGGGTGCAATTACATTCTTAGTCTGTGTGTACTTGCTTTTATTTTTAGTTTGTCGACAAGAGGTATTTTGTTTTTAACAAATTGAGTGTTTGCTAGTCAATAACTTAGTCGATTACACCAAAATTAACTTTTTGATTTATGTTTTCAATGTGAAGCAATTGATTGTCTAGGATGGATTGATGTAGATGTGTGCTAAATTTTGTGAGATTTTCAACTCCATAATACTTGATTTGTTAAGGCATTTACGACAAAGTTGTTAGTCAAGTGGCTACGATAATCTAGAGGTGAATAGATTATGCCGATTTTTAAATCACCCTCTTTTTCGCATCAACAAGTAAATGACAAGAATGTAAATGCGGAAATAAAACAATACTCGTTGATTTAAAGAGGTTCAACCCACCTAGGGGCCTAATCCTCTACCACCCCAGGTATCTCAGGGATGGATTTAAAAAAAAGATTTTATTAATTACCACAATTAATACAACACCTTGAGGATCACCACAATCCTCTTACAACACCTTCAAGGAGATTACCACAATCTTCCTTCACCACCTTTGAAGAGTACCACACTCTTCAAACACATATCACCTAGATCACCCAAGTGTATTCTTACCACAAGAATACTCACAGAATGTCTTGTGTTGAATGATGGACAAAATTCAAGATTACAACTCTATGAAACCAATACAAAGATTGAGTACAAGTGTAATCAAGAATCAAAAAGCCTGACCTCAAAGATGTGCAAGTGAAAGTACTTAGGCTATTACAACAAGAATGTAAAGATGAAAGCTTGAACAATTTGCGATTTCTTGTTGTGTATTTTGCTTGTATGTGTTGTGTCTTGTTTCTTCAATTCATCCTCTATTTATAGGGAAGTCTTCACCAACATAGGCTCCCAACATAGACTCCTCTATCTTCACTTTTGTCTACAAAAAGAAGATCACAAGATGTAGAAATATAGTACAAAAATCAAAAGTAAATCTTCTTTGTCAAGAATTTCAAATAGCATAATTTTCTTTGTCACAAAATAGCATAGAGGCGACCAGGTTGCCCTGTTGAAGATTTCGACCTTTTGAAAAAAATAGTGCGATCCAGGTAAAGGTCGTCGGGTGCGGCCGTTCGCCCTAGGAGTGTGACCGGTCGCCTCACCCTTGACCGGTCCCCTCTTTTTTTTTCACGAATTTGTTTTTGTTTCGTTCTGTTTCATTTTTTCAACTCTTGAGTCTTAGGTCGACCTCTTGTGCGGCCAGGTCGACTCTCAATTTGAAATGTTGTCCGATTTTTGTCAAAAATAAACTTCAAGAAATACTCCAAAAATTAGTAAAAACATTTTAAATCAATTGGGAGTATTTGGACAACATTTACAAACATTGTTTTGGTGTAAAAACAAATATAAACAAAATCATCAAAAGTGTTGTCCAATTTTAATCAAATTAAAAACTCTAAGAAATACTCCAAAAATTAGTAAAAACATTTTAAATCATTTAGGAGTATTTGGACAACATATAAAAACATTGTTTTGGTATAAAAACTCATTTAAACAAAATCATCAAAATCTTGATAAAAACATTTATCTAACAAACTCCCTCCTTTTGATGATTACAAACCAAAATAATTTTTAGAAGGTCGATTTTAAAACAAAACAAATTTTCCTTCTAAAACAACAATCCATCACAAGCAAGATTTATCATTAGTACAACACACAAGAGTAGCGACAAAGATTTTTCAAAATCATTTAAGCACAAGCTCCCTATCAACATGCATAGCAAGAGTAAATATAGAAGCAACAACTAAAAGCTAAAAGCTTAACTTTTACAAAATAAGCTTGAATTATATGAGCTTAAAAGCTCCCCGACCAAGACATCATTAGTCAAGCATAAAAGTCCACAATATATCAAATGGACTAAGCAATATTCACTGCTTATGGCTTTTAAGAGCCCTAGCTTATAGCTTTTCTTGCGAGCTTATTTTCGCTTCTTTGAGCGTATGAGCGTTTTTCCTGTTTCTCCCCCTTTGGAATCATCAAAAAGAATGTTAGCACGATAAAAACATCATATATTCAAATCAAAGTGCGCAAATTTATCGATTTATCGAGCTTTTTGAAAATTGAAGCTTAAATTCCAAATAAAAGGGAAAAGTTGATCAATTGACTTGCAAAAGCTCATTTGATTGATAAATCTATAAACTTATAAGACTTTTCAAATCGAGAGAATCATGTAGGTGATGAATTTTCATTGAAACATTTAAGTCGAACACTTGGCGTCGTCGAATAAAACTAGAAGAATATAACGCCTTTGCGATTCGTTTAAGCCAAAAATTTTCATCACCAATTGCAATACAACAATATTCATCCAACAACAATCATCATATACAACATACTAATACAATAATTTCATCAAAATAACAAGATACAAGCACATTCTCAAGGGTTCAACCCAATTGAGATTAAAAAGAGAAATTCTTACCATTTGATCGGAGAGGATGAGCAACAATGATGATAATCGAGCCTAATGAAGTCCAAAATGTAAAATGTATGCACAAAAACAAATTTGAAGTGAAATTTGTGTGCAAAATGCGAAGGGGACGAAAATGGCCAAAATAAGTTAAAATGAAGAATCTTTGAAGACATAACGGTTTTAATCCAAACTTAAAACTTAGGGTGACCGGTCGACGTTGAGGCGGCGGCGGTTGCCCTCAACCTTGTTTAGCCTCTTTGTTTTGTGATTTTAATAAAATCCAAATTTTCAACCAAAAATCCGATTTTTCGCCCTAAGTTTTAAAAACATGCAAGATGTAAACGTAAGCCTCATTCAATATGCATTATGCCTAACCGAGCTCGTATTGATGCAAAAGTCTCGGAAGTTAGCGGTTTAGTAAAAATGTCCGCTAATTGATCTTGAGATGGTACAAAAGATATCTCAATTTTTCGTTTTGATACACAATCTCTTAGAAAATGATGTCGAATCTCAATATGTTTAGTACGGTTATGATGAACGGGTTTTGAGCAATATTTATAGCGGATATATTATCACAAAAGATAGGAACACTTTCAAAAGAACATTTATAATCCGCTAAGGTTTGTTTCATCCAAAGAAGTTGTGTACAACAAAATGCCGCGGAAATATATTCCCGGCCGTTGAAAGTGAAACACAATTTTGTTTCTTTGAAAACCAAGAAACTAGGCAATCACCTAGAAATTGACATGATCCTAAAGTACTTTTCTGATCATCGATATTTCCCGCATAATCCGAATCACTATAGCCTTTAAGAGAAAAATTTTCATTCTTTGGATAGAATAAATCATATTGAATAGTGCCTTTCAAATATCGAAAAATCCTTTTAACGGCACTCATATGAGATTCTTTGGGATTGCTTTGAAAACGAGCACATATGCATACGACATGAAGAATATCCTCTACTTGCGGTTAAATAAAGTAAACTACCAATCATACCTCGATATTTGGATTCATCAACCGACTTGCCTTTTTCATCTTTGTCAATCTTGACGTTTGTTGCCATTAGGGTAGAGATGTTTCTTCCTTCTTCAATGCCAAATTTCTTCAAAAGCTCCTTTGTATATTTTGATTGAGAAATATAAATTCATTCTTGGCATTGCTTAATTTGAAGTCCAAGGAAGAAGTTGAGCTCCCCATCATGCTCATTTCAAATTCACTTGCATTAACTTAGAAAATTTCTTGCACAAGGATTCATTAGTAGCACCAAAAATAATATCACCAACATAAATTTGCACTAATAAGCAATCTTGCCCTTTTTCAAAAACAAAGAGAGTAGTATCAACTTTATCTCTTGTAAAACCATTTTGCAAAAGAAAAGAGCTAAGTCTATCATACCATGCACGGGGTGCTTGTTTCAAACCATACAAGGCCTTTTTAAGTCTATAAACATCATTAGACCTAGAAAAATTTTCAAACCCGGAGGTTGTTTTACATAGACTTCTTCTTGAATAATACCATTTAAAAATGCGGATTTTACATCCATTTGGTAAAGCTTGAAATTTTTAAAACAAGAATAGGCAAGTAAAATACGAATAGCTTCTAAACGTGCTACGGTGCAAATGTTTCATCATAATCAATACCTTCTTCTTGATAACCTTGAGCTACTAACCTTGCTTTGTTTCGAACAATATTGCCTTGGTCATCGAGCTTGTTCCGAAATACCCATTTTGTACCAATAATGGTTTGAGATGGAGGACAAGGTACTAATTCCCATACATCATTCCTTTCAAATTGATTCAACTCCTCTTGCATTTCTAAAAACCGATCCTCATCTTCAATGGCTTCCTTAGCATTTTTAGGCTCTTTTTGAGAAATAAGAGCTTTCTCGGCAAATTTTCCTCAGTCATTACTTTATCAAAGGGGATCACCAATAATAAGATCTTTTGGGTGATCTCCTTAAATTTCAATGCTACGGGAAGATTCGATATCACCTTTATCTTATTGGGAACATTTGCTTGAAGGTTGATTATTTTGAGTATCATCTTGAACAATGGGTTCAACAATATCTTCTTCATCACTTTCATCATTGGGTATCCTTTCAACACCCGAAGCTTCATTGAATTTGACATGGATGGATTCTTCAACAACCCCACTAGTCTTATTGTAAACCCGATATGCTTTGCTCTTGGTTGAATACCCCATAAATATTCCTTCATCGGCCTTAGGATCAAGTTTGTCTAATTGATCCTTAGTATTCAAAATAAAACATTTACATCCAAATATTTTGAAATAACTAATATTTGGAGTTCTTCCTTTCCAAAGCTCATATGGAGTTTTATTCATTTTAGGACGAATATAAACTCGATTAATGACATAGCAAGCGGTACTTACGGCTTCGGCCCAAAAATATTTTGGAAGTGAAAATTCATTTAGCATGGACCGACTCATTTCTTGAAGTGTCCGATTCTTCCTTTCGGCTACTCCATTTTGTTGAGGTGTCCTTGGAGCCAAACAAATTATGACTATATCCCTTGGTTTCACAAAAGACTCTAAATTCGCCGTCAAATTCTCCACCTCAATCACTTCAAATAGACTTAATAGTATCTTCCTTTTCATTTTCAATAAGTGTGCACAACTTAACAAACGACATCGCTTTTATTTGTAAGAAATAGAGCCCAAGTATATCTAGAAAAGTCATCAACTATAACAAAAGTGTAATGTTTTTCACTTAGACTTGCCGTACCAATATCCCCATACAAATCAAGATGAAGCATTTGTATGGGTTTGGTAGTGGAAATTTCATTTTTGGGCCTAAAACTACTCTTAACTAATTTGTTCTTTTGACAAGTGTCACATAAGCCAAGATTTTCAAAAATCAATTTGGGTAGTCCTTTTACATGTTGGTTTTTGTAAATAGTTCGCAAATTTTTGTATCCAACATGTCCAAGTCGCCTATGCCATAAACTAGTTAAATCATTATTGGCGACAAGACAAGAAACATTTTGACTAACCAAATCACTTGTACAAATTTTGTAAAGATTGCCTTTTCTAATTGCTTCACAAATAATTTTATCATTTTTGGAAATAAGGCATTTTTCTTTATTAAAAACAACATTATAATTTGAATCACAAAGTTGGCTAACGCTTATCAAATTGAACTTAAGCCCTTCTACTAAAAGAACATTACTAAGAGAGAAAGAAGAGTTACCAATTTCCCCATTTTCAAGAATTCTTCCTTTGCCATTGCGAACATGACCATACCCTCTTCTTGGAGCTTGATGTTGGTAAAAAGTTCTCTCTTTCGGTCATATGGCGTGAACATCCGCTGTCCACGAGCCATTTTGAATCTTCTATTGTTGTTATAGCCCCTATAACCTACAGAGAAATTATTTTTAGGTACCCTATAATTTTGGGGTCCATGGGGTTAGCACTTGAGACCTTTAGGTCTCCAATAATAACTAAAATTATTCTTCAATTTACAATTGCTAGCAAAGTGTCCATTCTTACCACAATAAAAACAAGTAATAATACGAGGACTACTAGCACGTACAAAGGTTGGACCTTGGTCTTTTTATTAAAAACATTTTGAAAAGGTTTGTAACCAAGTCCTAACTTAGAATGCTCACCTCTTTGTGCATCTAAAATTTTTGTGACTTTATCCGTACTTAAATTGAATCGATGCACATCCTTTTTCAAATTTTCAATATCATTTGTGAGCGTTTGTTTTTCGGTTTCAAGAGTACGGATCATAGTAAGAGTAATAGCATGAGCCTTATCAAGAGAATCATAGGAAGTAAATAATTTATCTTTTTCTAGTTTAAGCTCTTTATGCTCCTTTTTCAAATTCTTGTATTTAACAATCAAATTTTGAAACTCATTTTGCAATTCATCAAAATCACATTGTAATTCATCAACTAGGGAAGAAGATTAAGCATTAGAGCGTACCTCGGTATTTTCATCGTCTATGGCCATAAGACCATGTTCGGATTCTCCTTCCTCGTCGGTTGTTTCAAGTAATTCATCCCAAGTTTTGATGTCCGCATTTAACGCCTTCTTTTTCGGAAAATGTTTTTCTTCTTTTGTTCCTCTTCCGCTAATTTTGGGCAATCGGCTATGTAGTGCCCGGATTTTCCGCATTTGAAACAAGAATTGTCTCTTGGCTTTCTTGTTTTATTTTTTTGTTTACAAATTTTGCAAATTTTCTAACAAGAGTCGCTGCTTTCTTCATCATCCTCATCACTAGCATAATAAACATTATTAGAAGAAGATGCTTAAGCCTTTAATAATATTTTGCGTGCCGGTTTAGAGGTGGATGATTGAGAATTTTTCCTCTCCTTGAGATATACTTCATAAATAAGGAGGTTTCCAATGAGCTCATCAAACTTGAGTATCTCAAGATTTTGAGCTTAAAGTGATTGCCGTCACCTTTTCGGACCATGAGCCGGAAGAGCATTTAAGACTTTGGTCACCTTATCTTCTTCGGAGATGACCTTTCCAAGAGCCACAAGAGGATTGACAATGTTGTCAAGCCTTTCCATCGCTTTTGATATGCTTTCACCATCATGCATATTGAAATTTTCAAAGTCTTTCACAAGCATTGTTTTTTCTTGCTTGCTTCACTTTCTTTGTGCCCTCATAGATGGTTTCTAATTTTTCCCGAACTTCATGTGCCGACCATATGCCTCTTATGCGATTATATTCGGTGGCGGTAAGAGAGCAATGTAAAATGTTTAAGGGCTTACCGTTTAAAGAGAAAGCCTTCTTGTCATTTTCATCGTATTCTTGAATCGCTTGGGAGTAGTGGTACCATCCTCCAATTTTGTTGTTGGTTGAGCAACTCCTTCAATGACCACATTCCAAATATCAAGCCCGCACCCTTGTAGAAAACACTCCATGCGGTCTTTCCAAAATGCGTAGTTGTTGGCGTCGAATAGTGGTGGCTTGTTGGTGGAGGCGCCGGTGGTGAGATAAGCTTCATTCGTAGCCATGGATCTTTCCTCTTTACTCGGGAACGAGCTAGCCAAAGAGTTTGGCTCGATACCACTTGTTAGTCAAGTGGCTACGATAATCTGAGGGGGTGAATATATAGATTATGCCGATTTTTAGAAAATCACCCTCTTTTTCGAATCAACAAGTAAATGACAAGAATGTAAATGCGGAAATAAAACAACACTCGTTGATTTAAAGAGGTTCAACCCACCTAGGGCCTAATCCTCTACCACCCCAAAGATCTCCGGGATGGATTTCAAAAAAAAAAAGATTTTATTAATTACCACAATTAACAACACCTTGAGGATCACCACAATCCTCTTACAACACCTTCAAGAGATTACCACAATCTTCCTTCACCACCTTTGAAGAGTACCACACTCTTCAAACACCTATCACCTAGATCACCCAGTGTATTCTTACCACAAGAATACCCACAAAGATGTCTTGTGTTGAATGATGGACAAAATTCAAGATTACAACTCTATGAAACCAATACAAAGATTGAGTACAAGTGTAATCAAGAATCAAAAAGCATAGACCTCAAAGATGTGCAAGTGAAAGTTTAGGCTATTACAACAAGAATGTAAAACATGAAAGCTTGAACAATTTGCATTTTCTTGTTGTGTATTTTGCTTGTATGTGTTGTGTCTTGTGTCTTCAATTCATCCTCTATTTATAGGGAAGTCTTCACCAACATAGGCTCCTTTCTATCTTCACTTTTGTCTACAAAAAGAAGATCAAAAGATGTAGAAATATAGTACAAAAATAAAAAGTAAACCTTGTTGTCAAGAATTTCAAACGGCATAATTTTCTTTGTTACAAAATAAATAGCGAGCGACGGTTGCCTGTTGAAGATTTCAACCGTTTGAAAAAAATAGTGCGATCCAGTGCAATCGTCGTCGGGGCGTGCGGTCGGCCGACGGGGTGCGACCGTCGCCTCACCTTGACCGGTCCCCCTCCTTTTTTTCACAAAATTTGTTTACTTTCGCTCGTTTCATTTTTTCAACTCTTTGGAGGTACCGGTCGACCTCTTGTGCGGCCGGTGACCTCAATTTGAAATGTTGTCCGATTTTTGTCAAAAATAAACTTCAAGAAATACTCCAAAAATTAGTAAAAACATTTTAAATCAATTGGGAGTATTTGGACAACATTTACAAACATTGTTTTGGTGTAAAAACCAATATAAACAAAATCATCAAAAGTGTTGTCCAATTTTAATCAAATTAAAAACTCTAAGAAATACTCCAAAAATTAGTAAAAACATTTTAAATCATTTAGGAGTATTCGGACAACATATAAAAACATTGTTTTGGTATAAAAACTCATTTAAACAAAATCATCAAAATCTTGATAAAAATATTTATCTAACAAAAGCTTAGTGTTATGAACGTTTGAGAATTCATGATTTAGTGGTGGTTAACTAGTTGTTATACCAAACTTGTGGAAAAAACAAATGAAAAAGAAGAAGAAGAAGGAAAAAAAAGGGAATCCAATCGAGGTTATACTCATCTCTTTGTTATTGCTTAGTAACTAGGAGCATTCATGAGCCCCATGTTTGTCTTTTTACGTAAAAACGGCGACACAAAATATGAGTATGGGAAACCACCCTATGAGTGTTTGAACGAAAATTCAAAATATAAACCTAGTGGAAGAATGCCTCGAAAGGACCTACAAAAAAAAAATCGAAAGGGAGAATGTATATTCCTTGAATTCTCATTCCAATAAAAGTTCAAGAAGCTTGGTTATATGACTAGTAGGCTAACTACAATGATCCATTGAATTCTTGTATTTTCATGACATTATTGAATTGAAGTTTTTCATAGCTATCAATATTTGTGGAGTGATGATTTCAAGTTTGAATAAATGCCTCACGATGTTACTGGTCTTTCTTGACAATCGATCGCTTTGCAAAATTGTGTTTTTCTTGAATGGTTAATTCGGGTTGAGAAATGCTAAGAACTTGATCATTGTGTGTGTTCAATGTGTTGAAAAAAAAAATCCTTGTGTGTTGTAATTTATTGAATCATTCTTTTTGATTTAATGTTTTGCTTGAGGACAAACAAAGTTCAAAGTTGGAGGTGGTTTGATAAGGGTCTTTCCATGCATGTTTTATGTGTATATTTAAGTATGATTTGAGTTATTTTATTGTTAGTTTCATAAATGTTTGATTGTACATAGTTCACATTACTCCGAGGTGCTTTTATTGGTGTAGATTGATGATTTGGAGTCATTTTTGGTGAATTTTGGGCCATGGTTTCATGTCAAAACATACCCGGGGTTTCGGATGCAAAAACACTCAAAATCCCAAGCTAAACGCGTCATTTCGGGCCTTTTCAGTCAAACACGGGCGGTGTGTTTTCAAGCACGGTCGTGCTTTTTAGAAATCAAAAACGAGCAATTTTTCGACCCGACGTACCAAGCACGGGCGTGTTTTTCGTCGATCTGGATGTTCTTTTGGCGGAAATTATGGAAGCTTTCCCTTTTTGCTTTTTGACAACCTTTGGGCAACTTTTACATCTCATTTCTTTGCAACAAACTCTATTATTCCCTCAATTGTCATGTGAATACAATGATTCAACCAACTCAACCATGAATGTGCACATAATGATTCAACCAACAACCATGGAAGTGGAGCATTTGTTAGCATTATTGATGTGTTCTTTCACAAAGATGGTGCCTATAAAAGCCAAGAGTTTGAGTTGGGAAAGGGAGGCATGTAGTATTCATTCATTGATAGAGAGATTCATTGTATATTCTAAGTTTCAAAGAAAAATACATTGAGAGGATAAAAGAGAGGTAGAGTTGGAAGTTGAAGAGCAATAGAGGAGAAGGCTTGAGCTCAACATCATTGCAATCAACCAAGGAGAAAGTCTTGAATTGGTCTTGAATAAGAGCTAAGTACACCGTGTTCATTTTATTCAAATCTTCTTGTGTAGTATACTCTCTTGTCAAAGCCATGTGTAGCTAAATTTCTAGTGTTTGAATGTAATGAACTCTAGAATAAATTTGTGATTAAGGTTTGAATGTTTTTAATAAAATCTTCATGTTTTGTGTGATTCACTTATATTATGCTTTATTCATTCGAATTGGTATATGCGCAATATTTATTTGAAGTTTATTTTTTCATCCTAAAATCGAGAGATTCATGGTGAAATAGAACCTATATAAGTGAAAAGAGTTGCATGCAATCCTAGATATAGGGCGACATAAATCTTCCTGGATTAGGGTCAAACCTAATATGAGAATTCATAAATCGTTATAATGTAATTTTTGGGGTTTTAACTAAAAGAGATTTCGATTAATCAACTTGAGATTAGGAGTTTTTCGCCTTGAGAAAGGGTTTAACTTAAATTGGGAATTTCTACGGTCCACATAACATGAGATTTTATTAAAAGAGGTTGGTTTTTGCTTAAGGATTTTGGTTGTATTTGTAACTTGTCAAACCACAAAAACATTATAGAGGAATTTACATTCAAACGCATTTTTATCTCTTGATTTCTTCTTTCACAAATCTTCTTTCATTTTTACTATTTGTAAGTTGTTAATTTAGATTATTTATTTTCCTTTGTCATCAAACAAAAAAACTCGAAAATTGTTAGATTAGATAACAAAAAGACGGTAATTATTAGTAATTACAATCCTCGTGGGAATGACACTCGTTACTCAATAATCGATAGGTGCACTTGACTAAGGTTTTAAAGATAGCTTTCGAGACATCAACTATAAATATAATAATAAGAAATATAGTTATGATTTCATTTTTGATTTTATAACTACTTTTGGTTTTTTTTTACTAAATATTATTCACCAAACTCCAAACCAAAATATAAAAAAGTTCAATAGTCATCGAACCAATACGATTAATTTGATTTGTTACTCAGCATAACATATGTATAGGCATATGGATTGTTTAATTTACCAGAAGTTTGATCGATTCAATTCAATTTTAAATGAATACTCCTACCACTAACCCTTCTTATATGAAAAAGTACTATTTCATAGCTTATTTGGACATAACTATAGGTGGTAATGGTACAAAATAACATTTACAAAATGTAAAGATGAAAAATAAATCTTTTTTGTAGACATATATTTTTTAGCCATTTTGGGTGTAAAATGACATTTATACCCTTCTAAAGATATTTGTTTGATATTTGAATTATTTCTCTCTCTTTTCTCTCTTTTTCTTTTCAAACTTTTTAAAAATCGAACATGTATTTTTCGTTTTAAATATGCAATATGGGTGTTGAATTATAGATATCGAAAAGATGATTAATTTGATATATTATAAATGAAAAACGGATTTAAAACAAAAAAGTTATATGAATTCAAAGTTTTTAAAAAAACAAAATAACTTGTTATAATAAGTGAGATAAGATTGAACATGAACTCGATTCGATTATTTGTTGCTTGACATCGACGCCTACTATTTTTATTTTTTAAAACTCGATATCGAGTTATGTAACTTGATATCCCAATTATTGGGTATAGCGATTACATTTAACTCGATATCGAGTTAAATGTAATCTGATACCCCATAACTCAAATCGGGTTACTTGTGCATTGCGAATTCAGAATACATCATCTTCTTCCCCATTCCGTCATTAACAACATCCTGCTCACCCACCAACACCAAATCCATATAAAACTCTAGAATTTCTACAAAAACTACAAAAAGTCCTAACCTAAAACAACTATAGACTAATAAATAAAAAAAAAAACAACATGAAATTAACACAAAAAAACTATAGAGGTCGATGCGGTCGTCGTGCGTTGATTCTTGGCCGTCATCGTCCAAGTCGCTTCCAAATTTTTGGTCATCACCTGTGTCTTTTCGAGTGTTTGGTTATGTTGTAACTCAAAAATGGATTGTAAAACTACTAAAGCCAAGCAAATATGTCCATTTCGCACCCCAAAATGGTAAAAAGATGTTTTTGAAAAAGATGACTAAAAAGATTTTCAATTGGCCAAAAAGGCTAAAAAAACCACTCTAACTATAGTAGATATATGTGAGTTTATTCGTAACTTTTATTAATTAAATAAGCACTTAATTTGTTGAAAAATACTTTTCTTTTGTGCGCTTTCTTTTATCCAAATTGGTGTAATAACATGAGAACTTTAAAATTTCCAACCTTCAATTTATATATATAAACATATATATATATATATGTGGTAGTGTGGTACATGAGAAATTTAAATTTTCCAATACATGACATAGCATTGTAATATCATCCAATAAATTTTGGAAGGGGAATTAATTGAATTCTAGTATTCTAGTAGTCACATGGATGAGATAGGATACACAGCATATGAGCATGGAAAGCCAAAACAAGCCAAAAGTGTTAGCTAAGTATGAGAAAGCAATGGCAGAGTAGTACCATTTCAGATTGGCAGAAAGTGGAGAGCAATTTTCAAGAAAAAGTAGTTTTGACATATTAGCTCACAAATGAGTGATCACAAATAACCCTTTTCTTTCTTTCTTTGTTTTTTGTATTTCTTTTTCAAATATCGGCATGGCGATATTTAGTTATTTTTCTCAAGAGTTAATAACAAATGGTGAAAAATATCTAAATGGATTACATGATATTTCGTCTAGGAACAAATTTCAGCTGTATTTGATCTAGGAATTTAGTGAGAAAAGTATTAACAAATATGTTATTTTTTGTGCTGACAAAAACTTTGGTCAGATTATCTAACGAGTCTTTTCCGTTAGATGGATCCACCCGCCCCGGGCTTTGTTTGTAATTTCATGCACCGGTGTATTTTTATAATATTCTTTTGGCGATATATAGGATCTGACCAGTGGCATTTTTGTAATATTATAGGCCATTAAAACTATTAGTTTCTCCCCAAAAATATTAGTGGTACATCCGAAAGTATTAGTAGTACATCTAAAAATATTAGTTATCCCTCAACAATATTTTTAGTAGCCCTCATGAAAAGTATCACTACAAGAAATTTGCAAAATACCACAAAACCAAACGTCGCCAAATTTGTTGTCGGTAGAGTTCTTACCGATGGTTTTTTTTATCTATAAATAATTTACCGACGGATATTTTTCTCGTATATTTGTCGGCCATACTCATTGAACTCGACGAATTCGGCGACGTTTTAATGTCCAAGTACCGACGACACTACAATCCGTAGGAAATATAACCGACGGATATTGCGGTAAAGTAGCATGACACTACCGAAGCGGAAATTGTGATAACAAGAAACAAAATAAATAGGGGTTATTTTAGAGGTTAGCTAGGGGTTAGTTTAGAGCCGAGTTTAGGGGTTATTTTAGAGTATTTAGGGGTTAATATTAATTACTATAAATAGGTGTAATTTGATACATAATTTTACACCACATTTATAATAATTATAAGGTATAAGAATTTTTGTACTTCAAGTTTCAAATTTTATATATATATATATATATATATATATATATATAAGGATGGTTCTTGTGAAACCATATATTGGGGTGAGGCAGTGAGACATGATCCAATCATTGCAATCAATTAATGGATGGATAAGATTGAAACATTAGATATTGTTGCATTTTCTAGTATCATTTTCTTTGAGGGCATTTAGGGAAAACTATAAAAAACGTGTAACTAAATAATAGGACTTACCATATCTCATTCATTTAATTTAGGGATGAAATCAATCAAATGAAAGCCAAAAAATCGTCTAATCTCTATCCTCCAATAAACGCCATTTCTCAAATTAATAAAATCGGTCAACTAACAAGATTTGCATGATTCTAACTTACCATATCTATTACCTATAATTTAGGAGGTGCAATCAATGATAATTCCTCCAAAAAACTCTAATCTCTATCCAAAAAAAAAAAAACGAAAATTTTGCATATGGTAATATTCCGAAAATTTGCATAAATAAATTTGTATCCCGGGCATTTATGAAATTTTCTTGTCCCAACGATATTGGATTTATGCATATCTAACTATATATTGATGCATATATACGTATAATATGTTGCATGATTAATTATAAAAATGATTCAAACATACAAATTCGTATACCCCCAAAATCTTTGTTCGACATTTTTAGATATTTATGATTCTCACAAATGTTGCATTTTTAGCATTACCTTGATGTATATATAGTCAGTATTATTGTGCATATGGTACTTGTTCAAAAATTTGCATAAATAAATAAATCATAAATATTAGCTTGCAAACTTATTATTATTTCCTGGCATTTATGAATTTTGTTTTGGTCCCAACGAAATTGAATTTATGCATACTTAACTATATATTGATGCATGTATACGTATAATATATTGTATATTTTGTTTGAAGGTAATGATGCATGAATGCAAAATATATGAACCCAAAAATTAGACTGTATTGGTGTTATAATTAATATTGCATATTTAATAGTATACTGATGTATTGATACGTATAGTATGTTGCATATTTAATGTACCTACATTTATATCATATTTATTCGTGCATATTTAATCTTATAACGATGTCTTGTTCATATATTATGTTGCATATTTAATGAATAATGCAGTTTTCATATTTTGTGAAACATAATTACATATGCAACGAAAAAAGTGCTAAAATAATTGTATAATATTGTATAAATAATTTAATTATGATGTATCTATAAGTCATCGAGACTAATGAATAAATATGGTAGAAATGATGCATATATACTAGCTGATTGATGCATATCAAATTGATGTATGAAAAGTTTAATTTGTTTGCATAGATTACAACAGACCAATGCATAATTCAAATACAAAACGCCTCGTGTAAAAATTGTGATGCATGACTGCCTTATCATGAAAAATATGCACGAAAAATTGCAATCAAATGCAATAAAAAACTGAAATCAATACATCAAATATATTAAACAATGAGACAACAATGGAAAATCTAGAACATTGCCAAAAATAAACAAAATCGCCACTGTTTCGTTACATACAAAGAAAATCGATAGTGTAGCGTTACATATTCAACAAAAAACGTGCTAAAAATCTCACAAAAATACGTATCTTGCATTCACCAAAGAAAATTACATATGCACTCAAAGTGATACAATATACAACAAAATTATTAAAGCTATACATCAAATTGAAAAATAAAAAATTCAAAAACTAAAACCTACTCAAATATTTCTGAAACCTAAAATACAAATCACTTGGCTTTTGGAGTAGACAATCCTGGCCGAGGTGTGCCTCGGGCGTGAGAACGGTGGATCGGCAGATATCGAGGATGCGTTCGGGGTTTTGCTCGAAATGGATGAGAGAAAGTGCGGCATGGGTTTTGTCTTTGCTGCTGGGTAGGGTTTTGGAGTCTGAAATCGGGGTTGAGGTGGAGAATAGGCGATGCCGTTGGAGTATCAGTGACCGGAGCTTGCAGCGCAAATGCCATTGATCTTTGCAGGGTTTAGAATTCGAATTTTAGGTCTAAGAGATAATTAAAGATAAAAACTAATAGGCATAATTATAAAAGACCACCCATTAATGCATGATGACCGAAAAATAAGGGATTGATGACCGAAAAATCTATCCATATTTAACAAGATGGGCGTTTCTATGTGCAATTACGTATATAACCTTTTGACAATTTTTTCACATTAAATATACATTAAAAATTGAATTAATCTATACCATTCAAAAAATGTAATGGATGTACCAGATTATGTCTTACGGTCTCACCCCAGGATATTGGTCTCATTTGAACCAATCCCTATATATATATATATATTCATAAATCACAAGCCCTTTTTCAATATTTTTCACAAATTCTTTCATTAATTAGTTTGATTATTAAAATCACATATTAATTATAATTTTATTTAATGTAGAAAACGAAGGGATCGAGGATTAGGACTTTTACTGTTCATTTTTCTACATCGAATATCTGCGATTATTAAGGTAGGGATTTTTATTATTATTTGTCTTTGTTTAATGTTCCATGATTGTACTTCATTTATTGCAATATATGTCAAGAGGAATTCATATAAGCTAGAGGCTATGAAAAGGGTCCGGGATTAAACGTATCTTCGGGGTGAACCCGCAATGCTATATGCGAGAACTAACCATCGGAGGAAAAAAAGAAAATTAATGAATTTATTGTTGTAATTATGTGAATGCTTTTCATGTTATATTAAATATTGACAGATATGTCCCTCTCGAGCGAGATGAAGCTCACCCCTATTATTATAATGACTTTCGGGTTGAGGAATCCTACCGAGGATATGATGTTGTGGATGGTGGAATAAATCATGCCATATTTATATTTTAAATAATTGTGATCGGACTAAATTTTAGATTTATGTCTTTAATTTTTCCGGTTTATGCTTGGAACAATCTGTTGAATATTTAATTTGGAAGATGTAATATTATTATTATTATTATTATTATTATTATTATTACTACTATTATTATTATTATATTATTTTTCTTAAGAATTAAAATTCTAAATCAACTTTTTGATCATTATTGGGATCACTTTAATTTATAAATTTATGTTTTCTTAAAAATATTTTTAGAATGCTTTAATTTTATAAATTGGGTCGTTACAAGTGGTATCGAGAGAAGGTCTACATTTACGTAGGCTTGTTAAAAAAAAAATTTGAAAATTTAAAATGTCAGTTTTTCTTTAAAAAATAATATAATTCAAACTTTGTATAAGATAAAATAGTATAATAACATCCACCTCCATCATATCTTGTTGGTCTCCTCAAGGTATGAGAGTTATTAATGCAAGTTACATTATACAATTATACCAAAGATGCTCATTTATGTCATGATGTATTTCATATTATTATATTCTCGCTTTAGAAACATAATACCAGTTTATATGTTAGATGAACAGAAATCTTGTATTTCTCTTAATTTTCTTTTTGTAAAAATAGACTTATAGTTGCAAATGCACACATATATATATAGATGGCGGGAACTCACTCGTCATAAATGCAAGAAAAACAATAATAATAATAATAATAATCGGGGTCCAACCATCCGATTAACCGACTCAATCATTATTTCAACTATCAAATTGAGGAGGGGATAGCATTGGAGAATATATAGTTAAAATTCACCAATTGTGGTATAATGTGAGAAATGTCATCGCCGCTCCAAACGAACGCTACGCTTCCCGTAGAGTGATTGATAGCTTACCCTCATTTTGGAACGCCAAGGCCGAAAAGCTTTATGCCTCATTATTGAGTATGACAATATGACGACCACCAAAATCAATTACGGGACATTCACCGACAAAGTTTATACGGTAAATTGATTGAATTTTTGAACAATGAGGCTATGACAAGATGAGGAACCTAAGGAAACCGGAAGAAGACCCGAGAAATATCCCAAGAAGATCCTAAGATCCTGGAGGAAGATGAAGACATGGATCAAGAGAGATGGTTGAGTCTATGTATTGTAATAATTGATAAATAAATCCTTATCATATATAAAGCTTAGTTGTCCTTTAATTGATCCTAATTTATTTGACCATTATATTATGATATATAGATTTTAAGTTAGATATTTCATGAAAAATCCATTAATAAATTGGGGTAAATAATAATAATACTTTATGTATGACCTTAGGAATATGGTTCCCCGTCGTGGAAACCAAGTCAATAGTGAGAACTCCACTAACACAAGAAAGCAAACCACTTTGCTCTGCTGGGGATATAATTGTCGAGTTCCTCGGAGGTGTGCGAACAACGGGGACAATAACAACAACAACGCACGAGTTGTGGAACAATTCCGCCACTATCGTCCACCCACATTCAATGGACGTGATGGCCGACAACATAGAAAGAATGGCTTCGATTGCTAGAAATGATTTTTCGACTTATTGGTTGCGCACGAATAGAGAGTCGTATGTGCTACTTTCCAATTCATCAAGACGCCGATCATTGGTGGGAAGGGTATTGGAGGACTAAGACCGAGGAAGAGTGGAATGCTTTAACATGGGATGAGTTCAAAATGATTGTAATGGAAAAGTTTTTTCCATAATTATACCGGGACAAGAAGGAGACAAAATTCCTTAACTTTAAACAAAGAACATGACTGTCGCAGAGTATGAGAGTCGATTCAATCAACTAAGTCGGTTTACTCCGGACTAGTGGATACTTGATTTGAAAAAGGCTTTGAGGTTCGAAGGGGGGACTTGAGCACAACTATCGGAATACTATCCGCTCAAGGAGATTTGGAATACTCGGTGATGGTGAGAAGGGCTCATGAGGTGGAGGCAAGTTTCTTTGGGGACGAGGAAGAGAAAAAGTTGGTTGTGTTGTGCGAGAAAACAAAATGGGAAGGGACAAAACAAAATCAAAATAAACAGATAAAGGTGATGGAAATACACGTCCATTACGCAAGTAGAGAGGGCCAACTTGCCCAAAATGCAAGAAGAATCATTTTGGAGAATGTTTAGTGGACAAGGAAAATGCTTCAAGTGTAAGAAACCAGGCATGAAGTCTCTAATTGTCCTCTTTTAAAAGTCGAGCGGGATAGAAGAGAACAAACATCCGGAGGTAGAGCTTAAATGTATGCTATGACTCGGGAAGAAGTTGATCGAACCCGGTACAATGTCGTATGCTAACCATCTCTGAATACTGCTTCTTGTACTTTTCGACATCGTGCCACACATTCGTTTTTATCCGCCAAATTTCATGCTATATTAGGACATAAGAGTGATAGAGTAAGTGAACCCCTTGAAGTTGGCTTGCCATCCGGAAATTTTCGATAACAACCGACTCGGTGAATAAGGATGTTGAAGTGAATATAGGGGAAATTATCTTAAAGTGATCTATACATAATTAAGATGAAGGATTTTGATGTAATCTTAGGTATGAATTGGCTTAGTAGATATCAAAGTGACATTAAGTGCCATGAGAAAGAGATACTATTCAAACCGCCAGAAATGATGAGATAAAATTTTATGGGATTAAGTCTAAGGCGATGCCATGAGTGATATCGGCAATGAAAGCAAGAAATATGTTGAAAACAAAAATGTCAAGGATATCTAGTGAGTTTAGTAGATACATCGACAAAATGAAGTGACACCTAATGACGTACCAATTGTGCAAGAATTTTTGGATGTATTTCCAAAAGACTTGCCGGAATTCCTCATTGTCGTTGAATTTAGAATAGATTTGGTACACGGGGCGAAGACCAATATCTAAAGCACCTTATAGGATGGCGCCAAAGGAGTTACAAGAGTTAAAGGCGCAAATACAAGAACTTTTGGATTTGGGATTTATTGACCTAGTGTATCACCGTGGGAGCACTATTACATTTGTAAAGAAAAAGACGGGTCACTTAGAATGTGTATCGATTATAGAGAACTTAATCGACTCACAAAGTGAAGAACAAGTACCCGCTACAGAGGATTGAAGACTTGTTCGATCAATTGAGAGGTGCCGAACTTTCTCTAAGATTGACTTGAGATCCTGGATATCATCGATTAAAAATTAAAGAGAGTGATATCCCGAAAATGGCATTTAGAACCCGATATGGACATTATGAGTTTGTAGTAATGCCATTTGGGTTAAGTAATGCACCAAAGATTCATGGACTTGATGAATAGAGTATTTCATCCTGTATCTAGACCAATTCGTCATATAGTCTTTATAGATGATATACTTGTATATTCAAATAATAGAGAGCAACATATTGAGCACTTAAGAATAGTGCTAGAAACACTTCGCAAGGAAAAGGTATATGCGAAATTCAAGAAATGCGAGTTTTGGCTAGATCGAGTGGTGTTTCTTGGACATGTAATCACCGCTCAAGGAATTGAAGTGGACCGGTTAAAGTTGAAGCAATCAATGAATGGAGTGCACTACGAATGCGAATGAAGTTCGCAGCTTTCTAGGTTTGGCGGCTATTATCGGAGATTTATTAAAGGATTCTCAAAGATAGTTGCGCCTATGACTCGACCGACAAGAAAAGGGGAGAAGTTCCAATGGAATGAGAAATGCGAAGAAAGCTTTCGGATTTGAAGGCGAAGCTTACTGCATCGGTGATTAACTATTCTCGACCCCATTAAAGATTTTGTTATTTATAGTGATGCATCAAAACAAGGCTTAGGATGCGTGCTAATGCAACATGGTAAAGTGGTTTCCTACACCTCAAGACAACTAAAGCCACATGAGTTAAATTATCCTACTCATGACCTGAGTTAGTGGCTTGTAGTGCATGCATTAAGATCCGGCGCCATTATATGGAGGGAAATATGAAATCTTCACTCGACCACAAAAGTTTGAAATATTTGTTTACTCGAAAGAGCTAAACATGAGGCAAAGAAGGTGGTTGGAATTGGTGAATGACTATGATTGCACTATCAACTATCATCCCAGGGTAAAGCTAATGTTGTAGCCGATGCATTAAGTCATAAAACAAAAGGAGAAATGTCAAGTTTGATATCGAGCAAGAACATCTTGTGAGAGAATTCACCGAAATGAGAATTGAAGTAGTGGTGCCACCCAAAAGCACAGAGATAATACTAACATCTTTGGTGGTGTAACCTACTCTAGAGAGAAGATAAAAGAAGCTCAACCTCGAGATACATTTTTGAGCAAAATGAAAGAAAAAGCTCGTGAAGGGATAGTAAAAGGATTTGTTATAACAAATGATGGTACTTTGACTTATGAAAGGAGATTATGCGTTCTAAAGAAGAAAGGCTTAGAAAAGAAATTCTCGAAGAAGCTCACCGTACGTCGTACACAACTCACTCCTGGAGCTACCAAAATATATCGAGATTTAAGAGAAGTATTTTGGTGGAGAAGTATGAAAAGAGATATTGGAACTTTTATAGAAAAATATTTGACTTGTCGCCAAGTTAAAGCCGAACACCAAAGACCATCCGGTTTGCTCAAACCACTTGACATTCCGTAATGGAAATGGGAGCACATAACTATGGATTTTGTGGTAGGGCTTCCACCATCAGTCAAGGAAACAAGGCTTTTGTGTTGTAGTAGATCGGTTAACAAAGTCACCTCATTTCCTACCGCTTAAGATGACGTTGAGTATGGAGCGATATGCACAAATTTATATCGAGGAGATAGTAAGACTTCATGGAGTTCCTATGTCAATTGTTTGGACAGAGATACGCGTTTTACTTCTAAGTTTTGGAAAAGTCTACAAATGCCTTGGGAACAAAGCTAAATCTTAGTACGGCTTATCATCCACAAACAGATGGGCATCTGAAAGGACTAGACAAATATTGGAAGATATGTTGAGAGCATGTGTGCTTGACTTAGGAAGTAATTGGGAAACATTATTACTTTTGGTGGAATTCGCTTATAACAACAGCTTATCAAGCGATTATTATCGATGGCTCCATACGAGGCGTTGTACGGAAGAAAATGTAGATCACCATTATATTGGAGCCGAAGTTGGTGAAAGAAAAATTTCGGGGCTGAATTAATTCGCTAATCTGAGAAGATAGATAGCTATGACACAAGATTGAATCAAGATGACTCAAGATAGACAAAAGTCGATATCTTTGATGGACGGAGAAAACATATACGCTTTGATGAGGGCGAAAAAGTATTTCTAAAAGTAGCTCTATCAAAAGGTGTTATTCGATTTGGCGAAAAGGCAAAGTTGAAACCGAGATATATTGGTCCATTTTTGAAATCCTTACGAGTTGGAGATTTAGCTATCACCTAGCATTACCACCGAGTCTATCAAGTGTGCACAATGTTTTTCACGTCTCTATGCTAAGAAAATGCGTTCACGATCCATGTCACATCGTGAATTATAAAGATCGACAATCAACAATGATTTAACTTATGAAGAAGCACTGGAAGTGTTTTTGGAATGCAAGATTCACCATTTGAGAAATAAAGATATTGCTCGATCAAACTACAATGGAGACGTCGGGCGAAATGAAGCTACTTGGGAGCGTGAAGAGGATATTTGTGTCAAGTACCCAAGTTTTTCAATTCCGGTAAGATATCGAATTTGAGGACGAAATTTTATTTAAGTAGAGTAGAATGTGATAAAGAGAAAAAAAAGGGTTATTTTAGAGGTTAGCTAGGGGTTAGTTTAGGGGGTGAGTTTAGGGGTTATTTTAGAGTATTTAGGGGTTAATATTAATTACTAAATTGGTGTAATTTCATAAATAATTTTACACCACATTTATAATAATTATAAAGTATAAGTATTTTTCTACTTCAAGTTTCATATATATATATATATATATATATTCACAAATCACAAGCCCTTTTTCAATATTTTTCACAAATTCTTTCATTAATTAGTTTGACTTATTAAAATCACATATTAATTATAATTTTATTTAATGTAGAAAACGAAGGGGGTCGAGGACTAGGACTTTTATTGTTCATTTTTTTACATCGAATATCTGCGAATATTAATGTAGGGATTTTTATTATTATTTGTCTTTATTTGATGTTCCATGATTGTACTTCATTTATTGCAATATATGTCAAGAGGAATTCATATAAGCTAGGGGCTATGAAAAGGGTTCGAGATCAAACGTATCTTCTTGGGTGAACCCGCAATGCTATATGCGAATCGGCGGTCGAGAAAAGAGAAAATTAATGAATTTATTGTTGTAGTTATGTGAATGGTTTTTATGTTATATTAAATATTGACAGATATGTCCCTCTTGAATGCGAGATGAAGCTCACCCCTATTATTATAATGACTTTCAAAGGTTGAGGAATCCTACGAGGATATGATGTTGTGGATGGTGGAATAAATCATGCTATATTTATATTTTAAATAATTGTGATCGGACTAAATTTTAGATTTATGTCTTTAATTTTTCCGATTTATGCTTGGAACAATCTATTTGAATATTTAATTTGGAAGATGTAATATTATTATTATTACTATTATTATTATTTTTTTTTCTTAAGAATTAAAATTCTAAATCTACTTTTTGATCATTATTGAGATCACTTTAATTTATAAATTTATGTTTTTTTAAAAATATTCTTAGAATACTTTAATTTTATAAAATTGGGTCGTTCTGAAATATTGCCGACGGATTACAATCCGTCGGTAAAGAATAAATATAATTTAATTAAAAAACATTAATTGAGGATTGACAAAACCAAACTACGTCATTTTGATCAAACATTACCGACGGATTACATTCCGATAAATAATAAGTATAATTTATTTATTTTTTTAAAAAATTAATACTTAACTATTACCGATCGATTGTAATCCGTTTCAAATTGTATAATATATTATATATACCGACGAATATGTGCCGTCGGTAAGTCCTATCATCGCTATTTAAGTCGCTTCAAACCGATGGAACATTTACGCCGCTAATATATTGGCGCAAAATTTACAACCTACGACGCTTATTCGTCGGTATATCCGTTGGTAATCCGTCCGCAATGTGCCAACATATTTTTAAAACCCTTCTCACACAAATTTGTCGGTTTTTAATGCATTCCGGTCGGTAAGTACCGACGATATAGTAGTCCATCAAGAATTTAGAATTCTTGTAGTGTATTGATTTTTCCCTCAAAAGTATTAGTAATCCACCTAATATGAATTAATTGCCCCCTTGAAAAGTATTAAGTAGTGACGTAATATTAGGCAACCCCGAAAGTATTAGTAATCCCCCTGAGCAGTTTTTTAGTAATCCTCATGAACAGATTGATTTTTTCCCGCAAAAGTAGTAGTATTCCTCCTAGAGCGTATTAATAGTCTTATTGAAAAACACTAAGTTTTCTAATTAAAGTATTTTAATATTCCTCCCGAAAAGTACTAGTTTTTCTCATAAAAAGTATTATTAGTTCCCCATAAAAGTATTAGTTCTCTCCCCTAAAAGTAGAGTCAAGCTAAATTGGTCCGCTTAGCCACCAAGCATTTAGTAATGGATTGGCCTTTTTTTGAAGGCCCGAAAAATTCTCTCGTCTAAATGTCCCGTGCGATGGGGTCGGCGGGTGATCGGGCTTGGACCAAAACGGCCTGTTTTTCGAGCTCGCCCACCGATACCAAAAAAAAAATTGAGCATACCTTATAGTTATTACCTTAGCCAACACTCACTCCCTCACTAATTTCACTCCCTCACGGCCTGTTTCATCTTTTTTTTTTCATTTTATCTTTAAAATAACAATCAATAATATGCAATGTTAATTTCTTCTAAATTTTGACTGATGCCCAGAAATACTTCATTTTCTATCAAAAAAATCTTTTCAGATGACCACAAAATATATATAACTTGTTAGGTCATTGAATTAAAAGCCATGGTCTTCATTTTTTTAATAACTTGTTGCCTTATAAATAACTTCATCAACTTGCAAATGCATGATTGTTAATTTATTAAAAGTCATGTATTTGCCTAATAAATGACGCTGACTTGCTATGCCCATAGGCCCTGTACCATGTAAATTTTTGTTTGTTTTTTTTTCTTTCTTTTTTTAAATGTGTAGTAATATTTTATTTTTTTATTTTTTAATCTGAACATATATTTTTAATATTTCAACCTGGGCTTTTTTGGCCTGATAGCCTGTGGCTTGTGGTAAGGTTAGGTTGAGTTAAGAAAATTGAGGCCCGATGCAAACTCGGACCACCCAACCCAACGCAATTTATGCATGGGCCCAATGGGCTTGGGTTGGGGCAACCCGACCCAACCCATCACATTTCTCGCCTAAAAGTATCACTACCATCCCGAAAAATATTTAGTAGCCACCCTCAAAAATATTAGTTCTCCTCCTGAAAATTGTTAGTAACCCTCCCAAAAAGTATTAGCAAATGAGTGTGATTGTTGTGGTGTTAGTGGTTGTCCTGGATCAAATGGGGTCGATTGACCATGTGAAAATAATACTTTCACTAATACAATTATGATAGTAAATTATCGATTTGTATAATTTTGTCTTTTTTTATGACACTAGTACCAGTATATATAAACTTATTTTGCCTACTGAAAATTATGGTCTGATTTAATATTTCATGATATATATTCTCTTTTTTACTTCACTTCCTAGAAGAGTTGTAACCATCCACAAGTCAATAAAGATAAGAAGATATTGTACTCAAAAAAAAAAAAAAAAAGATAAGAAGATATTAAAATAAAAGTCAAGTCAATTTTACTTTTCCCAATATACAAGAATCAGTGATACTTGTAACAATAATATTTAACATGATGAACATGGCTGCATTGTCAACAATTTTTTCTAGGTACTTGAGTTCACATGTGATGATGTGAATGCATGAGTCCACTGGCGGAGACAGGGCTGGGCCAGGGCCCAGCCCATTTTTTAAAAAAAAAAAAATTTAGTGAGGATTTTTTTTTAAAAAAATTTAGTTATAATTTGTATTAATTTTCTTGGATTTTCCTATCCCATCCCATTTTCGATCGCCCACCCCATTAAAAAGCGTCATTCTGCTCCGCCCTTGAATGCATCTATGGACTATGATATAATTGTATTTAACTAAACCTTATGACAATATATAATTTCTTGATTAATGTTAATGCACAAATATATCCAAAGATCTTGAATTAGATTTTGGAAAGGCAAAATGTTAAATTGCAGTTTATCTGCAAAGCACATTGTAAACAAGTTAACACTTTCTTCTTTCTTCTGCTCTGTTTTAGTTTAAGGTAAAATTTACGAAAAGTAAAAAATATAACAGCGAGAAAAAAAGGTATGTGAGAGATATTTGTTAGTTGTTACTCTTTCTTTCTATGAAATTAAAACATTAATCTGTCGTTCATTTTAAAAAATTATCAGTACATTACTTCTCAAATTGTGGGACGTGCTTTGCACTTAAAAGGAGTTAAGCGTGAAAGGTACATATAAAACATTAAAACGTCATATGCATATCCTTACCCAAAAATGTATAAATTATACTTACAGATACATATATAGAAAAGAAAAAGAAAAGAAATATACCAAGTCTGGTTGGGAGGGGGATAATAAATTGCTTGCTTGAACTAATCTTGACATATTAATGAATAATTTTCAGTTTGACCAAATTACCAACCATTATGCAATCTCATTAAGAAATATTTACTGCAATTTTTGGGTGATTATTAAATAAAAATTTAATGAATGCTTTTATAATATTTGATTAAAGAGCTATTGTGTTTTTATTTTTTTAATAAACCAATTCGAGGCTTAGCCACGACTAATGTTAAGCTCCGAAAAACCCCTGTCCCTAAGGTCCCGAAGGAATATAAATTGCGGCCTCTCCCAAGAAGTCGCTAGTACTTCTAGTGAAATTTGAACCACACAATGTCGCTTGGAAGCAAGACAATATAGTTGATTGGTCAACCAGTTGAGATGTCTTTCCAAGAATTTGAATCCAGGATCACAAGGATCCTGGCGCCCATTCTTAACGCTAGGGCAAGAGCTCATTGACACTATTATATATTTATTGTTTATATACTACATGATGATAATTTGAAAATCCATCAATTGTATATATATTAAGTGAAAATTTTATTATAATAACTATTTTTTTAAGTAGAAAAAGGTTTATCCCAACACTAATTTAATGATGCTACCAAAAAAATTCATTATAAGTAAGTATTTAATGACATTTTTTAAAACGTTGCAAATTATAAAAATTAGCGCCACTTACTAGAAAGCGTTAGTACTTTACTAATTTTAGTCAATTTAATGACACTTTCACTGAAGTGTCATTATCTTAATAAAATTATTGACTTTTTTTTTTATAAGTGTCACAATATTTGTAGAATTTACTTACACTTTCTTTATTTGTGTCTTTAAAATGATAACGCTTAGAAAAAAGCGTCATAGAATCGATGACACTTTCTATTTTACTTAAGCGTAGTTTTATTTGTCACCAATTTTTTAGACTTACTTACACTTTTCTTGTTTGTGTCATTAAAATGACGACACTTGATAAAAAAAAGTGTCACAAAGTAAAAATTGGCATGTCAATCCGACATTGAAAGATAGAAATGTAAAAAATGATAACGAGAGTTAACAAATAAAAACCGTGGTGGTGTATAATTGACCAACAACAAATAATTTAAAATAAAAAAATTAAATACTAAGTTTAAAATATTAAATAATAATAATAATAAATTGACTCGTAATTGATTTTACAAAAATTAGAAATGTAAAATACATCACAATTTTAATGATACTAATTTTCAAAAGTATCGCGACTTTAAAGACGCTTAATAGCTTCCCTAAATTTAACAACATTTTTAGCGTTAGCAAAGTGTTATTTAAGCTACGGTCAATCTTTAGTAATTTGACAAAAAGTAGCGCCCCACATAATGACGCATTAAAAACGTCGAGAAATGAGTTTTACCTGCTCATAAATCTTGTGTCATAGGTATCTTCGTGACATCAAATTTAACAACGCAACTCATGACACTTTCAATTAAAAGCGTAGGTAATGTACCTTGTAACGCTTCTTAGCGTCACCAAGCGAAATTTTTAGCGTTATTAAACACATTTTTTTAGTGTATACGTCAACGTCATTACGTTTTAATTAATTTTACATCATTACAATTACATCATCTTTTATAAATAAGTATTTAATGACGCTACCAAAAAGCGTCATTATAAATAAGTATTTAATGACGCTTTTTAAAAAGCGTTGTAAATTATAAAAATTAGTGACACTTATTAGAAAACGTTAGCATTTTAGTAAATTTAATGACTCTTTTATTGAAGTGTCATTATCTTAATAAAATTACTTGACTTTTTTAATAAGTGTCATGATAATTATAGAATTTACTTACGCTTTTTTATTTGTGTCCTTAAAATGACAACGCTTAGTAAAAAGCGTCATAAAATTGATGACACTTTCTAATTTACTTACGAATTTTTTTATTTGTTGCCAAATTTTTAAAATTTACTTACACTTTTATTGTTTGTGTCATTAAAATGGAGACACTTGTTAAAAAGCATCATAAAATTGTTTGCACTTTTTATTTTACTCACACATTTTTTATTTGTCGCAAATTTTTTAAAATTTACTTACACTTTTATTGTTTGTGTCATTAAAATGACGACACTTATTAAAAAGCGTCACAAAGTAAAAAAATTGAAACATATATCCCACATCAAAAGATTGAAGTGTTGAGAGTGAGTTTGAGAGTTAATAAATAGAGACCATGTGGTGTATAATTGACTAACAATAAATATATTCAAAATAAGTCAAAAATTAAATATTAAGTTTAATTTTTTAAAAAATAATAAATAATATATCTTTAATAAATTTTACAAATGCCAAAAATTTAAAATTGTCATAATTTTAATGACATTAATTTTCAAAAGCGTCGCGATTTTAAAGACGCTTAATAGCGCCCTTAAATTTAACAACACATTTAGTGTAAGCAAAGATTCATTTAAAATATATTAAATATTTATTAATTGTGGCGAAAAATAGCGTCACCACATAATGACGTATTTGATAAAAGCGTCAGAAATGGGATTTACCTACGCATAGATCTTGCGTCACGGATATTTTCGTGACATCAAATTTAACAACGCAACTCATGACGCTTTTAAAAGCGTAGGTAATATACCTTGTGATGCTAATAAGCGTCACCAAGTAAAAATTTTAGCGTCACTAAACTCAGTTTTTTTGTAGTGTCTAAATTCTTTTCCGAAAATACATTTCCAAAACACACAAAATAAAATCAAATAATCCCATATAACGTAATGGAAGTATAAAATGATGACAACATTATAGTAGTTAGTATTGAGAGGTGATAAGGGAAAATTAGAAAATTTGTCCTCTAAGTTGGCTGTTTCGGACTTTTGGTCCTCTAAGTTGTCTGTTTGAAAATTAGTCCTCTAATTTATGAAATTTCAGACTTTTGGTCCTCTAAGTTGGCCTGTTTGAAAATTAGTCCTCTAAGTTATAAAATTTCAGAAATTTCGTCCGATTTTCACCGAAAATTTTTCAATCCACCGAAATTATTGACTAGGATCTAAAAACGACGTCGAAGAGCACAATTCTCTTTCAAGAGTATGCAAAACATCACCTTCCATGCCTGGCAATCATAAAATCATCTTCTCGGATTATCAATCGTCCAAAAAGTCCGCATTGCGTGTGCTAAACGAAAGCGTAAGACGGACTTCTCGACGATTGATAATCCGGAGAAGAAGATTTTATGGTTGTCGGCGTGGAAGGTGATGTTTTGCATACTTGAAAGAGAATTGTGCTCGTATGACGCCGTTTTAGATCCTAGTAAGCAATTTCCCGAGATTGAAAAATTTCTCGTGAAAATCGGATGAAATTTCGAAATTTTATAACTTAGAGGACTAATTTTCAAGCTGTGCCAACTTAGAGGACCAAAAGTCCGAAATTTCATAACTTAGAGGACTAATTTTCAAGTGCCAACTTAGAGGACCAAAAGTCCGAATAAAGCCAACTTAGAGGACCAATTTCCTAATTTTCCCGAGGTGATAATGCTATTCAAAGGATAAAACTCCGCATGACTCCAAATACTCTTTGTCTTTAAGACGAAATTGCCCCGCTCATGGTGTTAACTAAACCGGCAATCGCCTCCCAAGATACAACGACTTACGTCTTGTGATAGCAACACCACAAATCACAACTTTATGCTAAATGCTATGTGAATTTCAAATTTTCTCGATGCTTGAAATGATTCTTACAAAAATCTGGTTTATATAGAGCTCCCCGTGCCTCTTCGGACCGGTGCAACCCCTGGTTCGGGATTAGTCTTGGCCGTCGATCGCGCCAGGTTAATAACAAAGCGATCGATCGATGGTCCTGACGATCATGTCGAAGAACACACCCTTTAGCATACACCTCGCACACCGGGATGACGCGGCCCGCGTGATCCGCGGTGCCGAACAGACGATGCGCATGCGCCACGTGTCGCCACTCGCACGATTCTCGCTAAATCATCGCCACCCGAGCTACCCCGCCACGCCACCGAGCCACTGGATCAACCCTGGTTCGATTTTCCAAAACTTTAAGGCTCCTCAAAGCTCCTCGCGACGATGCGTAAGTGCAAAGTGCGCCTCGAAAGCGCCTAACGCGACTATGTGCGGCGTGCGTGGGCCCGCTCTAGCTCTCGCTCGGGCTCGACGGTGCTCGCGACCGCCTCGGTGTGTTTTGAGCTAGCCAAAGGCTAGTCAAAATTGACTTGGTCCACTAGGGTGTACCATAAGGAGTTCCACTTGATTACTCCTTATTAGTGGTGAAGCTCTTTATTAACTAGTCAAACATTAAATATGTTTCCTATGTGGGATATGGCTTTCCATATTCCCACCATTTTATATTCCATATATAAAAGCATTTTAAGTGGCCAACTTTATACATTTATTTCTCATTCACCCGATCTTGGTTTTGAGAAATTCAAAATGCTAAACTCATCTAATCAAGCGGCGTAGATGACGTTTATCTCATTTATTTCATACTTTGAATAAATGACCCCACTTAAATAATTGGTCAAAATCGGGTCAAAACCCAATTTAATAAAACCAATTCCAACATTTTATATTATGAATTTGAAATCCTTAGCTCCAATTCCATCAATCCTCAAATCAACAGGGCGTTTTAGCCGGAGAACAAGCCGAGAGAACATGTCTTTGTCGGAGCATATGTGGCGTGTAAAGACTGTGTCCACCCACCATTTTCTCGGGTTCTCCACCATATAACACTCGTTGCCTTCATACACAACAGAGAGATCAAGCTCGGACATATCAATTGGTCTCGATTTGTCCTCGGTCACATGCACCGGTTCCGATTGGCCTTTTTAGGAAGACGACAATCTTTAGCCTTGTGATTCGGCTTTCCACGATTGAAGCAGTTCCTTTGAACTTTTTAGCCTTCCCCATTTCGATTATTCCGCTGGTCCTTTCTCTTCTTGCTAGCATTGGGCTCCACCAAGTTTGCCTTTGCCTCCATAGGAAGCTTGCCAGACTTAATCTCGACTTGCGATTGTCTTCTTCAATTCGCAATCGACAATTAAGTCTTCAAGCCCCATTTTTAAAATCCTTCCATAGAGGCGGTAGCTTCTCGATAATAGCGCTACTTGAAAGGATTCACTCACAACCATCCCTTCTGCGATTATATCGCGAGAATGAGTTGATTTCTTGAACCTGGCTGATCACCGTTTTAGTGTCAACCATCTTGAACTCAAGGAATTTGCCGACAATAAATTTCTTTGTGCCAGCATCTTCCGTTTTGTACTTTTTCTCTAAAGAGCTCCACAGCTCTTTAGCGATCTTTTATCAAACAATACACATTATACAATGTGTTTTCCAAATTGTTGAGTATGTAGTTCGGTCACAGGAAGTCGCTTTGACTCCAAGCATCGAACGCCATCCTCTTCTCCTTATCTGTTTCCTCTTCCCCCACAGTTGGGGCATCCTCTGTAAGGAAACGAGCAAGGTTCAGAGTCGTAAGATAGAACAACATTTTCTGTTGCCATCTTTTGAAGTCTGAACCCCCAAACTTCTCCGATTTTTCTCCCGGTCTTTGGTCTTTGGTCTTTGAATCAAGACGTCGAAGCCATTTGGTATACACGGAAAAAATTCGTCTTAAATTGTTAGAAGTCTTTGATGGTGTATACCGAATGGCCAAAGAAAATCGAAAGCGTAGTAAATGAAAGTCGAGGCAAGAGTTGGACTCTTTGTCTTTAAGACGAAATTGCCCCCGCTCACGGTGTTAACGGAAACGCAATCGCCTCCCAAGATACAACGACTTACGCCTTATGATAGCAACACTACAAATCATAAGACACTTCAACTTTTAGTGTTTTGAACTCTCAAGACTTTTTTTTATCTTGAATGCTATGTGAATTTCAAATTTTCTCGATGCTTGAAATGATTCTCGGGGCTGGTTTATATAGAGCTCCTGGTGCCTCTTCAGATCGGGTGCAACCCCTGGTTCGATCGATCTTGACCGCCGATCAGATCGCGCCAGGGTTAATTGTTCCGCGATCCGATGGTCCCGATCGCATCTGTTTGAAGGAACACACCCTTTGGCATACACCTCTCGCACACCGGACAGACGCGTCGAAATCGGTGCCCTATCGAACGTGACAACATCCATCCAATCGGCGCCATGTGTCGCCACTGCATTTATTCTACCAAATCACTACCACCCGAGTCGCTTCGCCACGTCACCGAGCCACCGGATCAACCCCGGTTCGATTTTCCAAAGTGCAAAGTGCGCCGAAGCGCCTAATGCGACTATGTGCGACGTCTGCGGCCCGCCCGACTCCGACTGCTCTCGGCCGGATGGTGCTCCGCACCGTCCCTCGGTGCTTTTGAAATGCTAGCCAAAGGCTAGTCAAAATCGACTTGGTCCACTAGGGTGTACCATAAGGAGTTCCACTTGATTACTCCTTATTAGTGGTGAAGCTTTTATTAACTAGTCAAACATTTAATATGTTTCCTATGTGGGATATGGTTTTCCATATTCTCACCCTTTTATATTCCATATATAAAAGCATTTTAAGTGGCTAACTTTATGCATTTATTTCTCATTCACCCGATATTGGTTTTGAGAAATTCAAAATGCTAAACTCATCTACCCATGGCGTAGATGACGTTTATCTCATTTATTTCATACTTTGAATAAATGACCCCACTTAAATAATTGGTCAAAATTGGGTCAAAACCCAATTTAATAAAACCAATTCAACATTTTATATTATGAATTTGAAATCCTTAGCTCCAATTCCATCAATCCAAATTGAGTAGCGAATAACGAGCGCTCTTTGTGGTATTGAGGAACATGGGGCCTATGCATGTCGAGTTCAAATCGGATCCTATCCAAATAATAAAAACATGCCGATAGGAGTGAAAATCGAACCGACCTACTAGATACTCGACTGAGATCGATCATTAAAAGCTCGTTTCAAACCAAGCTTGAACACAATTTTTCGTTCAATAAACTATAAAGCTAGTTTGCAAATTTCGACTCGATTAGTAAAAAATTAACAAAACATGTATAAAAATATCAAGCTTTTCGAGCTCGATTCGTGATTCTCCGCCGACTAAAGCTCGCTCAAACTCGACTCGATTAACAATAAAATCAAGCTCAAACATAATATTTGAACCTCGATAAAAATTCAAACAAGCTTTAAATAATATTATGTTCGATTCGACTCGATTTATTTGCACCCCTACACGATGATCCCAGGTCCTAAAGACAATTGACAACACTCCTTTAAAGACAAATTTATCTTTTACATGCATGCCACATTTGATTCTCTAATCAAGTATATTATACTCCTTTTTTTTTTTTGATAATCCGGATATCCGGTTTTTACACCGACTATTCCCGACCCTGTTAGTGTCGGCCCCTAGGCCCTGACCCAAAGGATGGATGTAAATCGAGGATGTGCCCAAGTGGCGGAGTTTCTAAGGAGAGAGCCAACAGATTCGCCTCCCTGCACGAACTTCCCACAATATTTCAAAAAAAATCGCTCCACACGGGATTCGAACTGCGTCGCCGAGGAATTCACCCCACATCACCTTAGCCTTACCACTTGGCTATGCCCCTGGGGGCAATTTTATACTCCTTTCTAAACATACAAAGGGTAACAATTTAATCAGAGTGTAAACGAAATAAGTTTAGTTGTACAAATTATTGTTCAAACTTATTTGATTTTTTATCGAATTTTAAACTTCTGTATAGACTAAATTTGATTGTCAATAAAATCAAGTTTAAACAAGTTTTAATCATAAAACTTAATCACGTACAACTTAATCATTTTATTCATATTTTATAATTTTATTTATAATTTACAAATCAAGTTGCGCCTGGCGCAAACTCACCCTGGGTATATTTAATGAATGATGTCAAACGAGCTTTCAATTATCTATTTCAAGTTAAATATTATATAGTTCCATTTATTTTCCAAAACTTATATAAAACCAATAAAACTATTAGTTTAAACAAACTGACCATTAATTTCCATTAAGAATCATGTTATCTTAATTAATTATTGTGGCATTGATGTTCATGATAGGAATTGAGGGTGGGAAGCCTTGATTGTCTTTAATCTTTATTATTTCTTTATGATAAGTAGAGAGACCCTTTCTAGGTAGAAATTGTTAAAATGAAATGGCCCAATAGGCTAGCCAATCGGCCCTAAAAAAGTGCGTAACTAGACTTCATTTTTGGAGGTCCAAAATGAACGAGTCTATTTGAACTGGCTCATTAATCAAACATTGAGTCGAATGGCATTTTATATATATTTTCTTGTATTGACCGAGATTGACTCCAAATATATCAGTCAGCCACTATTTGGCCCGATGGGCGGACACCATCTTGCCCTGTCCAGGCCCTTTTTACAAATCTACTTTAGTCTGTTGGAGAAATTACATAAAATACTCTCTTTTTGATAAACATACCACAAAATACGCTTCTATCACTTTTGTACCTATTTTTTTCCTTTTGTACCTACTTTTTTTTTTTTTTTACGCTCCCGCATATTTTTTGATTATTTTTATTTTTTTTTCGTTTTTTCCTGTATTGCTTTATATGTTATATATGTTATTTCGATGTTGTTTAAATTTGTTTCTTTGTTGTTTCTATGTTGTTTTTTTTTGTTTTTCGATGTTTCAATTATTTCGATGTTGTTTAAATTTGTTTCTTTGTTGTTTCTATGTTGTTTTTTATTGTTTCGATGTTTCAAAACAACTTTTACCTATTTTTTATGCTATTTTTTATTCATATATTATTTTATACATTGTTTCTATTGTTTCACTATTGTTCTATAATATTTTTAATGGTGTTCTAATAATTTTTTGTTGTTTCCATGTAGTGTTCAATGTGAATATAATTTTTACCTTTTTTAAGCTCTTTTTGTTCATGTGGTGTTTTTAATATTTTTTACGTTATTTTTGGGTTGTTTCCATACCGTTTTTAATGTTGTTCGATGTTTTTTTGTTGTTTCCATGTAGTTTTTCGATGTTTAAATATATTTTTTACCTATTTTTAACTCTTTTTGCTCATATGGTGTTTTCTATATTGTTTCGGGTTTGTTTCTATATTGCGTCTGGTTGTTTCCTTGTTTTTATGTTTTCATTCATTGGATCAAAAATTAAATTGTGTTTTTTATTCATGCATTTTTCTATAATATTTTTAATTTGTTTGGTTTTAATATGTGTTGTTTTATGTGTATATTTCTTTATTTTTTTTATAAATCTTCGAGTATAAAATAGATTATTTAACTAGGCAAAAAAATTTATTTTTCCACCAAATTTTATCAAAAACATGCTTAAAACATGTTAAAACAATTTTGGAACAAAGCGTAAGAAAGTTTGAAAATTTTGGCAGGAGGGTAAAATTGGGTAAAAAAAAAAAAGGAGGGAGGCGTAAAGTTAGGTAAAATAAGAAAAAACTTAAAAAAGACGATGATGTCTCCAAAAATGGGACATTTATGTCAATTTCCTTGGCTGATTCCATGAATGACCCTAATTTAATCTTATAGTCAAAGAGTTAGTAGCCACATGATTGATGATACTGCTCTTTCACGATAAGTTAATTTCATTGGTAAAAAAGAAATATAAACAAATTAAAACAAAAACCAGGTTGGTGCGTGGAAACTTACCAAATGTTTTTGGCATGCAGCTATATAGAAACAAGTGATGACAATGACATGTCTGTAATTATTGACGTTCACACACACGGGTCTTAGTCAAGGTCTACGTTTTCAGACTTCATCATTTCTGGGCCAACTTGTGCTCCTACACTTGATTTCATCCACCTCTTTTAATCCGATATCTGTATGTCAAGTCTATTATGTTACTTTATGATATGGCTAAGAGGCACTAGTTTACTTTCTACATGGCACCAAAAGGCCCTTGTTTCTAAATTACAGGGCATGCTCAATCAATGTGGATCGTCTGTGAACAGAGATTATCACGGACGTAACAAAACTAACGTGGCACGGATAGGGCCGTGTCAAAAAAATTCGAGGCCTGAGGCAAAATTTTATTAGGGGCCTAAGTAAGAGAAATAATAGTTTTTGATATCCACTTTCATATTTAACAAATTAGAGATAGGAAAGATGAAACATGGAAAGCTGAAAATGAGAACAGAGCGCTCAAAACTGGACTGCAGGTTGTGTCAATATTCAAGAATTTCTATCATAAGTAGCTGATGATTTTTATGATTTCTGTTATTCTGAAATCTGAATCTCTTATCATTAGAAGCTGATTTTTTTATGGGTATCAATTACTAAATCTCGTTTATGACTTTATGGTGGATAAGAAGATTTAGCATAATTATATTTTGAGTAAAGATGAAGGGATAATGACATAGCAGACTGCACATACGCAAATATAGAGAAAAAAGACGAGTCTAGAACTCTAGATTTTACAAAAATAAGCATTATAACCCTTTAAACTAATACAAATTAAGTAAACACTTACATATTACCTATCTTACTTTTTAGGCCTATAAAGAAGCTAATCATTTCCTATTTCCAGACTCTTAATTATTATCTCTACTGTTTCTAATTTGTAAGTTACTGCCAAATATCATAGGTGTGGTTTGTGCATATAATAGTTGTATATATATATATATATATATCTCAATAATATCATGGGCAAAATTAGGGGCCCCCAAAGAATTTGGGGCCTGAGGCAATTGTCTCAGTTGCCTCAACTGCTGACACGGCCCTGGGCACGGATGGCCGTGTCGGATCAGGGATGCAATTTTTCCCAGCACTTCCATAAAAATACAGTCATTTTTTTATCCATTCCCATTAAACTAAGATTTTTTTAGTCATCTTTTTCAAATACATATTTTTAGCCTTTTTGGGGTGTGAAAACCCAATTTGCCATTGAGTCAATTTAATCGCACAAAAACACACATCCTTTGACTCGACATCGAGTTAGTGTGATTTCGACATCGATTCTTTGTCAAACTTGATCTTTATCTTTAGAACTCAACATCCAATTTTCTCACTTATTATAACACGAGTTATTTTGTTTTTCTCCAAAAACTTTGAATTCACATAATTTTTTCGTTTTAAATCCGTTTTGCATGTATAATATATCAAATTAATCATCTTTTAGATATCTATAATTCAACATTCATATTGCATATTTAAAAACAAAAAATACAGATTTGATTGTTTAAAAACGCTTGAAAGAAAGAGTAAGATGACACATAAAGATAAGTGAAAGAGAGAAAATAATCCAAATATCAAACAAACATGATAGAAGGGTATGAATGTCATTTTACATCCCAAAATGGCTAATAAAGATGTGTTTATAAAAGATAATTTTTTTTTATCTTTACATTTTGGAAAGGGCTATTTTGACTCATTTCCACTAATATATATATATATATATATATATATATATATATATATATGACTCCATGGCAGATTTTTTTAATGATTTGGCATGAGGAGTTTGCCTTACTTTGATTGACCATAATTCATAATAAAAAAATATAGAAAATTTTGGCTCACGATAGTTTACACCATTGTATTTTGTCTTTTTCTTTATCCCCCACAATTGTAAATCGTTTATGCATATGAGTACATAATGAATCAAAGTTGTGACAAAATTAACTTTCGAACCACTTGACTACAGCTAGATGGGTCATTGATGCATTTTAAAGACCAAATAAGCTAAAATCTAAAAGACAAGAACGAACGTATGTCGAGTTAGATTTACTTAAGACACTAGGCTCGAGTATGATTTTTCTCAATTAAATATTATAGAATATTTAATAAAAAATTAAATAAGCCAGGTCGGCTGATCGGGTCGGGTCTGAAAATGATAAACTCAAACTTAATCGACACCTATTTAAATTTGTAAAACCTCACGCCAACTGGGACGGGAATTGACGGGTTTCTAGTTTTGGGTGGGTCCATTGCCATGCCTAGATGATAGGTCAAAGTTAGATATTAATAACCAATAAGGTAAGTTTATGGGGTCAATAAAGAACAGGCTAAGCCTGTGAAGGGAACAAGACCCAAGTCCACTAAATGAAACCCTCCAACCTACAATATAAATACTTATCCTATATCCATTAAATTTATCTCATCGAATACGTGCTGAAAGATTATCCAAATTTATAATCGGAGAAAATTGCATCTTTAGTCCCACAGGAATTGGCCTGTTGCACCCGTAGTCCCATATCTGCTTAATGTCCCATACGAAGCAAAATCTTGCATCCGTTAGTTTTTTAACACCAACAACTGTCATCTCCGTTAAATAATCAATTTGGAGGGAAAAATTAGGTCAACCTTGTTTTTGGAGGCAAATAAAGTGCAGCAGCAATAATTCCTCATTTTTACTGGGAAGAAAAAAGTGCAAGCTCAAATTTCACTCATTTTTGTTTTAAAATCTTGAGAATAAAAATGAGTTATTCCTCCTCTAATTATCTATGAGGCAAAAATAAGTCTAAAAATTATTTTATATATTATAGATTAGAAAAAATAATATCTGGATACATGAACATAAATCTGAAAAATATTTTAAGAATTTAAAAAATAAATAATTAAAATATAAATATACGATAATAAATCTATAAAATGCAAAAATAAATTGCAAATGTTATTGAATAAATTTAAAAAAATACTGAATTAATTCTGAAAATTTGAAATAATATTTAAAAGATTATTTCATATATCTAGAAAATATTGAAAAAATTTGAGAACTATTTGAATAAATCCAAGAACTATCAAAACAAAATCTAACCATTATTTGGCTAGTCTAACATTTATTTAAATTTAAATATTATTTGAAGTAATTTTGAATTAAAAATTAAAATTTGAATAATAATTAAAGAATAAATTTTTTAATAATGTAATTAAAATAAATTTCAGATTTAGTTATATATAAATTTTCGATTTAAATTTTTGTTTGTAATTTTAAATTATTTTAAAAAAACTTAAAATTTTCAAAATAAATTTTAGATTACTAAATAAGGTTTAGATATTATTTTGGTAATATTTGAATGTACTCAATTAATTTTCAGAATCTATTCAATAATTTTAATTAGTTATTTTAGATTTACTAAATAAACTTTGCAATTTCATATTTTAGTTCCCAGGACTTATTTTTGTATATTAAATTTATTATTGTTAATTTCTAAATTCTTGAAATAATTATAAAAAAATTTCAATTATTTTGATTTTAATTGTTAATTTATGTATTTGTAAAATATTTTTTTAGATGATTTTAAGCACATAAATAATTATTTTCACCATAAAAGCAATTCACCCAACTGTTCTTTGTCATTGCGGTAATTTCCTCATATTTCAACTCTTGTGGGACTTTGAATGCTAACAAAATAAACTATGGGACTAAGAATGCAAAGTATGGGACTACGGGTGCAACAGGGCAATTCCTGTGGGACTAACGATGCAATTTTCTCAAAATGAAAAACAGGGTTTGATTAACGACTAACGTGCACGTGAGATGCATGTGTAATACTCCGTTAGTTTTTTGACGGTCAAGGGACTACATTTGCAATTTTTGACTCTTGAGGGACTTTGAATGCTAACAAAATAAACTATGGGACTAAGAATGCAAAGTATGGGAGTACGGGTGCAACAGACCTATTCCTGTGGGACTAACGATGCAATTTTCTCTTCATAATCGTGACAAATTATCTTATTCATATTAAAATGTTGCCCTTGCAGCTAACATCAGACAATATTTTAAAAAAAATAATGAGGAATTATTTAATCTGTTAATGTTTACATGTTGGCAAATTTGGTCTTTGTGCACAGTGCAAAGTCTGGTGTTGTAACTCTGTGATGCCACACTGTTTGAGCAAAATCTGGGCGGATTTTATGCAAGTTTTTGTGCTTTTGATATTTGTCATATTTTCTATTATGTGAATGTTGCTGATAATCTTGGATGGTTAATCTAAATTGATTCAGCCATTTTAATTGCCATTTATTCACTTTCATTGTGTACATGTTTCTCACCCATAAGGATAGGATTATATTATGTTGTTTTTCCTTTTAAAGCTTGTAACCGATATCTGGAAATCAGGAAGCCTCCAAAAATCAGGAAGAGGATTCGGTTTTGATAAGTATAAAAAGGAGAAGTCATCCCCTTGAAGAAAACATCGAGAAAAACACTTTGAGCCTAAAAGTTCTTCTTCAAGAAATCATTTGTTCTCTTTTATTATTCTTCGGGAGAAGAAGGTGAAGATCTACGGTGTGGATCAACTCAACCGTTCAAGACTTTGAAGTTGGAGGGATTCCAATAAGGTTGAGATCTCGGGAGAAACAATCAGGGATTAGTCAAATACAAGAGTTGGTGAATTTATAAAGAGGGAGTCTTTATGTTATTCGTAAATCTATTTGTATTTGTAATAAGCTGTGCTTTTCTAATAGTGGATCATTTCTTCTATGGGTGTGGCCTCGTGCATTAAGATTGAAAAATCTAAGCACGTTAAAAATCATCGTGTTAGTTTATTTCTGTTGTGTGAGTGTATGTTGTATGTTTCAGTGTTACAACATTAACTTACAACGCCTTAAGAATCTGATCTTTTAATTTATTTTAAGGCATCAGATTTTATCAATTGGCATCAAGAGCCTTCCACTAATCCTTATTAGTGAGATCCTATTATTCTGTTGATAACATGGACAACTATCGTGAGGGAAGTTCTATTTCTCGACCACATCTTCTCATTGGAACCAATTTCTCATACTGGAAAGCTAAAATGAGAGCCTTCATCAAATCCGTAAATGAACGTGCTTGGAAATCTATTCTAACTGGTTGGACACCACCTACTCATGTTGTTGATGGTAAGGATGTTCCAAAAATGAAACGAATGGACTACTGCGAGGATCGGTTAGCAAACTCAAACTCCAAGTCACTCAATGTGATCTTGATCTGGTGATGAAATCAACGATCTCTAATTGTGAAACGCAAAAGCATAAGATATTTTACAAGTTGCCTATGAAGGAATTGAAGTCAAGAATGTCTAAACTCTCACTTCTAAATTTGAGCATCTTCGCATGAGTAGAAATGAAACTATCGAGAGATTTCAATTCTACACTCGTGATATTGCTAACGAATCTTTTGCCTTAGGGAAAAAATACTCTAATTTTAAACTTGTTAAGAAAGTCCTAAAATCTCTTCCAGAAAGATTTGCTTACAAAGCGACGGCCATTGAAGAATCAAAGGTTCTTTCAGGATTAAAACTTGATGAACTAATAGAGTCTCTTCAGACTTTTGAAATAAACATTGAAGAAACCAAGAAAGAGAAACTCAAGGAATTGAGTTACAAGAAGGAGAAAAGTAGGGAGATTGCCTTTCAGGCTGAAACATCAGAAGAACAAACTCTTGAGATAGGAAAGGATCTTGATGAATCCCTTGCCCTGCTTACAAGAGTTTTGGTAAATACTTGAAACAAGCAAACAAAGGTGGCAATTCTCCCAGAACTGGAAAGAACTCTGGACCTCAGAGAAAGCAACATGACAATGGCGAGATCAGGAAAACTAAAGGAATAAAGTGCAGGGAATGTGGAGATTTTGGGCATATTCAAGCCAAATGTGCAAGTACCCTGAAAAAGAATGGAAAATCATTTACCACCTCATGGAGCGATGATGAACCAGATCATGAAGAAGAAGAAGAAAATGTGAGCAATCATGTTGCCTTCACTGCCATAAAGAAACAGGTTGGTTGTAATAAAACACACCCCCGATTACTCTTACGGTGTTACTGGCCTGTCGGTATAAGTCTAACTTTCCATTCACTGAAACATGCCTAAACTCTGCACTTCTTGCATAAGAGAATGACTCAAATGATGAAAACTCATAGGATGAGTCTGAAGTAGATGAAAAGTCAAGAAATGAAGAACTAATGAGAGTTTACCAAAAGATATTCGAGAAATGGTTGATTGTCTGCAAAAAAAAAAAGAACCTGGAGGAGAAGGTTGTGTGTCTTATTGCAGAAAGGGACTCACTCAAAGGAGATGTAATAAAGTTTGAAAGGCTACGAACAGAAAGGAAGGAAGAACTAACCAAAGTGAAGAAAGAACTCAGTGAGATGATGGTCTCTGTCAAAAAACTAAACACTGATAAGGGAAGATTGGATGAAATCTTATCTCAAGGAAAAATCCATCAAGATCGTACATATATTGGATTTGGTAGTACTTCTAACAAAAACTTTGCTAAAAAGGGTAAAAACTCGAAAATTATTTTTGTTAAAGAAGGAACTTCTTTCAATCAGGTTAAAAAAAAAATAATGGATTTGTTCCTATTTGTCACTATTGCAATCGTCCTGGCCATATAAGACCTATGTGTTATCGCCTTTAGAAACATTGTAGGCATGGCGGGGGTGCGGAACACAAGTGTTCAAACATCAACCAAGAAACACACCTCATTTTAAAATTGATTTATCCAACGGACCCAAGAAAATCAGGTTAGGAAAAATGAGTTTTCTTCTTGCTATGTTATTCACACTTCTTTAAAAGCTAATATGATCAATCATGGTATTTTGACAAAGGTGTTCTCATCATATGACCGGATTTAGAAAAACTTACTTATTTTGAAAAACATGAAAATGGCTTGGTCACCTTTGGTGATGGTGATAAAGGTAAGGTTTTGGGAAAAGGAACTTTGGATGTATCTGGTCTCCATTCTCTCAAAAATGTTCTATATGTTGAAGGATCAAAGCGATGTAGTCGGCATTAGTCGACTTTGTGGATGATTTACTTGTGAAATTTGACAAAAATGTGTGTGCGATCTTTCATAAAAGCGATAAATGCATTTTGAAAGGCGATGGATCCTCACGATAACTATTATCGATTCAGAACAAATCCAGTGTTACAACACTTCTCTTGTGTGCAATAATTCCTCCTTGAGTGACACTGAACTGTGGCACCAAAAGTTAGGTGAACTTCCGCGGTATGCTTAATCTTATTAAAATAGGAGTTGTGTTAGGAGTTCCTAAACTTAATAAAGAACACTCTGGTGTCTGTGGCCCTTGCCAACTTGGAATACAAAAAAGGAAATCACACAAAGTGTTGCAACATCTTAGTTCATCACACTATCTCGAAACTTTGCATATGGATCTTATGGGGCCAATGCAGGTAGAAAGCATAGGAGGAAAGGAGTATGTGTTTGTGTGTGTTGATGATTTTTCCAGATTCACATGGATAGATCTCATTAGAGAAAAATCTGACACTTTCACTGTTTTCAAAAAGTTGTCTTATACTGAACAATGAGAAATATTGCAACATTGGAAGGAGCAGAAGTGATGACGGTAGAGAATTTCAAAATTCCAATTTCTCTAATTTCTTTGAAAAACTTGGTATCTTTCATGAATTTTCTGCACCCATTACACCTCGGCCAAATGGAGTTGTAGAATGAAAGAATAGGTCTCTTCAAGACATGACACGTTTATGATAAACTCCAAGAAAATCACTCTAAACGTAAGAAATTTGTCAAGCTATTGGCATCTTTGCATGCTATATTATTAATAGGGTTCATTTACGTCCCCGGTGCTAACATGACACCCTATGAGATTTGGAAAGGCAAAAAGCCCAATGTCGATTATTTTCACGTGCTTGGATGTGTTTTCTATATTCTAAATGCATGTAATATCTTGGTAAGTTTGTGATGTGGGAATTTTTCTTGGATATTCTTTGAATAGCGAGCTTACAGGGTCTACAATATGAGAACTTGTACTATTATTGAATCTATAAATGTTGTTGTAGATGATACTAAAGATCTTGAGAGATATCCAAAGATAAAGATGAAGAACAGATTGAAGGCGAGTTCAACAAAGATCTTTGTAGAAGGTGTTCTTGATGATGTTACAACATCGATTCAAAGACTAAAACAGATGATGATAGAGGAGATCCAGAGTCAAACAGATGAAGCCACTGAGTTTGATATCTTTGATCAGATCAGAAAAGAACCACCAAGTAGAATAAAGTAAAACCATCCATTTGATCAAGTAATTGGGCAAGTATCAGATGGGATTAAAACAGGAGGTAAAGAGAAGGTCAACTACAGGGAAATGGTAAGATTTGTCTGCTTTACTTCTCTCATTGAACCCAAAAATGTTAAAGAAGCTCTTGTTCATGAGTATTGGGTTAATGCCATGCAATTAGAAATGGAACAATTTGAAAGAAATAATATGTGGGATCTTGTTCCTAGACATGAGAACTCTAATGTTATTGGAACCAAGTGGATTTTCAAAAATAAAACTGATGAACTTGGTAATATAACTAGAAACAAGGCTAGGCTAGTGGCTCAAGGCTACACTCAGGTGGAAAGAATGGACTTTGATGAAACTTTTGCCCCTATGGCTAGACTTGAGTCCATAAGACTCCTTCTTGCATTTGCTTATATTCTTAAAATCAAATTATTTCAGATGGATGACAAAAGTGCCTTCCTAAATGGTTTTCTGAATGAGGAAGTGTTTGTTGAACATCCCAAAGATTTTGAAAATCCCCAATTTCTCAACCATGTGTTTAAACTCAAAAAGGCTCCGTATGGGTTGAAGCAAGCTCTTCGAGCTTGGTATGAAAAGTTGACTACCTTTATGTGTGATAAAGGTTACAAAAGGAAAAGTATTGATAAAACCATATTCATCTAAAAATGTAAGAATGGTATCACCATTGCTTAAATTTATGTTGATGACATAGTGTTTGGGTCAACAGTTAACTCCTAAACAAAGACTTGATTAATTTGTTGGCTATATGTCTTCTGAGTTTGAAATGAGCATGGTAGGTGAGTTGAACTACTTTCTTGGTTTACAAGTGAAACAGTTTGACAAAGGAATTTTTATCACTCAATAAATATGCCAAGAACATTGTCAAAAGATTTGGGTTTGGACAATAAAAAGCACATGAAAACTCCCATGGGGACTAGTGGTAAATTGTCCAAAGATGAGGGTGGAACTACTATTGATCCTACTCTTTCTGAAGTATGATAGGAAGTATTTTGTATCTCACTTTGCTAGCGATGATCTGATATTAGTTATAATGTTTGTGTTTGTGCTTTAGATATCGCCTTCTTGCCCTAAAGAGTCTCATTTGAAAGTCATGAAAAGAATCATTCGTTATGTAAATGGGACTACGATCTTGGTATCTCGTACTCTTTTGATACTAACACTAACTTGGCTGGTTTTAGTGATGTTGATTGGGCGGTGATGTTGATGACGGAAAAAGCACTCTTTTGGAGGGTGCTTCTACCTTGAAATAATCTGGTTTCCTTGTATAGTAAGAAAGCAGAATCGTGTTTCATTATCTCTTCTGAGTCCGAGTATATAGCATTAGGGAGTTGTTGTTCAAATGATGTGGATGAGACAAACGCGTTGGCTGATTATGGGTTTGAAGAGAAAATTCTTACTGATTACTATGATAATTCTAGTGCCATAAATATTTCTAAAACCGAGTGCATCATTTGAACAAAACACATCGATATTCGACACAACTTTATTAGAGACTTGGTTGAGACTAAAATTGTTACCATTGATTTTGTAACGGTGAGAAACAAATTGTCGATATTTTCACCAAAGCCCCTGTTAGTCCAAGTGGCTACGATAATCTAGAGGGGTGAATAGATTATGTCGATGTTTCGCAAATCACCCTCTTTTTCGAATACAAGTAAATGACATGAATGTAAATGCGGAAATTAAACAACACTTTCGATGATTTATAGTAGTTCAACCCACCTAGGGCCTAATCTACTAACACCCCTAGGTATATCCGAAGTGGATTTCAAAAAAAAAAATGTTTTATTAACAATTACCACAATTGTTACAACACCACCTTTGAAGATTACCACAATCTTCTTACAACACCTTCAAGGAGATTACCACAATCTTCCTTCAACACCTATGAAGAGTACCACACTCTTCAACACCTAAGATCACCCAAGTGTGTTCTTACCACAAGAACACTAACAAGGATATCTTGTTTTCGATGATAGACAAATTCAAGATTACAACTCAATAAATGAAGTATACAAACTTTGAGTGCAAGTGTAATCAAGAACAAAAAAAGCCTAGACCTCAAGATTGTGCAAGTGCAAGAACTTAAAGCTATTACAACAAGGATGTAAAAATGAAAGCTTTGGGAATTTTGCAGATTTCTTGTTGTATTGTATGCTTGTGTGTTGTATTTTGTGTCTTCAAATCAACCTCTATTTATAGAAGAGTCTTCACCAACATAGGCTTCTCCTTCTTCACTTTTGTCTACAAAAAGAGGATCACAAGATGTAGAAATATTGTACAAAAATGAAAAGCAAATCTTGGCGATATGGGGTTTCAACGGTACAAATTTTATGTCAAAAGATTACACAGTGCGACCGATCGCTCTATAGAAAAATTTGAATGTTAGAAAAAATTAGTGCGATCCAGGTACCAAGCGGGGAGGGTGCGACCCAGGTCACACGGGGTCCGACCGGTTGCCCGAGTCCGATCGGCACCCCTGAGCCGGACCGCCGCCTCTTCAAATTTTCAATACTGAGCGTTCTGTTTCATTTTGTGCGTCCTCCAGTGCGGCCGACCGTTTGCTCGACCGATGGACCTCCAACTTGATATGTTGTCCGATTTTTGTCAAAAATAAACTTAAAAAATTACTCCAAAAATTAGTAAAAATATTTTAAAACAATTGGGAGTATTTGGACAACATTTAATTCTTTTGATATAAAAACTCATTTAAACAAAATCATCAAAATCTTGATAAAAACATTTATCTAACAAACTCCCCTTTTGATGATTACAAACCAAAACAATTTTAGTAAGTCGATTTTAAAACAAAACATATTTTCCGGTCTAAAACATGAATCCATTACAAGCAATATTCATCATAAGTGAAACACATAAGAGTAGGAGCAAAAAGTTTTCAAAAATATTTTTTCACAATCTCCTCCTATCAATAGGCATATCAAGAACAAGTATAAAAGTAACTAACTAAAAGCTAAAAGCTTAGCTTTTACAAAATACACTTGAATTTCATGAGCTTAGAAGCTCCCCTGTCACAAAGACATCATTAGTAAAGCATAAAAGTCCATAATACATCACATGTACTAAGTATTATTCATCGCTTTTGGCTTTTAAGAGCCCTAGCTTATAGCTTTTCTTGCAGCTTATTTTCGCTTCTTTGAGCGCATGAGCGTTTTCCTGTTTCTCCCCCTTTGGAATCATCAAAAGAATGTTTGCACGATAAAAACATCATACAATTATATCAAAGTGCGTAATTTAATCGATTTATCGAGCATTTTGAATATTGAAGCTTAAATTCCAAATGAAAAGGGAAAAATTGATTATTTGATTTGTAAAAGCTCATTTGATTGATAAAACATGATCTCTATAAACTTATAAGACTTTTCAAATCAAGAGAATCATGCGGTGATGATTTTTTCATAGAAACATTTTGTCGAACACTTGGCGTGCGTCGAATAAAACAAGAGATATATAACGCCTTTGTATTTCATTTAAGCCAAAAATTTCATCACCAAATGCAATATAACAACATACATCCATCAACAATCATCATATACAACATACTAATACAAGAATTTCATCAAATAGCAAGATACAAGCACATTATCAAGGGTTCAACCCAATTGAGATTAAAAGGAGAAATTCTTACCAATTGATAATGTGAATTCAAAAAAATAGATTTTATAAGAAGAAAATCATTTTGAGTGAATGCAGAGAAAAAAAATGCGAACGGGTTCGATTTTGGAAGAAAATAACTAAAATGGCGCAATGAAGGACAATAACGTTTTAAATCCTAAAAACGTTGAGGGCAACCGTCGACTTGTAGGGCGGCCGGTCCTGCACATGGTCGACCGATCGACGAACACGAACACCATCCGATTTACGCCGAATTTTGTACCAAAAATTCGATTTTTCACCCATAAGTTTTAAAAACGTGCAAATTGCAATCATAGACCTTATTCAATATGCATTATGCCTAACCGGGCTCGTATTGAAGCAAAAGTCTCGGAATATAGCGGTTTTGTAAAGATATCTGCTAATTCATCTTGAGATGGAACAAAAGATATCTCAATTTTTCGTTTTGAAACACAATCCCTTAGAAAATGATGTCGAATCTCAATATGTTTAGTACGATTATGATGAACTCGGGTTTTGAGTAATATTTATAGCGGATATGTTATCACAAAAGATAGGAACATTTTCAAAGAACATTTATAATCCGCTAAAGTTTGTTTCATCCAAAGCAATTGAGTACAACAAAAAGCGGCGGAAATATATTCGGCCGTAGTTGATAATGAAACACAATTTTGTTTCTTTGAAAACCAAGAAACTAGGCAATCGCCAAAAATTGACAAGATCTGGAAGTACTTTTACGATCATAAATATTTCCCGCATAATCCGAATCACTATATCCTTTAAGAGAAAAATTTTCATTCTTTGGATAAAATAAACCATATTGAATAGTGCCTTTCAAATTTGAAAAATCCTTTTAACGACACTTAAAGGAGATTCTTTGGGATTGCTTTAAAAACGAGCACATATGTAACGCCCCCTTATGGATGCTACAAGGCTCGTTAACTTTAAACTTCTTTAAAACAGTTATCATCATGAGAAAACTGAAAATGTCACAAACCAAGAGTTTGAATTCGAAAATAAGCGAAAACATACAATTTGAAAAGAGGTTTTCAATCAATCTTAAAATAAAACATAGGGGAAGCATAAAATTGAAAATAAGTTTCATAATTTGACATCATAAAATATAATGTCTTTCTTGGTGTAATTCCGTTTTCAATCCCACATCGTTGCACATACGCTCCTCACGTGCTTCAACTTAAGTCATCCTCATTATATTCTTATCTCGCAACATGATGTAACTTTAATAAGCATTAAGCTTAGTAAGCACATTTGAATTCTCACAAAAATATTTTAAGCTTAGTAAGCACATTTGAATTCTCACAAAAATATTTTTCAAAGTATGAGCATTTATCATGAAAACATAAATATGAGCATGATCATTGTAAATAACTTTTGCATCTCTTTCTATGCATAAATAAAAAAAAACATGCATATTCATTTTATCTTTATGGGCCCAAGCGTTACACCATTAACATCATTAGCGCGCCGTCACGAAAGGAAAGGGGTAGCAAATCCCAAACCAAACGTAACGAGTCCACCTTGAGGGATAAGTCCACCTAGCGGGACAAACATCATCATTGGAGTGCATGTAACTTCCATTACGTGATACATACATATACATTCATGAAAAGCTCATCAACAATTTGTATAGAATGCCATAAATGCCTTTCATAGAGAATGCTCGAATATAAGATGTTGAAATCAGTGTAACTTATAAAAAGAACATTTCATAAACTTATATATATCATGTTGCGGTGAGAATGTACTTACATGACTTATTTACTTACTAAACCTTTTACTTAAGGGTGATGAACGTCTTGATCACGGTGTGCTCGCCTTCTTGGAATGTTCATGTCAAATATTTTCATGAGAAACACATACAATTAATATAGACATTAAAATTTCATTTATAAATATATATAAAATTTCATAAATGGCCTAAATAATGTTCATAAAACTTCATTATTACATGATTAAGCATAATGCTCTAAATCTGGAAATTCTGACCTATACATACTTAACATTATTAATCTGATAATATAAATATTAAATTCATGTAAAAATTAGTAATATGATACTTAACATCCTAATAGAGTATCACAAATTTTTTTACTTTATAAAATAGATGTGAAAAACATGATTTTCAAATTTTCTACATGAATACAATTGTACAGGCATCTTATATTCTAGTCTGGGCATACTGTAAAGAATGATTTTTAACTCACAACCTAGATACCGTATAAATCTAAAACTTTGCAGAATTATACCTAACACATATATACATGTCCCAAAATTTTCCTAAAGTAAATGATCATCCATTTATAGTTCAAAATAATTATTCAAAACGGATCCTAAAAACTGTCAGGATTTCATATACTATGAACATATTAGATTATAAATTCCATATCCTCCAAACCGGGATAGATAAAATTCCAATAAAAGTACTGGATACTAATAATTCATATAGGAATGACATATCCAAAATTTAGCTATAAATAAAATCATATCCATGCTACACATGCTTCGCAAGTTTGAGATCATACAAGTTTTCAGATTCATGAATGAATGTCCAATGGTAAAAGAAAATTCGTTAATAGATCATCAATAACTACAAGGATCTGGAAATTTAACCTAGCATATGTGAAATTTATCTAAGTATTTCTAAAATATAAATGTACTCAAGAAGCAATAATTTGCATATCATAACATTTCACCAATTAAATTCGAATTTGGAAATACATACCTTATTTCTTACAAGATCTTGTATAAGCAAAGTGGTTCACTCAATAGATCCTTTGATGAAACTTTGTTGAAACTACTTGTATGATTACTTCTTGTGTAGATATATGTTATGCACCATTGAATTCAAGGTAAATAGTATGAAGAAGTAAAAACACACTTTGGTGAAGAGTTGGATTTAATTCTTTGAAAGGTCTCATATAGAGATTTTTGAGGAAACTATTTAGAATGAAGGAACTTATTGGCTCTCTAAATTTTTTTCAGATCCACACACCTCTTATTTATATATGTAACTTTGTATTCTCAGCAAAATAACTAGATACAAGTCTCATCTATTAAAGTATGAAAAAAAAGAAGTCCCTATATCTTCACATGATAGTTGTTAGCCATGTTCCAATTTATAAAATAAATACCTTACTTTTCTTGCTTTCTTCATTGTGATTTAATCATGGAGAATATAACTTAACTTTTGTGGTTCAAATAGGGAACAACCATGATACTTTACTTGCTTTATACAAATCATAACAACCACACCAACATGATATAGTAAGCTGTCACAGAATTTTCTGGTTTGGCAAGCTTTAGCATTTGGACCATAACTCTCACTTTACATATTCAAATAAGGTAATTCTTCTTCCTATAGACACGTACGACATGTACCTACATTATCATGTTTAAAAATACCAGATAGGAAACTTATTTAATGGGTAAAATACGTTGCAAAGTTGCACATGTTGCTGTCAAGTTTTACAAATTTTCAGTTTTGGCATGTTTGAGTGTTTTGAGTATATCTCATACATTACATATTCAAATAAGGTAATTCTTGTTCCTATAGATACTTAAGACATGTACTTAAAATACCATGTTCATAAATTCCAAATAATCACCTTAAGTAAGAAGGGAAAACGTTCACAAAATTGCATCTAAAACACCATATCATCAAGTCCATATACTACATATGAGTTTGAAGTGCATGAAAGTAATTCACTTAATCACTCTTGATTAGCATAATAATTGTCAATATAATATGTAATTTCTCATATATACACACATCACATCATAGTTTTATATATATATATATATATAACTCATGTTCCATATATACCGTCATAATTCTTTTGACATGAACTTCCGAGCACACTAATCCCACGTTCTTCACTGTTATAACACTAGATGAATCATTAGTGTTAAATATACCAACATTCATTATGATTAATAAAATTATATAATCATTAAAGAAAGATGTGGGCATTACAACATAGGCATACGACATGAAGAATATCCAGTCTACTTGCGGTTAAATAAAGTAAACTACCAATCATACCTCGATATTTGGATTCATCAACCGACTTGCCTTTTTCATCTTTGTAAATCTTGACATTTTTGCTATTGGTGTAAAGACGATTCTTCCTTCTTCAATTCGAACTTTTTTAAAAGTTCTTTTGTATACTTTGATTGTGAAATGTATATTCCTTCTTGGCATTGCTTAATTTGAAGTCCAAGGAAGAAATTGAGCTCCCCATCATACTCATTTCAAATTCATCTTGCATAAGCTTAGAAAATTTCTTGCACAAAGATTCATTAGTAGCACCAAATATAATATCATCAACATAAATTTGCACTAATAAGCAATCTTGCCCTTTTTAAAAAAAAAGAGAGTAGTATCAACTTTACCTCTTGTAAATCCATTTTGCAAAAGAAAAGAGCTAAGTCTATCATACCATGCACGGGTGCTTGTTTTAAACCATATAAGGCCTTCTTAAGTTTATAAACATCATTTGGCCTAAAAAAATTTCAAACCCCGGAGGTTGTTTTACATAGACTTCTTCTTGAATAATACCATTCGAAAAAGCGGATTTAACATCCATTTGGTAAAGCTTGAAATTTTTAAAACAAGAATAGACAAGTAAAATACGAATAGCTTCTAAATGTGCTACGGTGCGAAAGTTTCATCATAATCAATACCTTCTTCTTGATAATACCCTTGAGCTACTAACCTTGCTTTGTTTGAACAATATTGCCTTGATCATCGAGCTTGTTTGAAAACCCATTTTGTACCAATAATTGTTTGAGATGGAGGACAAGGTAGCAATTCCCAAACATCATTTCTTATAAATTGATTCAACTCCTCTTGCACTTCTAAAAACCAATCCTCATCTTCAATAGCTTCCTTAGCATTTTTAGGCTCTTTTTGAGATATAAGAGCTTTCTCGGCAAATTTTTCTCGAGTCATTACTTTATCAAGGGGATCACCAATAATAAGATCTTTTGGGTGATCTCCTTAAATTTCAATGCTACGGGAAGATCCGAAGTATCACCTTTGTCTTCTTGAGGAACATTTGAGCTTGAAGGCTGATCATTTTGAGCAACATTTTGAACAATTGGTTCAATAACATCCTCTTCATCACTATCATCATTGGGTATCCTTTCAACACCCGAGGCTTCATTGAATTTGACATGGATGGATTCTTCAACAACCATATTAGTCTTATTGTAAACCCGATATGCTTTGCTCTTGGTTGAATACCCCATAAATATTCCTTCATCGGCCTTGGGATAAAGTTTGTCTAATTGATCCTTAGTATTCAAAATAAACACTTACATCCAAATATTTTGAAATAACTAATATTTGAAGTTCTTCATTTCCAAAGCTCATATGGAGTTTTATTCATTTTAGGACGAATATAAACTCGATTAATGACATAGCAAGCGGTACTTACGGCTTCGGCCCAAAAATATTTTGGAAGTGAGAAAAGCATGGACCGACTCATTTCTTGAAGTGTCCGATTCTTCCTTTCGGCTACTCCATTTTGTTGAGGTGTCCTTGGAGCCAAAAATTGTGACCATATCCCTTGGTTTCACAAAAGACTCTAAATTCTCCATCAAATTCTCCACCTCGATCACTTGAATAGAATTTATGGTATCTTCTTTTTCATTCTCAATAAGTCTACAAAACTTAACAAACTCATTAACGTCATCGCTTTTATTTGTAAGAAAAAGAGCCCAAATATATCTAGAAAAATCATCGACTATAACAAAAGTGTAATACTTTCTACTTAGACTTGCCGTACCAATATCCCCATACAAATCTAAATGAAGAATTTGTAGAGGCTTGGTTGTGGAAATTTCATTTTTGGGCTTAAAACTACTCTTAACTAATTTGTTCTTTTGACAAGTGTCACATAAGCCAAGATTTTCAAAATTCAATTTGGGTAGTCCTTTTACATGTTGGTTTTTGTAAATAATTTACAAATTTTTATATCCAACATGTCCAAGTCGCCTAGGCCATAAACTAGTTAAATCATTATTGGCAACATGACAAGAAACATTTTGACTAACCAAATCACTTGTACAAATTTTGTAAAGATTGCCTTTTCTATTTGCTTCACAAATAATTTTATCATTTTTGGAAATAAGACATTTTTCTTTATTGAAAACAACATTATAATTTGAATCACAAAGTTGGCTAACACTTATCAAATTAAACTTAAGCCCTTCTACTAAAAGAACATTACTAAGAGAGAAAGAAGAGTTACCAATTTCTCCATTTCCAAGAATTCTTCCTTTGCCATTGCCGAACATGACCATACCCTCTTCTTGGAGCTTGATGTTGGTAAAAAGTTCTTTATTTCCAGTCATATGGCATAAACATCCGCTGTCCACGAGCCATTTTGAATCCTCCATGGTTGTTATAGCCCATATAACCTACAAAAGAATTATTTTTAGGTACCCTATAGTTTTGTGGTCCATGAGGGTTAGCCTTGAGACCTTTGGGTCTCCAAACATAGCTAAAATTGTTCTTCAATTTACAATGACTAACACAATGACCAACTTTACCACAATAAAAGCAAATAAGATTGTGGGCACTACTAGCACGTACAAAAGTCGGACCTTGGTCATTTTTCTTTGAAAATGGTTGAAAAGGTTTATAGCCAAGTCCTAATTTAGAATGCTCACCTCTTTGTGCATATAAAATTTTTGTAACCTTATCCGTACTTAAGTTGAAACGATGCACATCCTTTTTCAAACATTCAATATCATTTGTGAGCGTTTATTTTTCAGTTTCAAGAGTATGGACTTTAATAAGAGTAATAGCACGAGCTTTATCAAGAGATTCATAAGAAGTAAACAATTTTTCCTTTTCTAATTTAAGCTCTTTATGCTCCTTTTTTAAAGTTTTGTATTTAACAATCAAATTTTGAAACTCATTTTGTAATTCATCAAAATCACATTGTAATTCATCAACTAAGGAAGAAGATGAAGCATTGAGCATACCTCGTTGTTTTCGTCATCTATGGCCATAAGACCATGTTCGGATTCTCCTTCTTCATCGGTTGTGGCAAGAAGTTCATCCCAAGTCTTGACATCCGCATTTAAAGCCTTCTTTTTGGGAAAAAAACTTTATCTTCTTTTGTTCCTCCTTCTCGAGTTTTGGGCAATCGGCTATGAAGTGGCCGTATTTTTTGCATTTAAAACACGAGTTGTCTCTCGGTTTTCTTGCCTTATTTTTATTCACAAATTTTGCAAATTTCTGGACAAGTGCGGCCGTCTCCTCATCATCCTCATCATTATCATAATATGAATTATTAGAAGAAGATGCTATACCTTTAGGAATATTTTGCATACCCAATTGAGTGATGGATGGTTTGGAATTCTCCCTCTCTTTGAGATAGACTTCGTAGATAAGGAGGTTACCGATGAGCTCATCGAACTTGAGTGTTTCGAGATTTTGTGTTTTCGTGATAGACGTCATTTTTTCGGACCATGAGCCGGGAAGAGCGTTCAATACTTTGGTCACCTTGTCTTCTTTGGAGATGACCTTTCCAAGAGCTACAAGAGGATTGACAATGTTGTCAAGCCTTTCCACCATTTTTGATATGCTTTCACCATCATGCATATTGAAATTTTCAAAGTCTTTCACAAGCATTGTTTTTCTTGCTTGCTTCACTTTCTTTGTGCCCTCATAGATGGTTTCTAATTTTTCCCCAACTTCATGTGCCGAACGTATGCCTCTTATGCGATTATACTTGGTGGCAGTAAGAGAGCAATGTAAAATATTTAAGGCCTTACCGTTTAGAGAGAAAGCCTTCTCGTCATTTTTATCGAACTCCTTGAAAGTTTTGGGAGCCGAGGTGCCATCCTCCAATTTCTTGGTTGGTTGATCAACTCCTTCAATGACCACATTCCAAATATCAAATCCGCACCCTTGTAGAAAGCACTCCATACAATCTTTCCAAAATGCGTAATTGTTGGCGTCGAATAGTGGTGGCTTGTTGGTGGAGGCGCCGGTGGTGAGATAAGCTTCATTTCTAGCCATGGATCTTTTCTCTTTACTCGGAATGAACTAGCCAAAGAGTTTGGCTCTGATACCAGTTGTTAGTCCAAGTGGCTACGATAATCCAGAGGAGGAGTGAATAGATTATGCTGATTTTTCGCAAATCGCCCTCTTTTTCGAATGAACAAGTAAATGGCAAGAATGTAAATGCGGAAATTAAACAACACTCGATGATTTATAGTAGTTCAACTCACCTAGGGCCTAATCTACTACCACCCCGGCATATCCGAAGTGGATTTCAAAAAGAAAAAAAGTTTTATTAACAATTACCACAATTGTTACAATACCACCTTTGAAGATTACCACAATCTTCTTACAACACCTTCAAGGAGATTACCACAATCTTCCTTCAACACCTATGAAGAGTACCACACTCTTCAACACCTAAGATCACCCAAGTGTGTTCTTACCACAAGAACACTAACAAGGATATCTTGTTTTGGATGATAGACAAATTCAAGATTACAACTCAATAAATGAAGTATACAAACTTTGAGTGCAAGTGTAATCAAGAACAAAAAGCCTAGACCTCAAGATTGTGCAAGTGCAAGAACTTAAAGTATTACAACAAGGATGTAAAAATGAAAGCATTGAGAATTTTGCAAATTTCTTGTTGTATTGTATGCTTGTGTGTTGTATTTTGTGTCTTCAAATCAACCTCTATTTATAAAAGAGTCTTCACCAACATAGGCTCCCCCTTCTTCACTTTTGTCTACAAAAAGAGGATCACAAGATGTAGAAATATTGTACAAAAATGAAAAGCAAATCTTGCCGATATGGAGTTTCAATGGTACAAATTTTACTCAAAAGATTACACAAAGACGACCGGTCGCTCTATAGAAAATTTTGAACATTAGAGAAAATTAGTGCGATCCGGTACCAAACGGAGAGGGGTGCAACCCGGTCACGGGGTCCGACCGGTTTCCCGAGGATCCGACCGGTTGGCCACCTTACTGGACGACCCGCCGCCGCTCAAATTTTCAATACAAAGCGTTCTATTTCATTTTGTGCGTTCTCCAGTGCCGGTCGACCGTTTGCTCGACCGGTTGACCTCCAACTTGATGTGTTGTCCAATTTTTGTCAAAAATAAACTTCAAAAACTACTCCAAAAATTAGTAAAAACATTTTAAAACAATTGGGTGTATTTGGACAACATTTAAAAACATTGTTTTGGTATAAAAACTCATTTAAACAAAATTATCAAAATCTTGATAAAAACATTTATCTAACAAGCCCTGGACTTTCAAAGGTTTAATTCCCAAACATTCTTGGGTGTCCGTGCTTTCTTAGCAGTGTGAGGTTTAGTGTTGCAACACCATATGCATCATTTCTCTTTTGATAAGTTGCAACCTATTTTGATCTAATTTCTTTTGCATTAGTCATTATGCATTATTTTAAGATCATTTCATTGGCTAATCACTGCTTTTATTGTTGTGCTTGATTGAGTACCCCTTTGAGGTAACACTTGCCTAAAAGTAATTGCTGATCATATTGCAAACATAATGATTTTTCCATGTGAAAGATGTATTTTTCTTTAAAGCCTTTGTGAAAAAAGTCAGTCTATTCATTTTGTGTGAAAGCTATTCGGTTGTGAACTATTCTCTGCTTTTGTACATGCTTAAATTTTGTTATGATCTTCTCGAGAAAGAGCTACCTATGTTTTGGAGCAAAAGCTACCGATTGGCTAAATGTTCTCCTGCGGATTCCTTTCACTCAAAAGAATTTTTTAAAATGGGAAAAGAATTTTGATCCATTGACTTTGTATGGTGGTATTTTTGAAATAGATGGTACAATACTGGGTTACAACACTAAAACGCCTGAAGCCTTTTATTCTTGTCAGAAATAAACTCATCATCCTAGACATCCTTCAGGATCATAATTTAGGCTTATGAAAAATATCTTCTTTAATTGCTCCGAATTGGTAGATTATTTTTGGAATTGATTTGTTTTCCTTGAATTTGTATCTTGTAAAAGGTATGATTTATCAAGTGCTAATTTTGGACTAAATGCACTCCCAGATTTATGGGACTTTCCCAAAAATATTTGAATTTCAAATTTTTAGTTGGGAAGTTTTTGGAAACTACCATTTCAACCGCCAATTGTATCTCTCTAACTATGGAAGTTATCTCTCTCTCTCTCTCTCTCCTATATACTTACAATCTTTGTTTGATTTTAAAACATTGGTTCTAAGTTTTTTGCAAAAGATATTTCTGGTCTCTCACTCACCCAAATCTTCTAGAGAAAATCTTGTGCTTTTTTGTTCGATTTTATTCACAGATTCTTAAGGATGGTTCGAACAAGAGAACAAATCCTCTGAGAATTGAGAGAAGTGATTCAAAATCAAAGGAGAAATAGAGGGAACCCTGTTGCTACAAACCCTATTCTTGTCCAAGAATTTCAAACCGCTGCAAGTGCCTTTTTCGGTGTCGAGACATCATAGGGACACCTTATTGGGGTAGATTTGAACAACTCACCTCCTGCTGATCCAAACCCTAGTCTTCCTTGAAGTATTGCGAGTTCTCTCCTGAATAAAGAGAACAAGGGTTTTCGCCACGGAAATGTCAATGAACCACCAAGAATGTCTCTTCCTTCCAATCGAGTTAAGATCTCAAGATCAAAGCTTTAAAAAACATACTATTGCAAAAAGACATAAGGGGGAACCTATACGAGGAAGGAAGTAGAGAAAGAGGTTTCTGTGGTAAGAGAAGGTGGTGAATCATTTAAGAAACCATCCAAAAGGATAAATAAGGCAGATGGTTTTCTCTGACTCTAAGGATGAAATTCCTAGGAAGATCCTCTTGCAAATCTTCTTGTTCGAGATAGTGGGAATAAACCCTCTAAAGATGATTCTTCTTCAAATGAAGACAGTGAGAGCACTGAGTCAGATATGGTGAAAGATGATGGTGGACCTTTGGACCCTGTTGATAAAGATACTGATACCAGTGTTGAAACATCTAGTTCTCACACTTAAACTGACGATTGAGCATGAGCCTTCAGACTCTGAACTTGATGCTAGCAAAGGTATGTATTCTGCGTTCTATACTGCTGAAAACAAGAAGCTATGGGAGACTATTGTTCAAAGGGAAATTTTGTGTGAGAGACCCATTAAAACTGAGGATTATCTTAAGTATGGTATTCTGCCACTTCTTGAGGACATGTAATTGTTTGGGTCTGTTACGAATATTGGGCCTTATGTAGATAGGGTTGTAAGGGAATTCATTACAATATTCCCTTTAGGCTTGTTGATCATGATTCTGCAAAATATGGTTCTGTTTGGGTAAGGAAGAAGGTGTACTCTTTCACTCCAGAGGATATAAATGGTGTTCTTGAAGGAAATAATGTGCCCAAAATTAATCTTCTCTCTGATATGGATGTTATTGCTAAGGTTCTTAGTGGGGGAATAGTGGAAGTCTGGCCTACTAAGCAAGAAAAATTCAAGGCCAATGATTTGACCAAGAAGTACACCCTACTGCACAAAATTGCCATATGTAACTTGGACACCTACCAAGCACTCTTCTTCAGTCACCACGGATCAAGCAGTTCTCTTATACTGCATTAGGACCAAACATGCCTACAAGATTGGGAAGCTGATATTCGACATTATTGGGACTCATGCTAGTTACACCATTATGTATGGTATACTCCCTATTCCTTCTTTAATTTACAAGGTACTTGTGTCTTAGGGATTTAAAAAAAAGGATTCGGAGGACCTTGTTGCTGTTCCTAGTCCCATCACCATCTCTGTCAAGATCCTCAAAAGGGACAAGATCAATAACTTGATACTCTCTGCTCATGCTGTCACTAATGCTGCTGTTGCTGGTGGTGCTTCTTCCAGTGTTCCAACACATGGCAATTCTGCACTTAAAGCACGTCTTCTTGCTAAAATTTCTGAAGTAGAGAATCAGATAAAATTCAGGACAATTCAAAGGTTGGAGAAGGTTTTTTACTAATAAATCGATATTCAAAATTATTTCATTCAGGATCTTTTATTCTATTAAAGCGCCGGACCTCGAAAAAGCTGGAAGCACATAACTTCTTTCAATAGCTTCATACTCCTTTGGCACCTGTTGCCCAAGAAAGGGGAGTAGATACTGGTCTTGCTGACTTGGCAGATGCAACCATTGCGGATGAAAGGGCACATTCAAAGGGGTAGTCCAGCGATGAGGATGATGCTAGTTCTGGGGGGGAGTTTGAGTATGACGATGAGGAAGAAGATGATCTTGACTACGAGAGGAGTCAAATGAAGAAAGTGGATCGATTAGTTTGCATACTTGTGTTTATCTTGTTTCTAGTTTGAATGATAAACTTGTTCTATCTGACAAAATTGACTGGATGATTTTTGAACTATGTATGCTTGATATAATTTGAATTGTGCTAACATGCAGGATTTAATCTTAAGTGTTGCATCACTAGATGTATTTATTATGATATTATCCTGAGGAATATGTTTTGACTAAAAGTGCTAATAGGGGAGATTGGTAATGTTTACATATTGGCAAATTTGGTCTTTGTGTGCAAAGTCTGGTGTTGTAACTCTATCATGCAACACTGTTGACGCAGAATCTGGGTGGATTTTATGCCAGATTTTGTGCTTTTGGTATTTGGCATATTTTCTATTATGTGAATATTCTTTGATAATCTTGGATGTTTAATCTAAATTGATTCGCCATTTTAATTGCCATTTATTCAATTTCCTTGTGTACATGTTTCTCACCCATAAGGAAAGGATTATATTATGTTGTTTTTCCTTTTAAAGCTTGTAACCGATATCCTGAAATCGGGAAGCCTCTAGAAATCGGGAAGAGGATTTAGTTTTGATAAGTATTAAAAGGAGAAGTCGAGTCCACTTGAAGACATTGAGAAAAACACTTTGAGCCTAAAAGTTCTTCTTCAAGAAATTATTTGTTCTCTTTTATTATTCTTCGGGAGAAGAAGGTGAAGATTTACGGTGTGGATCGACTCAACCGTTCAAGACTTTGAAGTTGGAGGGATTCTAATAAGGTTGAGATTTATGGAGAAACAATAAGAGATTAGTCGAATACAAGAGTTGGTGAATTTATAAAAAAGAGTCTTTATGTTATTCGTAAATCCATTTGTATTTATAATAAGATGTGCTTTTCTAATAGTGGATTGTTTCTTCTCTTGGCGTGTCCTCGTGCATTAAGATTGAGGAATCTAAGCACGTTAAAAATCACCGTGTTATTTTATTTTCGCTGTGTGAGTGTGTTGTATGTTTCATTGTTACAACATTAACTTACAACACCTTAAGAGTTTGATCTATTTAATTTATTTTAAGGCATCAGATTTTATCATAATCATATGATTTTCTTCACAATTACAATTTTCAGGTAAAAGCGGTGAATTTCCACTAGGGAATTCTTTCTTTTCATCATTAAATTATGTTTTTAGATAATAAAATGGCAAAAATATACAAGACTAACATTTGAAAGTTTTGGGAAAGTATATATAGTTTTTTAAAAATATGGGTAGGTTATATCGATTTTATTTTATATTTAAATACAACATTACATGGCATCACATAGGACTGCTACAATGATAGATGAGACCCTTCTTGTAAGTTGTAACATGAACAAATGATAAAGGGATCTTGCGATTAGCCCATGATATCTTGTAAGCTCAAGTCAACATAAGCTTGATAAAAAATGAATGTTATCTGAACTAATCTTGAAATAGTAAGAAACATGAATATTATACTCAAATGTCCAAGAGGGCTTGTGTTCATCGAGATATCCATATTGAGTTCCATGGACTTGGTCTCTGGGCCTTAATGAGCTTGCCATATTCACAATACAAAGCCCATCCTTAAGAAATTATGACACATCCAAATATATATACATATATATAAAATATACACCTTCTTGGTGTCATCTCATGAATCTCATGATAGAAAGATATTATCTAAAATTCACTATATGAAATAAATGTCAAGAAGTTGTTGAGATTACACAAGAGGCCCAAATCCACTCTCCCATTTCCTCATCAAGTAAGCCCAAAAACTTGGGCCATCTAATTCCCCTGCCGCATCATGAACTTCACTATTTGAGCTCACATTTCGCATTTCCACACGACGGACTAAAGATCAACCTAGGTAACCAAGGAGTTGGAGCCGCAGTACACGGCGTGAGACCAAATTTATTTAGAATTTGAATAGTAAGAGCATGATAGACATAAACCATCAATAATCAATAAAAAATTAAGTATATGATGGATTTTAGATTAAACATAATAAAAATAAAATAGTAAACAAAAATTTGAATGAAAGAAAATGCACATACGACTTAATCTTTGATATATTGAAAGGCAAATGATAATTTTTCAATATTGTGGATGTGTCTCATTTATAATACGAAAATGGAATCTTAGAGGACACGTGCTAAACTCTCATAGGGTTATGGTACAACAAATTGGTACGGAGAGGGTATATAATTTAGCAAAATATCCAGGCTAATATATTGTAGATCGTAAAAGAAATATAGTCGTTGATGACAAGTTTTGAGGTTTCATCTCGGTGTAGGTTGATTATGACAATTACCAATATCCCCCCTCAATTCAAGCGAGGATAGACTTGTGACATGCAACTTGTTGCGCATACGAGTGATGAATTGGCCACTTAGTGGTTTGGTTAGGCAATCCGCAATCTGATCATAAACACAACACTAAGATTATACACCCATATAACAGGAGGCTGAGGTAATGGAATCTGTAATTCATGGAACAAAGACTTTAACCATATAACTTCCATCATTGTTGTGGCAAGGCCACGATTTTCAGGCTTAGCACTTGAACGAGATACGATAGGTTGTTTACAAGAGCTCCAAGATATGAGATTATCACCAACAAAAATGCAATGTCCCAAGTAGATTTTATGTCATCCGGATCTGATGCCCAATCGGAGTCTGAAAAACCAATTATAAGAAGATGGTTGGACTTAAAGAATTGAAGACCATGATCTGATGTCCCAGAGATATATCGCACCAATCGCTTAACAACTTTCCAATGGGAATCCAAAGGATTTTGCATAAATTGGCTTAATTTGTTCACATCATAAATAATTTCAGGCGTGGTGATTGTAAGGTATTGAAGTCTCCCAATAACCTGCCTATACAAAAAGACATCTGAAAAACTATTTCCTTCAATTTTAGAAAGAGATGGAGAGGATAGCATTGGACTATTCAGTTCCTTGGCATTGGACATAAGAACTTTAGCAAGCAAATCTTGAATGTACCTTTTTTGAGTGAGAATCATTCCATTCTTGTTGTAATTCACTTCCCTCCCAAGAAAGAAAAATGAAGAGCCCCAAGATCCTTTATAAAAAAATAACCATTGAGACTTTTGATTATAGTGTCAATTTCTTGATTTGAACTACCTGTGATCACCATATTATCAACATATATGATCATATAGATGACAGAAGTTGATGAATTTCTGAAAAGTACGGATGTGTCAGCCTTTGAAGAATGAAATCCCAGTGAATGCAAAATTGACTTCAATTTCTCAAACCAGGTTTTAGAGGCATGCTTTAGGCCATATAAAGCATTGTTTACAAATATAGTCACTCTTGTTAGGTACCTCGAATCCTGGAGGTTGATGCATGTAAATCTCTGTCCCTCTGTCAAATTCACCATTTGAAAAAGCATTGTCAACATCAATTTGTTTGATGAGCCACTTATTTGAAAGAGCAATAAATATAATTAATCTCACAGCTGCAGGTTTCAAAACAGGACTAAAAACATTTGTGAAGTTTATGCCTACAATTTGTGTGTATCCCTTGGCAACTAGCCTTGCTTTGTACCAAGAGAGGCAACCATCATCATTTTTCTTGACCTTGTACATCCATTTACTCCCAACAACATTTCTTCCTGGAGGCAGTTTGGTAAAGGTCCAAGTCTGATTCTTAATCAAAGCCTTGGGCTTCTTTCCACTTAGTGTTACTCATAGCATCATCAATAATCTTTGGTTCTATTTCAACAAGGGCTGCAATGTAAGTCTTGGGCTTTAATATGCCAGCCCTAACCCTTGTTATCATGGGATGTTTTCTAACAACTGAGTTTTCTTTAGTGTTGGTGTTGTTAGTTGTGGGAGGTGCATTAATTTGAGCATCATGTGGATCAACTCCTATTGCTTTGTGATGGTGGTGTATTTTGTGATTGAAGAGACTAATTTTGGGATGATGTTGTGTGCAAAGGTAAAATGTTTCTTGGATATATAAAATCATTAGGACTGATGTTGTTGGTTAGGATGTTTCGAGAATTATGTGTAGAATGTGGTCTTTGGTCATGTGGTGGTAATAGTGAGAATGCTTGGAGTTAAGTGTTGTACAGATTCTTTGAGTTAATGTAGTGGAAGAATTCTTTGAAAGGAGGAAAAGAAAGAGTTCTTCATTAAAAATGATATCTCTAGAATATATAATCTTTCAACTAGGAAGAAGTATCCATGTATCCCTTGCTATAGCCAAGGAAAATGCTACGCTGGGATTTAGGCTCCAATTTATTTTGTTGTAAGGTCTTAAATTGAGGAAAACATTCACACCCAAATGTTCTAAGATGAGAATAAACAAGGGCTTGACCATACGTAACCTCAAAGGGGCTCTTAAAACCAATGGTTTTGTTTGGGATTCTATTGAAGATATAGTACGAGCGAAGAAAACATTCATCCCAAAATTTCTTTGAAATTCCAGAGTGAGTCATCAAGCTTAAACCTACTTCAATTATATTTCTATGTTTTCTCTCTACTGTCCCATTTTGTTGGAGCGTATAAGGGCATGACATTTTGTGAACAATTACATAATAAGAAAATGTATTGAGTAATGGTTTAAATTATGTGCCTCCATCACTTTGAACCAACTTGATTCTTTTATTGGTTTGGTTCTCAACAAGACTTTTGAGGTGTAGGAAAGCATTGAATGTATCTGATTTGGCCTTACAAAAGTATATCCAAACAAATTTTGTAAAATCATCAATATAAGCCACATAGTAATTACAGTCATTGGAGGACTGGACTGGAGCAGGCCCCCAAAGGTCTATATGAATAAGCTGTAGAGGTTTATTGGTATCATAGATAGAATAATGGAAAGGCAACTTATGAGACTTAGACATAACACAATCTGAGCAGAAAGAGACATCATTTTAATTAATGTAGGAAACATTACAAGCATCCAAAGCCTTTTTGTTTACATCAAAGGATGTAGGTCCCAAGGGGTGTGGTGTAAGGTTTAGAAAGGAGGGTTGAATAAACCTTACCAAATTTTTGATCTAATTCAACAGAGTTGACTCAAATCAGCTGTGTCCTTGAGGACAACTAAGTTGGCTATTCAGCTAAGTTACCCACTCAACAGACTCGATAGAGCTGTTGATTGTATAACTCGGCTGCTTAAGCCAAATACTTAACTTGGTTGATTTGGTTTTTAACAGCGAAAGACTTAACACTCTTTGATTGATTTAAAGCTTGTTTTAACACTTGTTTTAGCACTTAGTTATTTATCAATTGGATAGCAAATATTAACTAACAACAGATATAAAGTAAATATACAGGAATGTAAGTGCTTAAAGTAAATTGACACAAGTATTTTTATATTGGTTCGAAGATGGGGTAATTCTTCTAACCCACTCTTCTCCAACTCCTGGAGGAATCCACTAAGTAACGGATCGGGTTACAAAGTAGTTAACAGTCTGGAGACAACCTTGATCATATAGCTGGCTTCTCTTGCGACTCAGCTTCTTCACGATGCAGCTGCCTGGCTACTTCAGCTTACTCTCAAGTTCTTGGATTTGATCACGAAGCCCTCCAACAAACTTGAAACTTGGTTCGACCTTGAACCTTTCTACAATCCTTTAACTTGGAATGTAGACCCCTTTTTGATCTTAAAATTATTTCCTCTTCAACTGATTGAAGTTGTCTCTCATTCACGACTTGTGTTGGATCGAGTTTCTTCGAGTTTTAGGCTTGAGTAATATCTTGAAATGCTTTGAGAATATTGCAGTTTAATTGCTTGAAAATACTTGCTCTTGCTAGGTTCATGTAACCTTTTCTCAAATGCTTTCTCAGCCTTTTATAGTGCACATTTGAAATTTGCCCGTTGAAGAGATAGGCTAGTTTCAAATGTCACTTTGTGTTCGTTGGCTTGTCTTGTCTTGGTCTGCAGCCCTTGTGATGTTGACCTTTCCTGGTATTAATTGACTTCGCAGCTTTGCAGGTTCTGACACAAGGTGCAATATTTCCCATTGGCTCATTCCTTTTACACAATACTGGGCCAAACACTTTAAGACCTGGCAGCTTAACATATTACTATATCGAGTAATATTCTTGATTTTATTCCAACGAATCTAAGTCATGGTTGTCTTGACTTGACTGCTGCCTTTACCCCAGGTGACTTGAGTCTGCTTCAATCATAAGATTGACTCAACTATCACTTCAACTGATAGACTTGGTTTCTTAAGTTGACTTGACTGACACTTCTCACAACTGTTCCTCAGCTGACTCTCCTTCAGTCGAGTCCTTGACTTCCTTCTAGGCCATACTCAGCTTACACACAACAGAGTCTTCATTCCAGTCTGCAGTTGACTTCTTGTAATCTTGACTTAGCTGACTTAACTCAGCTCTTCCATTCCTATCTATTACAATACAAAATTACAAGGAAAATGGGGTGCCAACTTCCTAGTCTAAGTTTTACATGGTATCATCAAAATTTAACAAATAAATTTTCTAACAATTTTCTCCCTTTTGATGATGCCAAAACTTAAAATACAACATAAGTAAACAACAGAAATACAAGCAGTGCAGTAACAAAGAATGTATGCTTTTGAATAATTATTTTATTAATCATATCATTCTTGTCCTTTACAAAGTCATTTTACATCAAGTAACAAAGTTGTACAACTATTCAACATGTATCTCAGCTAAGTTACATAGAGAATGAATTTTACAAGGAAATATACAGAGCTATTACAGAAGACTTACATTTATGTATTTACAACATAATACATGAAGGGGTTTACAGCACACTTCAATGCCTTTGTTGCTTCCTTTTTCTTTCTTCATCTTCGGCTCTCTTCCCCGTCATCCTCTCTCTTCTTCCTCTTCTTCTCTTCTTTATCTCGCTTCTCCTTCTCATAAGCTCGCTTTGGGAAGGGGTCATCCCTTCACCCTCTCCTCCCATTCACGATTTACTCTCTCATTTTCTTCCTCTTGCCTTCTATTAGCTTCAGCTACCTTGCGTGCAACCTCAAGATTAGCAAGGTTATCGTATCCAGCCCAGTATATGAGACCCTTCTTCTCTGGATCCACATACACAACACCTTTTGGTCTTGGCCGTGGTTGAGAACCTCTCCCACCGCCACCATATCTTCCCCTTCCCGACTCGGCTCCTCTTTCTCCTGGGGGAGTATATTTGTATTGGAGCTTTTGACTTTGCGGTGAGTGAGTGATCTTTGGGAGTTGGTCGCTTATCACCGAATTACACAATTCCAATCCTTTCTCCCAATACAAATCCCGAGGCTTGTGGCGATTCATATCCTTAAAATAACTTTCGATTCTAGAGTTTGGAATTCCTCTAGAGATCCGGGCTCGATCCATCATCGAGGCATAGTATTGTCTCTCGGGGTTTAATTCCAAAGATAGTCCTTTCCTACCGAGGACCACCATCTTGTTTTCTAATCTCTTGCACACGCACGATTGCCTTTCAACTACCTTCTCGAATGCAAGATCAATGGCCTTCTTTGATTCTATCATAGCCATATCGCTCTCTTCTCAATGGACATCTCACTTGGCGACTTGCTAAGAATGGAAGTAGTGACATCACCTTGTCATGGGGGTTTCAAAGATACATAAGTTTCAAATAAAGATTTTTTGAACTTCTTTCCCCACTTAGCAGTGTGTCACCTTTATTCGCCTCCTTGTCATTCAACTTCTCCTCCTTCAATCCCTTTAGGGCCTCATCTTTCCCCTTTTTGGCATCATCACCAAATGGAAGGGTTAACCCAGAGAACAAACCACTCGGAAGGAAATCAAGTCAGTTGAGTGTTGAATTTTTCTTTGCATCTCTTTTGTGGAGTGGGCTTTTGGAGCTCGACCGAGTATCCTTCGACTTAGAAAACTATTCATGTTGTCCTCTAGGCGAGTAATTTTGGCCCGATGGTGATGATTGAGCAACTCCATATCCGACTTGTGTGTTGTTTCCATTCGATCATATATTGCTTCATTCTTTGCTTTGATACATCGAAGTATCGCACTCCATAATAACATCTTAGCAAGTAAAGCTTTGAAGTAGCGGACTGCTCGGCCAGCGCATGGTATCACTATGCAACCCATTTCCTTATGCGAACAATGATCCCTCTCAAATCGGGAGTGAGGTTTGCATCCCAATTGTCCAAGCAAAGATCTAGAGATGCCTGGTGGCGTTCCATCTTCTCAATCTCTTCACGAGATAGTCTTGAAGGCATTATAGAACTCACTGGTGTCGAAACCGACTCTACTATGAGCCACTCATCAAAATCAAAATCCATTGGCACAACCAAATCGTGGGAATGAGGGGGTAAGACATTCTGAGAACTCATTATCATCATCTTCCTCTCCGGCCTCTTGGATGGTCGTCAATGGAGCTTGCTCCTCTTTAGACTCTACTGCATCTATCTGGGGGGTAAGACAACTTGTTCTTCCATGGTCTTGGCTGTCTCAGCTCTTTCTATCTCCGCAGGTGTCTGCCGCACAGCTGGGTCTTGGATACCTTGCGGATTAGCATTAGCAGTCTTCTCAGGCTCATTCACTTTTTCTTGAGACTGCTCTTCTTGAGCATCAGCAGTCTCACTGGTCTTCTCTGGTTGAGTACCAGACTCGGCTGTCTTCCTAGATGCATACTTCTTATACAACCGTCTTCTTTTGGTGGCAACCACTGGAATCTCTGGTTCGACCTCTTCAGACTCTTCCTGGGGGAAGGCCTGTGTCTCAATAGAAGCCTTCACAGCTGCCTTCCTCGACTTGGCAGTGCACTTCTTCTTCACGACTGGTGAGGGAATACGGTGTTCTTCCTCAGTCTCGGTTGCGGGGGCAGGGGCATCTGCTACGTGGACATGGGCTTTTGGTTTGGCTGCGGGGGCAAGTGCCTTCTTTGATTTGGGCTGTTTGGCGGCGGGCGGGCTTCGATGTCGCATATCTCTTCTTGGTGATAGGCTTCGGGAGAGAGCTAGGAAGGTCTCGGATGTGTGTCTTGATGGTCACCGATTCCTCTCACTTGTATCCACTTTCCTCGCATGGGCTTTCTTCAAGCGCACTAGAGAGGTTCTCCTTGAACATTCTCTTGTTTGTATGGAACAACTTTCCATGGCGCAATGCGATCCCTATTAGTCCAAGTGGCTACGATAATCTAGAGGGGGTGAATAAATTATCTCGGTTTTTCATTTTGCCCTTTTTTCCGAATAATCAAGCAAAGACGAAAGCTAAATGGAAAATAAACAACACACATTGATTTAAAGAGCTTCACCCCACCTAGGGACTACGTGCTCTACCACCCCAAAGATATCCGGGATGCGTTTGAAAAGGAAAAAGAAATTTTATTAACTACCAAAATTAATAATACAACACCTTGAGGATTACCACAACCCTCTTGCAACACCTTGAGGATTACCACAACCTCTTAAACCACATTGAGGATTACCACAACCCTCTTACAACACCTTTGAAGATTACCACAACCTTCAAACACCTATCACCTAGATCACCCAAGTGTATTCTTACCACAAGAATACTCACAAGGATGTCTTGTGTTGAATGATGACCAAAAAATCAAGATTACAACTCAATGATGAATGATACAATATGAGTACAAGTGTAATCAAGAATTGAAAGCCTATACCTCAAATTTGTGCAAGTGAAAGTGCTAAGGCTAATACAACAAGATATATGAAAGTGTTTGCTTGTTTGCTCTTTTGCTTGTGTAGAGTGTTATGTCTTGTTGATTGAATCCTCTATTTATAGGAGAGGTCTTGGCTTTGATTTCCAGACATAGGCTCCTCCTTGGGGAGTGATTTGCTGCAAAAGAAACCATTTAAAATCATCAATATAGTTGTTAGAAATCAATCCCACAAAATAGGGAAAAACTGTCTGAAAATGCAACGGATAGTTTCTTTGATAAAAAGGGTGCGACCGGTCATGCGAGAGATAAGATTGAAATTGAATTTCTGCAATTTTTACACATGGGGACCGGTCGGAGGGTGCGACCGGTCGCCCTAGACCATGATGACCGGTTGGGGGTGTTTAAAATACGAAATGCAGAGAAGACAGGCTTCAAGAGGGCACTCCCGTGCACGGCCGCCCGGGGTCGACCGGTCACCCTCAGCGATCGACCACCTGTCGACCGGCCGCCCTCCTCATTTTTCTCTACGTCTCTTTTTCTCTGTTTCAAAACTCAACTCAGTGCGGGTTGCCCTATAGGGCAGGCGACCCCGAGAACTGAAACAAATGTGTTGTCCAATTTTTTATCGAAAATAAACTCCAAAAATACTTCAAAAATAGTAAAAACATTTTAAATCGATCGGAAGTATTTAGACAACATTTAGGGATATTTTTTGGTTTAAAAACTCATTTGAACAAAATCATCAAAATCATGATAAAAACATTTATCTAACAAACTCCCCCTTTTTGATGATTACAAACCAAAACAATTTTCTCGAGGACGATTTTGAAAACAAATTAATTTTCCGGTTTTACGAGTGAACTATCCGTTAAAAAACATTTCATACAAAGCTCCCCCTATGTATGAGCACATCAACACAAAGCTCCCCCTATTTATAGGCATATCAACAAGAGATATTGCATAAGCTAAAAGCACAAGCTATTACAAGCTTTTATAAGATGCACATAAACATCATAAGCTAAGAAGCTCCCCTATCAAAATACTTATAATCTATTGCAATTAAGTCCATAATACAAGCCATGGATCGGGTATACTGCTTTAGGAAGCCATAGCTTATAGCTTTTATAACAAGCTTTTATTAGCTTCTTTGAGCTAACGAGCCAATATCCTGTTTCTCCCCTTTGTAATCATCAAAAGAATGTTAGGATGATAAAAACATCATACAATTAAATCAAAGTGCGCCAAAGAAACGGTTTATCAACCGTTGAACAATTTAGGCTTAAAATCCAAAAAAATGGAAGAAATGTATCATGAAGAGTTCATAAGCTCGTTTTGTTTGCCAAGACATGTTCTCAATAAGTATTTAAGACTTGTGGAAGCAAGAGAATCATGTAGAAGTTGAAATTTTCATTGAGACATTTCATCGAACACTTTGTGGGCGTAAAAATTAAAAGAAGTTGTATAGAGCCCTTGTAAATGAATCAAGCCAAAAGTTTTCATCACCAATTTACATCAAATACAACAACATAACAACTAAGCTCATCATGATCATAAGATATTTTCATCAAGAAAAATACAAGAAAGCCACAAGCTCAAGGGTTCAACCCAATTGAGCAAAGAAAGGAAAATTCTTACCATTTGATCGGCAAAGATGAGCGATGACGATGATAAACATGCTATATAAGGTCCAAGATATGAATTGAATGCATGAAAAACAAATTTTGAGTGAAATTTGTGTGAATTTGGCAAAGGGGACGAAAAATGGCAAAAAGAAGTTAAAATAACGAATGCTGAAGACAGAACAGTTTTAATCCAAAATTTGGCTTAGGGCGACCGGTCGACGTTGAGGGCGACCGGTTGCCCTCAACCTCATCAGCCCACTGTCTTGCCAGTTTTAATAAAATCCGAATTTTCAACCAAAAATCCGATTTTTCGCCCCTAAGTTTTAAAAACATGCAAAATGCAAATGTAAACCTCATCAATATGCATTATGCCTAACCGAGCTCGTATGGACGCAAAAGTCTCGGAAGATAGCGGTTTTGTAAAAATGTCCGCCAATTGATCTTGAGATGGTACAAAAGATATCTCAATTTTTCGTTTAGAAACACAATCCCTTAGAAAATGATGTCGAATCTCAATATGTTTAGTACGGTTACGATGAAACCGGGTTTTAAGCAATGTTTATAGTGAATATATTGCCACAAAAGATAGGAACGTTTTCAAAAGAGCATTTGTAATCCGGTAAGGTTTGTTTCATCCAAAGAAGTTGAGTACAACAAAAGTCAAAGCGGAAATATATTCGGCTTCGGCCGAAAGTGAAACACAATTTTGCTTCTTTGAAAACGAAGAAACTAGGCAATCACCCAAAAATTGACATGATCCAAGTACTTTTTCGATCATCAATATTTCCCGCATAGTCCGAATCACTATAACCTTTAAGAGAAATTTTTTCATTCTTTGGATAGAATAAACCATATTGAATAGTGCCTTTCAAATATCGAAAAATCCTTTTAACGGCACTCATATGAGATTCTTTGGGATTGCTTTGAAAACGAGCACATAGGCATACAACATGAAGAATGTCCTGGTCTACTAGCGATTAAATAAAGTAAACTACCAATCATACCTCGATACTTTGATTCATCCATGGACTTGCCTTTTCATCTTTGTCAATTTTGACATTTGTTGCCATGGGAGTAGAAACGGTTCTTCCTTCTTCAATGCCGAACTTTTTCAAAAGTTCTTTTGTATATTTTTTATTGCGAAATGTATATGCCTTCTTGGCATTGATTAATTTGGAGTCCATGAAAGAAGTTAAGCTCCCCATCATACTCATCTCAAATTCACCTTGCATCAACTTAGAGAATTTCTTGCACAAAGAATCATTAGTAGCACCAAAGATAATATAATCAACATAAATTTGCACAAGTAAGCAATCTTGCCCTTTTTCAAAAACAAAGAGAGTTGTATCAACTTTACCTCTTATAAAACCATTTTGCAAAAGAAAAGAGCTAAGTCTATCATACCATGCACGGGGTGCTTGCTTTAAACCATACAAGGCCTTTTTAAGTTTATAAACATCATTAGGCCTAGAAAAATTTTCAAACCCCTGAGGTTGTTTTACATAGACTTCTTCTTGAATAATACCATTTAAGAAAGCGGATTTAACATCCATTTGGTAAAGTTTGAAATTTTTATAACAAGAATAGGCAAGTAAAATACGAATAACTTCTAAACGTGCTACGGGTGCAAAAGTTTCATCATAGTAAATACCTTCTTCTTGACAATACCCTTGAGCTACTAACCTTGCCTTATTTCGAACAATGTTGCCTTGCTCATCAAGTTTGTTCCTAATACCCATTTTGTACCAATAATAGTTTGAGATGGAGGACAAGTTTGAGATGGAGGACAAGGTACCAATTCCCACACATCATTTCTTTTAAATTGATTCAACTCCTCTTGCATCTCTAAGAATCAATCCTCATCCTCAATAGCCTCCTTAGCATTTTTAGGCTCCTTTTGAGAAATAAGAGCTTTCTCGGCAAATTTTCTCCGGTCATCACTTTGTCAAGGGGATCACCAATAATAAGATCTTTTGGGTGATCTCCTTAAATTTCAATGCAACGGGAAGATCCGAAGTATCACCTCTATCTTCTTGAGGAACATTTGAAGTGGACGGTTGATCATTTGATGTAGATTTGATCATCAATTTGAACAATAGGTTCAATAGTATCCTCTTCATCACTTTCATCATTGGATATTCTTTCAACACCCGAAGCTTCATTGAATTTGACATGGATGGATTCTTCAACAACCCCACTAGTCTTATTGTAAACCCGATATGCTTTGCTCTTGGTTGAATATCCCATAAATATCCCTTCATCGGCCTTAGGATCAAGTTTGTCCAATTGATCCTTGGTATTCAAAATAAAGCATTTACAACCAAATATCTTGAAATAACTAATATATGGAGTTCTACCTATCCAAAGCTCATATGGAGTTTTATTCATTTTAGGACGAATATAAACTCGATTAATAACATAGCAAGCGGTACTTACGGCTTCGGCCCAAAAATATTTTGGAAGTGAAAATTCATTGAGCATGGACCGACTCATCTCTTGTAATGTCCGATGTTTCCTTTCGGCTACTCCATTTTGTTGAGGTGTCCTTGGAGCCGAAAAATTATGAGCATATCCTTTGGTTTCACAAAAGACTCTAAACTCACCATCAAATTCTCCACCTCGATCACTTCGAATGGACTTAATAGTATCTTTTTTTTCATTCTCAATAAGTCTACACAACTTAACAAACTCATTAACGGCATCGCTTTTATTCGTAAGAAAAAGAGCCCAAGTATATCTAGAAAAATCATCGACAATGACGAAAGTGTAATGTTTTCCACTTAGACTTGCCGTACCAATATCCCCATACAAATCAAGGTGAAGCAATTGTAGGGGTTTGGTTGTGGAAATTTCATTTTTGGGCTTAAAACTATTTTTAACTAATTTGTTCTTTTGACAAGTGTCACATAAGCCAAGATTTTCAAAATTCAATTTGGGTAGTCCTTTCACATGTTGGTTTTTGTAAATATTTTTCAAATTCTTGTATCCAACATGTCCAAGTCGCCTATGCCATAAACTAGTTAAATCATTATTGACGATGAACAAGAAACATTTTGACTAACCAAATCACTTGTACAAATTTTGTAAAGATTGCCTTTTCTATTTGCTTCACAAATAATTTCACCATGTTTAAGTATAAGGCATTTTTCTTTATTGAAGGAAACATCATAATTTGAATCACAAAGTTGGCTAACACTTATCAAATTAAACTTAAGCCCTTCTACTAAAAGAACATTACTAAGAGAGAAAGAAGAGTTACCAATTTCTCCATTTCCAAGAATTCTTCCTTTTTCATTGCCGAACATGACCATACCCTCTTCTTGGAGCTTGATGTTGGTAAAAGTTCTCTCCTCCCGGTCATATGGCGTGAACATCCGCTGTCCACGAGCCATTTTGAATCTTCCATTATTGTTATAGCCCCTATTACCTACAAAAGAATTTCTTTTAGGTACCCTATGATTTTAGGGTCCATGGGGGTTAGTCTTGAGACCTTTGGGTCTCCAAACATGACTAGATCTATTTCTTAATTTGCAATTATTAGCATAATGTCCAACTTTGCCACAATAAAAACAAGTAGGAGTATTAGAACTACTAGCATGTACAAAAGTCGGACCTTGGTTTTTTTCTTAAAAACACTTTGAAATGGCTTATAACCAAGTCCCAATTTGGAATGCTCACCTCTTTGTGCATCTAAAATTTTTGTGACTTTATCCGTGCTTATGTTGAAACGATGCACATCATTTTTCAAACATTCAATATCTTTTGTGAGCAATTCCTTTTCGGTTTCAAGAGAGTGAACTCTAGTAAGAGTAAGTGTATGAGCTTTGTCTAGTGATTCATAAGAGGTAAATCATTTTTCTTTTTCAACCTTAAGCTCTTTATGCTCCTTTTTCAAATTTTTGTATTTAACAATTAAATTTTGAAACTCAATTTGCAATTCATCAAAATCACATTGCAAATCATCAACTATGGAGGAAGTATAAGAATTAGAGCGTACCTCATTATTTTCATCGTCTATGGCCATGAGACCATGTTCGGTCTCTCCTTCCTCGTTAGTTGTTTCGAGTAGTTCATCCCGTTATGACCTCCGCATTTAGAGCCTTCTTTTTTGTGAAAGGCTTCTTTTTCTTTTGTTCCTCTTCATCGAGTTTTGGGCAATCGTCAATGAAGTGCCCGAGTTTTCGCATTTAAAGCAAGCATTATCTCTCGATTTTCTTGCTTTATTTTTATTCACAAATTTTGCAAATTTTCAAACAAGTGCGGCCGTCTCTCCTCCTCATCATCATCATTATCATAGTATGCATTATTAGAAGAAGAAGCAAGACCTTTAGGAATAATTTGCATACCCGATTGATTTATGGATGGTTTGGAATTTTTCTCTCCTTGAGATAGAGTTCATAGATGAGGAGGTTTCCAATAAGCTCGTCAAACTTGAGTGTCTCAAGATTTTGTGCCTCCGTGATTGCCGTTACCTTTTTCGGACCACGAGCCGGGAAGAGCATTTAATACCTTAGTCACCTTGTCTTCTTCGGAGATGACTTTACCGAGGCCACAAGAGGATTGACAATATTGTCAAGCCTTTCCACCATCTTGGAGATGCTTTCACCATCATGCATTTTAAAGTTTTCAAAGTCTTTAACAAGCATGGTCTTTCTTGCTTGCTTGACCTTCTTAGTCCCTTCATAGATTGTCTCCAATATTTCCCAAACCTCATGTGCCGACCTTATGCCTCTTATGCGATTGTACTCGGTCGCGGTAAAAGAGAACAATGCAAAATATTTAAGGCCTTACCGTTTAGAGAAAAACCTTTTTGTCATTTTCATCGAACTCCTTGAAAGGTTTAGGAGCCGAGGTGCCATCCTCCGATTTCTTGGTTGGTTGATCAACTCCTTCAATGACCACATTCCAAATGTTGAACCCACACCCTTGTAAGAAGCACTCCATACGGTCTTTCCAAAATGCGTAGTTGTTGGCGTCGAATAGTGGTGGCTTGTTGGTGGAGGCGCCGGTGGTGAGATAAGCATCATTTGTAGCCATGGATCTTTCCTCTTTACTCGAGAAAGAGCTAGCCAAAGAGTTTGGCTCACGATACCACTTGTTAGTCAGTGGCTACGATAATCTAGAGGGTGAATAGATTATCTCGGTTTTTCAGATTTTGCCCTCTTTTTCGAATAATCAAGCAAAGACGAAAGCTAAATGCGGAAAATAAACAACACACGTTGATTTAAAGAGCTTCACCCCACCTAGGGACTACGTGCTCTACCACCCCAGTATATCCGGGATGGGTTTCGAAAAGGAAAAAGAAATTTTATTAATTACCAAAATTAATAATACAACACCTTGAGGATTACCACAACCCTCTTACACTACCTTGAGGATTACCACAACCCTCTTACAACACCTTTGAAGATTACCACAACCTTCAAACACCTATCACCTAGATCACCCAAGTGTATTCTTACTACAAGAATACTCACAAGGATGTCTTGTATTGAATGATGACCAAAAAATCAAGATTACAACTCAATGATGAATGATACAATATGAGTACAAGTGTAATCAAGAATTGAAAGCCTAGACCTCAAATTTGTGCAAGTGAAAGTGCTAAGGCTAATACAACAAGATATATGAAAGTGTTTGCTTGTTTGCTCTTTGCTTGTGTAGAGTGTTGTGTCTTGTTGCTTGAATGAAGCCTCTATTTATAGGAGAGGTCTTGGCTTTGATTTCCAGACATAGGATCCTCCTTGGGGAGTGATTTGCTGCAAAAGAAACCATTTAAAATCATCAATATAGCTGTTAGAAATCAATCCCACAAAATAGGGAAAAGCTATCTGAAAATGCAACGGATAGTTTGCTGATAAAACAGGGGTGCGACCGGTCGTGCAGAGATAAGATTGAAATTGAATTTCTGCAATTTTTACACAGGGGGACCAGGTCGGAGAGGGTGCGACCGGTCGCCCCTAGACCATGACCGGTTGGGGGTGTTTAAAATACAAAACCGAGAAGTCGGGCTTCAAGAGGGCACTCCCGTGCAGGTCGCCCGGGGTCGACCGACCGCCCTCACTCGACCACCACCACCTCGGCCGACTCGCATCTCTCCTCATTTTTTCTACGTCCTTTTTCTGTTTCAAAACTCAACTCAGTACGGGTTGCCCTATGGGCGACCGTCGAGAAAACAAACGTGTTGTCTAATTTTTTATCGAAAATAAACTCCAAAAATACTTGAAAAATAGTAAAAATATTTTAAATCGATCGGAAGTATTTAGACCACATTTAAGGACATTGTTTTGGTTTAAAAACTCATTTGAACAAAATCATCAAAATCATGATAAAAACATTTATCTAACAATCCCCTTCACCTCCATCAAGTGGCCAATGACAAGGCCATAACCCAGCGAACATTCAAAGGTCCCATCCTCCTCAGTATGACTGTTGATCACATTCGCACACTCGGTGAAGATGAACTCAGCGGCCACCACCTTCTTATCTTGAATCATGGCAGCCATCATAATCAGCTTAGTCCGAGACAACTGATTAAAGCTCCCGAACTTCATATCCACGTACTTGGACACGACGTCGTTCAATTTGTGGTAGTCTTCCTTCAGAAAGTCCTTCTTAGCTGTATACACATCTTTAGCAACATACTCTGGCTTTGAAACTTCTTCCAAGCTACAACCAAGTTGACATTCTTCTCAGCGATGTCCTTCATACCTTCAAAGCGGGTAGAAAACGATGCTCAAAGAACGCCCTTTGCGGTTTGTCTTAATGTCCTTGCCGTGGATCGACGAGTGAATCTCATCATCATGGATCTCTCGCATTCAAATAGAACATTGCCACTTCCTCCAAATATGATGAGTGAAATGCATCGAGAGAAAGTATTTCAGACCGGACTTCTCCAACTTCTCAGCTATCTTCTTAACCAGGGCACCATCAACGCCCTGCTTGATCATCCCTGCAAAATCCACGGACGCTCAGAGTGGATTTTCTCGGATAGCAACGCGAAATCATGAGAACCATCCATTTTCAAAACTTTTGACCGATTAAAAATGCGAAAACTTAAACTCAAAGAACTAGGGTTTCACTTGCTTGCAGAGAGAAAAATTGGTTATCTTCTTTGAAGACGAGTTTGTGTGAGGAGAGAAAAAATAAAATTTCGTATATATGGGACATGAAAGGACGGCTTTTGGAATTTGAAAAATTTGATCAAGATCAACGGCCAAGATTAAGCCTTCAAAATCGCATTAATTTTCCCACATTAAATGCAGCAACATTTATATCCAATCATATGTTTTTCTTGTGCAACTTTTGTACTTGTGATCATATTACACTTACGTCATCCTTAAAAACATTCCCGCCGAGTAAAATGATCGTGTTTTTGTCACTTAGCTCATAAATGATTCATTTACTTCCAAAGTGACTTAGCTCTCCTTCTCTCTTCACATATCATTACTCACCATTGTCCTAACTCAAAACAAATGACTTCCCGACTAGTTGTTTCACTTGGGCCGAAATGTGAGACTTGCTCATTTTCCATTCTCTCTTCTTCTGTCTTTTGCTTTTGCCGATTGAGTCTTACCGAGTATACTAACTCACTCAATTAACCCTAACTCATTCTTGAGTTCGTCAAACCTTGATTCACATATTGGCTTTTTGAATATGTCAACTAACTCGCTCGGTTGAGATGTATTCCAAAGTGATGTCTTTCTTTTTCAACATGATCTCTTACAAAATGATATCGACATCGGTGAGCTTTATTCTTGAGTGAAATCTTTGGATTCTTAGTGATTGCAATAGCACTAGTGTTATCACACATAATTGGAATCTCTCTTTCTTCAATCTCATAGTCTCTCATTTGCCTCATCCATAAGACTTGGGCACAATAGGCCGCTCGCCTATGTAGTAGTCTGGTACCGTGGATGTAGCTATTGAATTTTGTTTCTTCTTGAACCAAGAAACCAACCTATTTCAAGCATTTGACATGTACGAAGTCTTCCGACAACTCTACATCCAAAGATAGTCCGAGTCCGAGTATCCTACCAGCTTGAATCCTCCTTCCTTTGGATACCATAAGCTGACTTCCTGGCATCCCTTCAAATACCTTATGATTCTCTTAGCTGCAGTCATGTGGCTCTCTTTTGGTGCAAATTGAAATCTAGCACATACACCTACTGCAAAGGTGATGTCTGGCCTGCTTGCTGTTAGATAGAGCAATGATCCAATGAGGGCTCTATATCTGGTTTGATCAACAGCTTTGCCATCTGCATCCATGTCCATCTTGACTGATGTATTCATAGGAATCCTCACAGAAGACTTCTCTTCCATACCAAATTTCTTCATCAAATCTCTGGTATACTTGGTTTGGCTTATGAAGGTTCCATCCTTCAACTGCTTGACCTGAAGTCCTAAGAAGAAAGTCAGCTCTCCCATCATGCTCATCTCAAATTTTCCTTGCATGAGGTTTGAGAACTTGTCACACAGCTCTTTGTTTGTGGATCCAAAAATGATATCATCCACATATATTTGAACAAGCAGTATACTCTCTCCATCTTGAATCCTGAAGAGCGTTCTATCAACCTTGCCTTTGGTGAATCCATTGTCAATTAGAAACCGAGACAATGCATCATGCCATGCTCTTGGTGCTTATTTCAATCCATATAATGCTTTCTTGAGCTTGTAGACTATATCTCTAATAGTTTTACGCTCAAAACCTGGAGGTTGTCCAACACAGACTTCTTCTTCTTCTTCTAACATCTATTTAGAAATGCATTCTTCACATCCATTTGATATACAAGAAGTTCTTGTGTGCAAAGATAAGAAAGAAATATCCTTATTGCTTCCAATCTGGCAACATGAGCAAAGGTTTCATCAAAATCTATACTTTCTTCTTGGCAATACCCTTTGGCTACCAATCTTGCTTTGTTTCTTACAACAGATCTTTCATGATTCATCTTGTTTCTGAATACCCACTTAATACTAATAACATTTTGGTGGGTTGTTCTTTGAACTAATTCCCATACTTTGTTCCTTTCAAACTGATTCATCTCTTCTTGCATGGCCTGAATCCAATGTGTATCTTCCAATGCTTGAGACATATCTTTAGGCTCTATTTGGGAAATAAAACAAGTAAACATTGCTTCATGCTGTGCTCTGGATATGGTTCTTATGCCATTTCTAACATTTCTAATGACTAACTCTGGTGGATGGTCTCTCATCCATCTCACATCAGGTTGAAGTAAGTCTGCTGGATTCAACCGTCTCGCAGCTAAGTTGTCTTGAACAACTCTTTCATCTTCATTCAGCTGTAGACCTTCCAGCTGTCTTTGAGATTCATCTATCTCATCATCATCGGGGGACGATCGCTCTCACTTGACTTCAATATAAGGACTCTTCGCATAGTTGGTGATTGACTTATCACTAACTCATCAATGTCTTCTCCATTCACATTAGGTTCATCAAAAACCACATGGGTAGACTCTTATGTGACCATAGTCCTCTTGTTCAACACTCTATAGGCTTTACTCTCAGCTAAGTATCCCAAAAAGATCCCTTCATCAGCTTTAGCATCAAAAGCCTTCAAATTATCTTTGCCATTATTATGGATGAAAGATTTACATCTAAATATCTTGAAATATCCAATATTTGGCTTTCTCCCTGTCCAAATCTCATAGGGAGTCTTGGTTAATTACCTGTTAATCATGCATCTTCTCAGTATAACATGCTGTATTTATGGCTTCAGCCCAAAATCTCTTAGGTAATCCAACTTCAGCTAACATTGTCCTTGCATCATACTCAACTGGCTTCTTTCCTTTACCCTTGTAACCAAGGCCAGTATGATTGTAATTGTGCTTTGGAGTGAATGTGGGTGCAACATTTGGTGTTTTGGGTTTTGGAATGCTTTATTGCTTGAAGACCCCTTTTCCAAAATCACTCTTGGAGTTTGAATACGCACAAAGGAATTGAATCATATGCCTCTTGTCTCCACATTCCTTTTGACTCATAATAAGTTCATCCAATGATTTGAATGCTTTTGTAAATGAGGCAATCACATTATCTTTTCTCAGAGCATCTAACTCGCTATGCATTTTCACCTTGACTTAGTGTTCTCATCAACTATGTGACTCGGAGTACTCAACTCTTTAGTCACCATTTGAGTTTTGCTCTTAAGCTCATTGTTTTCCTCATTTAAGAATGTGTGAGAGGATTTTATTGTTAGATAAATGTTTTTATCATGATTTGATGATTTTGTTTAATTGTGTTTTTACACCAAAATAATATTTCTAAATATTTTCCAAATACTCCCGATCGATCTAAAATGTTTTTACTAATTTTTTGGAGTATTTCTTGAAGTTTATTTTCGACAAAAATTGGACAACACTTCAGTCTCGTGTTCAACCGGCCGCCATATAGGGCAACCCGTGTCTGAAGTTGATTTTTGGAACAAAAACGAGGCGGTGGATTTTTTTGAAGAGGTTGACCGGTGTGGTCGACCGGTCGACCCCAGGTCGGCTGGTGTCTGAAGAATTGTGCTCTTCTCTGTATTACTTTCTAAAGAGCCGGACCGGTCCAAGGGTATGTCTACCGGTCGAACCCTATGTGGACCGGTCGACATGTGTAAATTTTCAATGTTTAAAATGTAATCTTATTTCTTTTCGATCGGTCGCCTCTATATGTTTATCGGCAAAAAATCTTACCGTTTGAACCAGCATGATTTTCCTTGGTTTCGGGATTAATTTATAACAACTATATTCTTGATTTAACATGTATTTCTTTTTAGATTTCAATCCCCAAAATGAGCCTATCTTTGATCAAACCTCTCCTATAAATAGAGGAAGAGTTGGAGCAACAAAACAAGAGACAATACACTACAACACAACAAGAGACATATCAAGCAAATATTTTGTTCTTCACTTTCACATTCTTGTTGTAATAATCTAAGTCTTTCACTTTCACATCTTGAGGTCTAGGCTTGATTCTTGATTACACTTGCACTTTTGAGTTGTAATATTTTTCAAAGTGTAATCTTGATTGTAATTCATCATCATACAAAATATCATTGTGAGTATTCTTGCGGTAAGAATACACTTGGGTAATCTTAGGTGTTGAAGAGAGTGGTACTCTTCATAGGTGAAAGAAGGTTGTGGTAATCTCTTGTGGAAGAGTTTGGTGCTCTTCGAGGTGTTGGAGAGTTTGGTGCTCTTCAAGTTAGAAGATTGTGGTAATCTTCACAAGGTGCCATTTCAAGAAGATTGTGATAATCTTCTAGGGAGATTGTGGTAATCTTCAAAGAGTTGTTGTAAGGTGGTGATGTAATAGTTTTGGTAACTATTTATAAAATTCTTTTTCTTTTTGAAATCCATCCCAGAGATACTTGGGTGGTAGAGGATTAGGCCCTAGGTGGGTTGAACCTCTATAAATCGACGTGTGTTGTTTACTTCCCGCACTTCCATTCTTGTCTTTGCTTATTACATTCGAAAAAGAGAGCATAATCGAGAAAATGGGCATAATCTATTCACCCTCACTAGATTATCGTAGCCACTTGGACTTACAAGTGGTATCAAAGCCAAACTCTTTGGCAAGCTCGTTCCACATCGCGAGTAAAGAGGAACGATCATTGGCTTCGAACGAAGTCTATCTTACCGGTGCCTCCACCAACAAGCCACCACTATTCGACTCCAAAAATTATGCATTTTGGAAAGAAAGAATGGAATGCTTCCTACAAAGTTGCGGGTTTGATATTTGGAACGCGGTTATAAATGGAGAATCTATACCGATGAAAGACGGAACCAAAGTCCTCAAGAAGCTCGATGATAAAGACAAGAAATTATTCTCCATAAACGGTAAAGCTCTAAATATTCTTCATTGTTCACTTACCTCTACGGAATACGGTCATATTCGAGGGATACGATCGGTACATGAAGTGTGGGAAAAATTAGAAGTTATCTATGAAGTATATGCAAATGAAAGGAGCTATTCAAAAGCATCTACTTCTCAATTGGATACAACATCAAATCCAACGATATGGGATGAGCTTCTTACAACTTCCGAGGATGAAAAAGCCGAGCAATGTCTAATGGGCATTAACAAAGAAAATAAGGTATGCTCTAACTCTTCTACCTCTTTTAGTAATGAATTGCATGATGATTATGGTGAATTGCAAAATGATTTTGATGAACTATAAAATGAATTCCAAAGCTTGCTTTTTAAATACAAAAATTTGAAAAATGAATTCAACACTATGAAAAATGAAAAGGGTAGTTTACTTGCTTCATATGAATCACTTTCTTGTGCTCATACTACCACACTTGATAAGGTTAGAAACCTTGAAAAAGAAAATAGTACTCTTGTTAAGGATATTGATTGCATGAAAAAGGATTTGTTTAAGTTCAACTTGAGTACCGCTAAAATGACCAAAATTCTTGATGTTCATCGTTGTGATCATTTGAAACTAGGACTTGGTTATAAGCCTAATGTTATTGATGATAAGAAAAAGAACCAAGTCCCTATGCATGTTGGTCATTATGCTTCTAGAATTAGTACTTGCTTCTATTGTGGTAAAAAGGGTCACACGGCAAATACTTGTCGGGCTAGAAATAGCTCTAATTATTATTGGAGACCTAAAAGTCTCAATACTAATCACGAAGGACCCAAACACTTGAGGGTACCACAAAACAATGTCATTTTAGGTACTTGGCGGAATAACAAACAAAGAAAATTCATACCGTCAAGAAGACATCAAATGCCCTTATCATTTGATCAAAGGAGAAGACATCATCACAATGAATTTCCAAGAAGGTGATATTGTAGGTTCCAAGGGGTGTGAGTGTAAGGTTTAGAAGGGGGGTTGAATAAACCTTACCAACTTTTCACTTTTGGTCCTTTTTAAAATTCGAGTTGACACTATACACCGTTTGTGTCCTGGTGGACAGCCAATTTAGTTAATCAAGAGAGTTAGTCACTCAAATGACTGACTCGAGCTTGTTGATAGAATAACTCACCAAGTTAAGATCGAATTAGCTCAACTGTGGTTTGTTTTCGGCGGAAGACTTAACACCCTTAAGTTTGGTTTAGTTATGATTTAATACTTGGTTTTAGTACTTAGAGATTATCAGAGTTGGATAGCAAACATGTCGTGAGAATTAAATAAATAAGATGCGAGGAATTAAAGTCTTTGAAATGTAAATGACACGATAAGTTTTTATAGAGGTTCGAAGATGGGGTAATTCTTCTACTCCTCTCTTCTCCAACTCCTAGAGGAATCCACTAAGTATTGATCGGATATCAGTGGTAATCCCAGGATACAAGTCTTGATCACACAAATTGACTTGATCCTTTGGGACTCGATCACGGAGATGCCTTGGTCACTCACCAAGCTTCTCGTCCGACTCGACTTTCTTCACAGGCAGGGCGCCTTGCTACTACAACTCACTTGCTCAAGCTCTTAGGATTTGATCACGAAGCCCTCCAAGAACTCGAGACTGGTTTGACCTTGAACCTTCCTTCAATCCTTCGTGGAATATAGACCCTTTTCTTCTAAAGTTTCTTTTTCAACCGATTGAAGCTATCTTTCCTTCACAGTGAGTGTTGGATTGATTTTCTTCGTAGTGTAGGCTTGAGGATTAAACTTGAATGATTTTGAGAATATTTTGATTACAGTTCAGATGTTAGCTTGAATGGTTGTGGTTCAGGTAATCAATCAAATCCTTCTTAAAAAAAATCCTCAGAGTCATCCCTCAGCCTTTTATAGTGATCTTTCAAAAATTTGCCCGTTGAAGAGATAGGCTTATTTTTTGAAAGTCACTTGTGGTCGTTGGCTTGTCTTGTTGCGATCCTTGGAATTGCCACTTCCTCATATGAATTATTCTTGACTTTTCGTAGTAATCGACACGGTGTAGTGCTTCCCATTGGTATATTCCGCTTGCACGCTTCGTGGATCGAGCACTCCGAGAAAGGTAGCATGGAGATATTACTTGTTTAAGTAATTCTCTTGATTTCTGTGCAACGGATCTCTTTCAGTTATCTCGACTTGACTGTATTTACTTGCTTTCTCCAGGTGACTTAGAGTCAGCTTTCAATCATTAAATGGCTCTTCTGTCACTTCAACTAGAGACTTGACTATCTTGAGTTGACTTGACTGATGCTTTACTCACCGCACCTTCGATTGAGTTCCGTCTTCTCTTCTTTTGCCAAACTCAAATGTCTCGCAATGAGTCTTCCTACTAGTCTCGTTGTCTTCTTGCATGTTTGGGCATAGCATGTCTTAACTCGCCTTGACCCGATCTATTTGTTATAATGCAAAGGTTACAACAAAAAATGGGTGCGGTGCCAACTTCCTATTCTAAGTTTTACATGGCATTCATCAAAATCTAAACAATAAATCTCCCAACAATTTCCCACTTTTTGATGAAGCCAAAACTTAAAACATTCAAAATGTTAATAGCAAAGATACATACAGATGGTGCATTCACAAAAATGTATGCGTAGAATCAATCTTTTATTGATCATAACATTCTTGTTCTTTTACACAAATCACGGGGTGTATCAAAGCAAACATTTATGTCTACGCAAAAAAATAGAGAATTTCAAGATTTATTACGAGAGACTTACATAGTATGTATTTTCATAGTAAAATACATGAAGGGGTGGACAAAAACACTTCATCTCCTTCGCCGCCTCCTTCTTTCATCTTCTTTAGTTCTGTCATCTTCGGTCTTCTTCTCTTTTTCTCATCTTGACCGCCTTCTTCTTTTTTCATATGCCTTCCGGCGACTTCATCTCTTCTTAATCTCTCTTGTCTCTCCTCCCATAGCTGAGTTTGTCTTTTATTTTCTTCTTCGATTCTTTTCACATACTCGGCATTGTTTTTAGCCACTTGCGTTGGCTACTTGGTCAAGACCAGCCCAAAAAGAGATCCCTCCTTTCTTGCCGGATCTATGTACTCAATGTTTTTGGGTAGAGGCCTAGGTCCAAACTTCTTCCTTCACCACATCGCTTCTTCCTCTACCTCTTCCTCTCGGGCGTGTATTGTCTTTGGGGGGTCTTCTTCTTTCTAGCCGAGTGATCGGAGTGACCAACAGAGTGATCGTAGTCCCGGTAGTCTGCTTTGTCGGCTTCTTCACATAACGTGAGACCCTTTTCCCAAGATAAGTCCCGGCTTGAGCCATAGACATGTTTGCGAAGTATCCTTCGGATGCGGCGTTTTAAATTCATCAATCGATCTTGGCTCGGTCCCCGACATCCGAGATGGCATAAGTGTCTCTGCCTCTTGGAATGCCTCCATGTTGTTTCAAGATGTCCATAACTCGGGCATTCAACCTTCCTTCCACTTCCTCCATCCCCTGTTTCAATTGTCTTTCTCTTTTTTCGGCCATAGATGCGGAGTGTTGGAGTGGCGAGTCACTGGGAGTTTGTCACTGATAATATCAGTGTGACAAGACCTTGTTAGGGGGTTTGTGCAATCATTAAGGTCACATCTCTCGATTCTTCCCCCTCAAATGACTTTCCTTTCTTTTCCTTTGTAACTTCCTCAACTGTCTTTCCCTTCACAGCCTACTCCCTCCTTCTCGCCGAGATCTCTTTAGCGCTTTAAGGTATTCCTCTTCCCCCTTTTAGCATCATCAAAGGAGAGAGAACCCCGAAACATACTAGCAAGCGGAAGTCGAGTCTGGCGATGGCAGCCGAGTTCTCGCTTGAGTCTGTTGTGGTGTATCTTTGCCGCACGAAACTCGAGCGAGTAGCGTTGGATTCGACTTTAAGAAACTTCATCTCGGCCATAAGAAGGCTGAATTTTCTATCCATGTTTTCTTCCATACGCAGGAGCTCATTCTTATTTTGCTCACGCAGCACTTTATCTCAACAATGTGAGATTCATGCATGTGCTCAATGTGTTCTCTCAATTTCGTCTTTGCATCGGCGTTCTCGGCTCTCCAACAGCACTTGTTGAACAATGTTCTCAAATATCTAGCTTGTTCCACGCGCATTGTTTCTTCTTTGTTGCCACCACTCCCGATTCTCGACTATTATGCCTCTCAAGTCGGCAGTAGGTTGGCATCTCTATTATCCAGTCTCATGTCCATCGAGGCCTGGTGCCTCTCCATCCGTTCAATTTCGCAAATAATGCTTTGAACACCTCCCCGAAGTATAGTTGTTCCCTCTCATTGCGGTGATGGCCAAGCGTCAAAATCATAGTCTCTTTGAACGATGGTATCGATGGAATGACAGAACGGTATGTGGAAGCGCGAGATAGTTTTTCGACTCTTCAGGGAGGTCGTACCTCCAAAGAGAAGGAAATGATTCTACAGAGGAATCATCACGGCAAATCGGGATTTGTTCAATGATGAGTGGTGCGCATGAAGTTCCCCCGTGGAGCCGAACTGTTGCGGCTTGGGGAGCTGCGCGTGGACTGACTTTGCGGTAGGGTTTGTTGTGAAGTTGACCCGACTGGCGAGCCTCATTGTCTCAACGAACCTTCGTCGTCTCACTTGGTTTCTTCAATTGAGTTGACTGGTCCTCGGCCTTATCGGAAGCGTCATCGGACGATGATGAGATTTCCATGGATGGCTCATCATCAAAGTTGAAATTTTGACGAGTAGTCTTGAGGTCGACTTGCTCATGGTTGGAACATCCTCACCGAGTCTTTTGGATCGATCCACGGGGGGATGACTCGGCTTCATCGTCTTCCGATCCCGGAAGGGTTACATCGATTATCCTGCGAGTCGTGAAGTGCACTAATATCCTTTTCGATGGATCAATGATAGCGGAGGGATGTTCTCTACTTCAGATTCTATACCCGGGAAGTCTCAACCTCCCGTTGGCCTTCATTACCTCCTGCGCAGCTCAACTACGACGAGGCCTTGGACATCCCTTTCGACGAGTGTCATGTCTTGGGGTCTTCTCGATGGCATCTATTGAGTCTCAACCCCATGGATTGCACTTTCATCGCCCAGTGTTAACTTCCGTACTGTTCCTTCTTGTGCCTCGACCGCATCAAGAACGCGTCATTAGCCTTCGAGCGGTTGGCACCTCACCGAGACATCTCAATCGTCGAGCTTAGTTGATGGCAACTTCTGTGTATTTTGTGTTTGTACTTTCTCCACTTCGCCTCCTAGAATCGTTGTGGAGTCATCTCGAGCATCCTCCGACCTTGCCGCAGTGGAGGGAGTTTCCCCCTCGGTGGCGCACCAACCGAGTGACTTGGAATGGGGTCACTCGTCTCCAAACTCTCGGTTGTTTCTCTCGAGTGGTCACCGCTTGGGGCGGTGGTAAGACACCTTCATTAGGGGTTGGCTCGGGGGGTCCCCACTAACCCGATTTCATCGCCATTCCCTTAATTCCTTCTTCCGAGTGAGTGGGGAAGTGGTGGCGAATAATAATCGTGCAATATCTTTGCACCACTCCCATTGGGTCCAACTCACCACTGTGTTTTGGAGGACTCTCCTGGTCCCTCCATCATTCTTTGCTCATGCACTGATTCGTGCATTGCTTGCTGCATTTGCAACTCTTCGTGGCGGCGCGGGGTCCGTGATCCTCATCACTATCTCGATAAGACGCCAAAGAGATGATGTGTGTGTTACGTGGTGCGGTGATAGGCGAGATCTTTGGCCTTCTCACGTGCCTCGGCTTCCTCTGCTGTCTCTCCTTCTCCTTGTCCTTGAAGATCTCGCAAGATATCACGTGCGATTTTCTTCATCCAATGCTTGGACCACGGTGGTCACTCCAAGAAAGTTCATCGATTCCTCTTCTTCTTCGATAAAACTCGGGCCGTTGGAACTGTTCCTGGATCGACTCAATTTTCACTTCCTCCACTCTCGCAGATGATTTTGGATGTCCGGATAAAGTGGGGATAGGATCATCACATCATCATCTCTTTAGACTTCTTCTTCTGTCCCTCATTCTTAGGGATAGAAGGTAGCGGGCTTTTGGTGCTCTATTCTCGTCACCGCATGACATTGCGAGAAGGGGATACGATTCTCACAACAAAGTAGTTAGATTTCTCGGCTACTTCTTGTGTCTCACTGTCGAACTACAATCGGTCTTGATTTGCCTCTGTAACGCCTTCAAGAGATTTGGTCGTTTTCATCAATAATATCTGAGACTCTACTTCTCCAAATAGCCTCCTATCTCGATTCTTCTTCGTCTCTTAGTTCGTACCAGGGGATTTCTCGGTTCGGAGAGAGTGTCTTCGAGTCTCAGGCGGCGAGGCGTCTTGGTGTGTTTTCTTCCGAGGAGCAGGCCGTCTTGGCTTATCGATTCTCCTCTTTTTGATGACCGAAGAAGGTATTTGAGGTTCCTTCTCGGCCCGCTAGCTGCTGGGGAAGGAGACACGGCTGCGATGGCAAAGCGACTTACTGGGCGGGGGCGGAGCAGCGATTTGTTTTTCTTAGGCTGCAGGGGCAGCAGCGGATTCTCTTAGCAAACCGCAGGGGCGACTTTTCTTCTTTGGTGGAGAGGAAACATCTCGTATCTTCGGGTCACCGATTCCCCCTCACTTGTATCGCTCTCTTGGCGTGGGCTCTCTTCTCGTGCGCCAGAGGTTTGATCTCGAACATCCTCTTGTTTACATGGAACGCCTTTCCATGTCGAACGAGGACTCCTTTCACCTCCATCACCGCCAATCACTGGCCATATCCCGGGGATCCTCCAAATGCACCATTCTCCTTGAAGGATTTGTTCCCTACATTCTCGCGAGTCTGCTTGTGTAGATAAACTCAGCCAGTTTACTTGCTTTTCTTCAATGATCGCAGCCATTACGATCGGTTTTGCTTTAGATAGTTGGTCAAAGTCCAAATTTGATGTCTATGCATTTGGCAACTATGTCCAACAGTTTTGTGGTAGTCCTCCTTTAGCGGCCCTTTTTGGTCATGTGTAGACTATCTTTTCAAAGATAGTCGGTCTTGGCTACTTCCTTCCAAGCAAAGCAGACCAAGTCTACGTCGGCCTTCATTGATTTCTCGGTGCTCCTTCCGCCGGTAGTGAGCGTGTTCCCCAGATCATTGGCGAGAGATGATGAACTCCTTCCCGTGAACAGAGGATTTAATCCCCTCATCGTGAATCTCGGCGTTCACGTAGAACCGTGCGACCTCTTCCACATAGGTCATCGAGAACTCTATCGCAGAAATGGTTTCACCGGACGTTTCGAGCTTTTCAGCAATTTTCTTTATGAGGGCATCATCGGACCCCTGTTTGACCATTCCCTCGAAATCCACAAGAGACCCAGTGTGGATTTGCTTTCCTAGCTTGACGAAATCATAAGTTGATGCCATTTTTCAAAATTTCACGAAAAGAAACTTAGAAGTTGATTTGAATATTGATAGGGTTTTGAGAGAGTTTTGCCTTTGCTTCGAGATAGAAATGAAACGTTTTGGTAATATGTGAGAGAAAATGAGGCGAAAATGGTTTAAGTACGGTTTTAAAGGACGTGCGGGTGGTTTTTGAAATGTAATCGAAATCAACGGCTTAGATTTTGCACACCGATTAGCATTTAATGTCTCGAATTTAATGCGGCAAAGATTTATATCCAATCATAAGCTTGGTATGCGACTTTTTGCCTGTACACATCATCATTATCTTGACGTCATTCTTAAAAACATTCCCGCTTAGTAAAAATGATCTGCGTTTTTGTCACTTTGCTCATAAATGACTCGGCTTATCCCTTAGCCGATTTAACTCTTTCCGTCACGCTTCTCTCAGTGACTCACCATTGTCCTAATTCGGGTATAGCCGTCTTTTCAGACATGGTTGATTCATTTAGGCGATTTTGAGAATTCAAATTTTTCTCTTTTTGTGTTTCACTTCTTTTCTTTGAGTCTTCCTCGAGTGTCGGCTCAATTAACTCTAACTCATGCTTGAGTTCTTCAAATCTTGACTCATATAATGGTTTTGTGAATATGTCACCAACTTTGTTTATCAATTGAAATATATTCCAGGATGATGTCCTTCTTTTCAACATGATCTCTTATGAAGTGATATCGACATCGATATGCTTTGTTCTTGAGTGCAACACAGATTCTCGAGTGATTGCAATTGCACTTGTGTTATCACACATGATTGGAATTTCCTTTTCTTCAACTTCATAGTCTCTCACCGCCTCATCCATAGGATTTGGGCACAACATTTTTGCCCGCATGACTATGTATTCTCGCTTTAGCCGTAGGGTGGCTATTGAATTTTTCTTTTTGCTAAACCATGAAATTAGCCTATTTCCAAGCATTTGACATGTGCCTCAAGTGCTCTTCCTGTCAACTCGCATCCAAAGATAGTCAGTCCGAATAGCCAATTAGCTTGAATCCACCTTCATTTGGATACCATAAGCCAACTTCTTGGCTTCCTTTCAAATATCTCAAAATCCTCTTAGCCGCAGTCATATGGCTCTCTTTTGGAGCGATTGAAATCTCGCACATACACCTACAAAAGGTGATGTCCGCCGCTTGCTTTGAGATAAAGCAATGATCTAATAAGTGCTCAGATCTTGTTTGATCTACGGCTTGCCATCTGCATCCATGTCCATTTTGACCGATGTATTCCTTGGTATTTTCACGAAGACTTCTCCTCCATACTAAATTTCTTCATTAAGTCTCTGTGTATTTTGTTTGACTTATGAAGGTTCCATCCTTCAATTTGTTTTACTTGGAGTCCAAGGAAGAATGTCGACTCTCCCATCATGCTCATTTCGAATTTGCTTTGCATGAGGTTTGAAATTTTTTCACATAGCTCTTTGTTTGTGGATCCAAAAATGATGTCGTCCACATATATTTGAACAAGCAAGATGCTCTTCTTGTCTTGAATTCTGAAAAGTGTTCTATCTACTTTTCGTTTTGTGAATCCATTCTTAGTTAGGAATTGTGACAAAGTATCATACCATGCTTTGGGTGCTGTTTCAATCCATACAGAGCTTTCTTGAGTTTGTATACCTTATCTCCAAGAGTCTTCCGCTCAAATCCTGGAGGTTGTTCAACATACACTTCTTCTTCCAATAAACCATTTAGGAATGCACTTTTTACATCCATCGATATACAATAAAATTCTTGTGAGCTGCATAGGCAAGAAAACATCCTTATAGCTTCCAATCTTGCTACAGAGCAAATGTTTCATCAAAATCTATTCCTTCTTCTTGGCAATATCCTTTGGCTCGCTAGTCTTGCTTTGTTTCTTACCACAGAACCCTCCTCGTTCATCTTGTTTCGAACACCCATTTAGTACCAATAACATTTTGATGGGTGGGTCTTTGAACTAATTCCCATACTTTATTTCTTTCAAACCGATTCACTCTTCTTGCATAGCTTGAATCCAATGTGTGTCATCCAATGCTTGTAACACATCTTTAGGCTCTATTTGTGAGATAAAGCATGTGAACATAGCTTCTTGTTGAGTTCTGGATCTTGTTTTGACACCTTCTCTTATATCTCCAATGACAAGTTCGGTGGATGGTCTTTCGGCCATCTTACATCGAGGTTGAAGTAAGTTAGCCGGATTCGATCGTCTAGCAAAGTGTTGCTTTGATCGACTCTCTCGCAATCACTTAGCAAATTTTCCAAAGATTTTATGAGACTCGGCTATCTCATCTTCATCCGAGTTTATAATTCCGGCTTTTTCACTTGACATAGGGATTTTTCTCAGTATGGTTGGATGATTCAACTTATCACCACTCTTCAATGTCTTCTCCATTTACATTTGGCTCATCGAATACCACATGAATGGATTCCTCCGCAACCATAGTCCTTTTGTTGAGTACTCAGGCTTTGCTTTGTTGAGTATCCCAAGAAGATACCTTCATCGACTTTAGCATCGAAAGCCTTTAGATTGTCTTTGCCATTGTTATGGATGAAGCATTTACATCCAAATATTCTAAAATATTCAACATTTGGTTTTCTCCCTGTCCAAATCTCACAGGAGTCTTTGTCACCGTCTGTTTATCATACATCTATTTTGAGTGTAGCAAGTCAGTGTTGATTGCTTGAAACCCAAAATCGTTTTGGTAACCCCGCTTGATTAACATGGTCCTTGCTTTGCTTCTTTGAGAGTTCTATTCCTTCTTTCTCGCAACTCCATTCTCATTGGAGTCCTTGCTGCAGATAATTCATGACCAATGCCATTTTCAATACAATATTGAGTTATTATACCATTGACAAACTCGGTTCCTCTCGTCGATCTTATTTTGATAATGGTTTGGCTCTTCTCATTTTGATTTCTCTTCATCAATTTGTGGTAGTTTTTGTAGAGTTTCTTTCTTCTTACACATGAATATTGTCCATGTATATCTTGAGTAGTCATCTACTACCACCAAGGTATATTTCTTCCCACTTATGCTAGCTGGTTCAACTGGACCAAATAGATCCATATGTAGCAGTGCAATATCCTTGTTGAAGATGGGCATGTCTTTTCTTTGAATGATGATTTGATCTGTTTTCCCTTCGGCATGCGTCACATATACTCTCCTTCTTGTATACTTTTATCCGGAAGACCTTCCACAAGATTACTTACGCAAGCTTGTTAAGTGTTTTGAAATTCAGGTGACTCGGCTTTTTTGTGCCACCAACTTGATTCAATTGGTGTGCTCTTTGCTAATAGACAGTCCTGGGTGTTGCGGTTGACCAATCTACTACATACATGTTCTTTTGTCTCGCATCCTTGCAACACAACATCATTTGATTCAATATCCTTGATTTGGCATATACACATGTTAAATCCAACATTATAGCCCTTGTCACGAGTTGGTGATGCTTAGCAAGTTGGAGTTGAGTCTTTCAACATATGCAACATCCGTGATTTCTAATCCGTTCTTCTTGATGGATCCAATGCCTCTTATTTATCCTAGAGCTTCATTTCCTCCAAATATGACTTTTGCTCCTATAACTTCCTTGAATTTTGACTGATTTTTCTTATTTCTGTCATATGTCCGAATGAATACCACTATCCATGTACCAGGTTCCTTGGCACTCACTTCTTGAACCTGCAATCAAGGAAATTAAGTTTTAGGTACCCATACTTGTCCGGGTCTGAGGGGTTAGTATTGTAAGATGATCCAACCAGCCTATAGCCAAATGATCGGCTCTAAGGGTTGCCATCTATCGATTGCCATAATCATAATTAATTTTGGCAAATTGCTTGGGGATTCTAGGTTCATACAATTGTCTCTCTTGTCTTGTATGCTGTATATGTGTTTTAGCAATTGCCTTCTTTGGGTTATTGTGGTGTCTCCGAGTGTAGTGCCTAGGTGCATATGTGTCTTTGATGAAAGCTCTTATACTTTTGGAATGGCCTTTCTTTGAGTTATATGCCTTTGCCATTTGGGCTTATATTCCATAAGTCTATCTTGATAGTTCACATCGTTCAATCAGCTTGGCTTGGATATTTTATACCATTCCCATCATATGTGTTTCTTTTATAGAACTTTTGTGGTTTTTGGTAGCTCTGTTTCTTCTTTACAGAGTAATTCCCTGTTTGGAGTTTCTTTGAGGAACTTGGTGAATTTCTTCTCATTTGTCCTCTCAACGCACCCAACCGGGTTGTTTTCCTTTTCCTTTATAACCAAGGCCGAGTTTGCTTGTAATTGTGCTTTGGAGTGAATGTGTGTGCACCATTTGGAGTTTTGGATTTTGAGACACTTCATTGCTTGAAGATCATTTTTCCAAAATTACTTTTGGAGTTTGACATAGCACAGAGAGGAATTAAATCTAAGCCTGTCTTGTCTCCACATTCTCTTTGACTCATAATAAGATCATCCAATGATTTAGATGCCTTAGTGAATGAGGCAATCACATTTTTGAGGTCATTCTCCCTCTTTTCTATGGCGCTATTTACGCTTTATTAGCTTGGCATTTTTAGCCTTTAAACTTTTATTCTCATCGGCTATTTGACTTAGAGTACTCGGCTCCTTAGTCACCGTGAGTTTTGCTCTTGAGTAGGTTGTTTTCCTCATTTAGTAGTGTGTGTGAGGATTTAATGTGTTCAAAATCTTTCATCATTTTGCCTAATGAATCATAAAGATCGAGTGGGTGATGAAGTGTGTGTGTCACGATCACTATCACTAGAATACGAGTTTGATGAGTTAGAGTGTACCTCATCTTCTTGGTCGGAGTTGATCTTGTTCCTTGGCCATCAAACAAATCAGGGCTTCTTCTTGAGTCACTTGAGTAGTCGGCTTCACTGCTTTGCTCTCAATCACTGTCTCTCTTGACTTGGTTGTCTCAATAGTCTCTCGCAACCAACATTGCCTTTTTCTTTTCTTGTCTTCTTTCTCTCTCGAAGACCTTTCTTTCTTCTTCATTCCTGTATTTGTTGACTACGGGATATGGACAATCAATGGCATAGTGACCTGGTTGGTTGCCCTACGGTTCGGATAGATATTCAACCTTTTGATCGCTCTTTCCAATCTTGGATTGTCGACCCTTTGATATTGACTTTTTGATGATCTGTTCTCTTGGTTGGCCTATCTTCCCTTGACTTGGAGGGAGCCGAGTGTCTTCGGAAGATTCGCCCTTGCCTTTCCCGTAGTTCTTATTGAAGAACTTGTTGAACCTTTTAACCATCGTGGGCTATTTCTTCCGGATCAATGACTTCTTTGACCTCGGCTCTCTTTCCATCTTAAACAATTAGAGCATTGTTTTGGGTACAAATTGTCTCTTCCTGATCTTTTCTTCTCGGCTCAAATTCGTAGGCTTTGAGATCCGAGAATAGTTCATGGTTGGAGGTCTTCGATAGGTCCATGGAATGTCTCGGTGCCATGACCTTCATTTCCCATTCACCGGGAGACTTTTTAGGATCTTCATACACATTTCTTCTCGTGTATATTCCTTTCCAAGTGGAGATAGCTCGTTGGTGATTTACGTGAACCGAGCATCCGGTTGATCCAGGTTTTCTCCTGCGATCATTTTGAAATTCTCAAATTTTTGTACGACCACGATAATTTATTTTCCTTGATTTGCTCGAGCCTTCACAAATTAATGTTAGCTTGTCCCATTTCTTTAGCCGTTTTGCATGATTTGACTTTATTGAACATGGCTTTGTCCAAGGTTTTGTAAAGGATGTCCTTGGCTACATTGTCCAGGTTGTATCTTTTTTTTTCATCATTTGTCCATTCATTCTTGGTTTTTCAACCATAGCCGGTCTAGGGCAACATCCTCTTCACCTTCAATTTGTAGCTCTTCTTACAAAATGTGTTCACTTTTAAGATTTGCGGTGGCCCCATCCTCTATCACTATCCACATCTCATCATGTAATCTTGATAGATGAGCACGCATACGAATTTTCCAATCATCAAATTCTTCAATTGTGAACATAGGGATGCGTGTCAAATTTGCTTCCATGATAATAACTTTTAATGATAAAAGGAGTTTTGAAAGCTTAAGTACTAAAACAGACTTTGAAAAGTTTGGAGATCTAGTTCAGTAACCAGTGCGGAAGGCTCAATGAACCAACCGCTCTGATACCACTTGTAGGTCCCAAGGGGTGTGAGTGTAAGGTTTAGAAGGGGGGTTGAATAAACCTTACCAACTTTTCACTTTTGGTCCTTTTTAAAATTCGAGTTGACACTATACAAACGTGTCCTTGGTGGACAACCAATTTAGTTAATCAAGAGAGTTAGTCACTCAACGGACTCGGCGAGGTGTTGATAGAATAACTCGTTGTTAAGATCGAATTAGCTCAACTGTGGTTTGTTTTCAGCGGAAGACTCAACACCCTTAAGTTTGGTTTAGTTATGATTTAATACTTGGTTTTAGTACTTAGAGATTATCGGTTGGATAACAAATATGTCGTGAGAATTAAACAAATAAGATGCAGGAATTAAAGTGCTGAAATGTAAATGACACGATAAGTTTTTATAGAGGTTCGAAGATGGGGTAATTCTTCTACTCCTCTCTTCTCCAACTCCTGGAGGAATCCACTAAGTATTGATCGATATCTGAGTGGTAACATGTCCGGATACAAGTCTTGATCACACCACAGTGACTTGATCCTTTGGGACTCGATCTGGAGATGCCTTGGTCACTCACCGGCTTCTCGTCCGACTCGGCTTCTTCACAGGGCAACTTGCCTTGCTATTACTGACTCACTTGCTCAAGCTCTTAGGATTTGATCACGAAGCCCTCCAAGAACTCGAGACTGTTCGACCTTGAACCTTCCTACAATCATTCATGGAATGTAGACCCCTTTTCTTCTAAAGTTTCTTCTTCAACCGATTGAAGCTATCTTTCCTTCACGGTGAGTGTTGGATTTATTTTCTTCGTAGTGTAGGCTTGAGGATTAAACTTGAATGATTTTGAGAATATTTTGATTACATTTAGATGTTAGCTTGAATGGTTGTGGTTCGGGTAATCAACCAAATCCTTTGAAGAAAAAATCCTCGAGTCATCCCTCGGCCTTTTATAGTGATCTTTCAAAAATTTGCCCGTTGAAGAGATATGGTTATTTTTGAAAGTCACTTGTGGTCGTGGCTTGTCTTGTTGCGGTCCTGGAATTGCCACTTCCTCGTATGAATTATTCTTGACTTTTTAGTCTTGACACGGTGTAGTGCTTCCCATTGGTTTATTCCCCTTGCACGCTTCGCAGGATCGAGCACACTCCGAGAAAGGTAGCATGGAGATATTACTTGTTTAAGTAATTCTCTTGATTTACGTGCAACGGATCTCTTTCGATTATCTCGACTTGATTGCATTTCCTTGCTTTCCCCGGTGACTTAAGTCGACTTTCAATCATTAAATGACTCTTCCACACTTCAACTAGAGACTTGACTATCTTGAGTTGACTTGACCGATGCTTTACTCAGTTGCATCTGTTGCACCTTGATTGAGTTCCCGTCTTCTCTTCTTTTGCCAAACTCAAATTGTCTCGCAATGAGTCTTCCTACTAGTCTCCATTGTCTTCTTGCATGTTTGGGCATAGGCGACTTAACTCGGCTTGACCATTTATTTGTTACAATGCGGTTTTCAACAAAAATGGGGTGCCAACTTCCTATTCTAAGTTTTACATGGCATTCATCAAAATCTAAACAATAAATCTCCCAACGGATATTATCGACAATGTGAAGAACACAAACCTTGGAAATGGAGTAATTGGAGAAACCAATATCAACAAAATGATTTTCCAAGAGAAATACATCATCAACAATGGGAAAGACACAACCCATGGAAATGGCGTAATTGGTAAACCGTATCTCCCTATTAAAATACGCATAGTGTCTCGTTATTATGCATGTTTTTATTTTTGCCTTAATTGTCAAAATATTTTTTTTTATCTCTTAAAAATGAGGTCTCTACAAAATACTCTTGGATTTTCAAAACTCTTTTAAAAGAGACCTTGTATAGAGTTTTTCTAAACTCATGTATATTTACAAGAACTTACATGTTTTATCATCTCTTATGGATTTAAGCGAAAGCATTGTATACTTGTGTTACTTCTTAAATTGCCTTAGCCACTCTTGTCCATTACCATTTTTACTATGCTCGTGTGCAAGACGTTTTGTAAAAGTTTTAAATATCTTGATATACATGTTCGTCAACATATTATCTAATTTATGATTTATCAAGATTGACATAAACAATTGAGGCATGATCATTATTGCTATTTTAATCTCATAGACAAGATATATTTTGGCTATTTTTCTTGCTAATATAAGAGATGCCGTTAATGAGTTTGTTAAGTTGTATAGACTTATTGAGGATGAGAAAGGAAGTACTCCAAATATTAGTTACTTCAAAATATTTGGATGTAAATATGATAGTGATGAAGAAGACAACATTGAACAAATTTCTCAAATGATGCTCCAAGATGAAGATTGGCTTATAGAATTGCAAGAGGAGCTAAATCAATTCGGAAGAAATGATATTTGGGAATTGGTACCATGTCCTCTATCACAAAAGATTATAGGTACAAAATGGGTATTCCGGAACAAACTCGATGACCAAGGCAACTTCATTTGAAATAAGGCAAGGTTAGTAGCTCAAGATTATTGTCAAGAAGAAAGATATTCGCATTTTTCTTGCCTATTTTTGTTTTAAAAATTTCAAGCTTTACCAAATGTATGTTAAATCCACATTTTTAAAAGGCTCTATTCAAGAAGAAGTCTATGTAAAACAACCTCTGGGGTTTAAAAAATTTTCTAGGCCAAATGATGTTTATAAACTTAAAAAGGCCTTATATGGTTTAAAACAAGCACCACGTGCATGGTATGATAGACTTAGCTCTTTTCTTTTACAAAATGGATTTACAAGAGGTAAAGTGGATACTACTCTCTTTGTTTTTGAAAAAGGGCAAGATTGCTTATTAGTGTAAATTTATGTTGATGATATTATATTTGGTGCTACTAATGAATCCTTGTGCAAGAAATTTTCTAAGTTAATGCAAGGTGCATTCGAGATGAGTATGATGGGGGGGCTAAACCTATTCCTTGGACTTCAAATTAAGCAATGACAATAAGGGATTTATATTTCACAATTAAAGTATACAAAAGAACTTTTGAAAAAGTTCGAAAGATCAAAAGTAAGAACCGTCACTACTCCAATGGCAACCAATATCAAGTTGTACAAAGATTAGAAAGGCATATTTGTTAACAAACAAAATCGAGGTATGTTCATCAACTTTCATTACTCTCATACACTCGATATTCTTCATGTCGTATGCCTATGTGCTCGATTTCAAAATAGTACCAAAAAATCTCATTAAAATGCCGTTAAAAGAAAATTTTCAATATTCGAAAGGCACTTCTTCTTATGGCTTGTTTTATCCAAAGTTTTAAAACGTTCATATTTTAGGGATAACAAGTAAGATATAAAATATTGCTCAAAACCCGGTTCATCATAACCGTACTAAACATATTGAGGTTCGTCATCATTTTCTAAGGGATTGTGCTTCTTAACGAAAAATTGAGATGTGCTTAATATTGTCTCAAGTTTAACTCGCAGATATTTTTAAAACCATTAACCGCCGAGTATTTTACCTCATTTCGAGCTTGCTTAGGCATAATGTATATTGAATGAGGTCTATGTTTGCATTTTATGCATTTTTAAAACTTAGGGGTGAAAAATCGGATTTTTGGATCAAAATTCGGACAGAATAAGAAAAACTGCTCCAGTGACCGAATGAAGTGAGGTCGACCAGTCGACCTCTTCTTGGACCGGTCGACCTCCCCTCCGACCGGTCAAGCTAGCTTATTTTTGGGTTAAAAATGCTTTATGTTCTCAGACTTAGCCATTTTGGCTCTTCTCCTCCCTTTTTCGACCCCTTTGCTATTTTCACACACAATTCACTCAAAATAAATTTTGTTGTATAAATTCTATATCTTGGACTTCATATTGCTCATTTATCATCATTGTTGCTCATCTTTACCGATTAATTGGTAAGAATTCTTCTCCTTAATCTCAATTGGGTTGAACCCTTGAGAACTTGGTTTAATGTTAATGTCTTGATATAATTCATATATATTTTTGATGAGCATATTGATTATTGTTGATTGAATGTTGTAAAATTGCAATTTGGGATGTAAATTTTGGCTTGACCTCAATTACAAGAGCTATATAAATCTTCTCGTGTTATTCGATGTACGCCAAGTGTTCGATGAAATGTTTTAATAAAACTTTCTTCTATTACACGATTATCTCGATTTCAAAAGTATTATTAGTTTATAGGGATCATGTTTTGCTAATAAAATGAGCTTTTGCAAGTCAAATGATTTCCCTTTTTATTTGGATTTTAATGTTCAAAAGCTCGATAAATCGGTTCAATTGCGCACTTTGATATGATTATATAATGTTTTTATCGTGCTAACATTCTTTTTGATGATTCCAAAGGGGAGAAACATGAAATAAGCTCTTTAGCACAAAGAAGCTAAAATAAGCTCGCAAAAAAAAAGATATAAGTTGTGGCTATTAAAAGCCAAAAGTTGTGGATCATACTTAGTCCATTTGATGTATTATGGACTTTTATACTTGTCTAATGATGTCTCTTTGACAGGGGAGCTTCTAAGCTCATGATATTCAAGTTTTCATTGTAAAAGCTGAGCTTTTAGCTTTTGTTTGATTGCTTCTATACCTATCTTGATGTGCATGTTGAAAGGAGGAGCTTCTACAAAATATTTTGAAAATCTTTACTTTGCCATCCTTGTGTCTATTATACATGGATAGTTGTTGCTTAAAACGGATAGTTATTTTTGAGCGAAAATTTTATTTTATTTTCAATATCGACCTCTTAAAAATTGTTTTGGTTTGTAATCATCAAAAAGGGGAGTTTGTTAGATAAATGTTTTTATCATGATTTTGATGATTTTGTTTAATTGTGTTTTTACACCAAAACAATGTTTCTAAATGTTGTCCAAATACTCCCAATCGATCTAAAATATTTTTACTAATTTTTCGGAGTATTTCTTGAAGTTTATTTTCGACAAAAATTGGACAACACTTTTGTTTCGTGTTCGACCGATCGCCTTATAGGGCAACCCGTGCCTGAAGTTGATTTTTGGAACAGAAACAAGACGGTGGATTTTTTTGAAGAGGTCGACTGGTGTGGTCGACCGGTCGACCCCAGGTCGACCGGTGTCTGAAGAATTATGCTCTTCTCTGTATTTATTTCTAAAGAGCCGGACCGATCCAAGTGTATGTCGACCGATCGAACCCTATGTGGACCAATCGACATGTCAAAATTTTTAATGTTTAAAATGTAATCTTATTTCTTTTCGATCGGTCGCCCTATATGTTTATCAGCAAAATCTTACCGTTTGAACCAGACAGATTTTCCTTGATTTAGGAGATTGATTTATGACAGCTATATTCTTGATTTAACATGTATTTCTTTTCAGATTTCAATCCCCAAGAGGAGCCTATCTTTGATCAAACCTCTCCTATAAATAGAGGAAGAGTTGGAGCAACAAAACAAGAGACAATACACTACAACACAACAAGAGACATATCAAGCAAATATTTTGTTCTTCACTTTCACATTCTTGTTGTAATAGCCTAAGTCCTTCACTTTCACATCTTGAGGTCTAGGTTTGATTCTTGATTACACTTATACTTTTAAGTTGTAATATTTTTCAAAGTGTAATCTTGATTGTAATTCATCATTCAAACACAAGATATCCTTGTGAGTATTCTTGTGGTAAGAATACACTTGGGTGATCTTAGGTGTTGAAGAGTGTGGTACTCTTCATAGGTGAAAGAAGGTTGTGGTAATCTTCTTGTGGAAGAGTTTGCGCTCATCGTGGTGTTGGAGAGTTTGGTGCTCTTCAAGTCGAGAAGATTGTGGTAATCTTCACAATGTGCCATTGCAAGAAGATTGTGGTAATCTTCTGCGGAGATTATGGTAATCTTCAAAAAGGTTTTGTACGGTGATGTTGTAATAGTTTTGGTATAAATTTTTTTCTCTTTTTGAAATCCATCCCAGAGATATTGGGGTGGTAGAGGATTAGTCCTAAGTGGGTTGAACCTCTATAAATCGGCGTGTGTTATTTACTTCCCGCATTTTCATTCTTGTCTTTGCTTATTACATTCGAAAAAGAGGCATAATCGAGAAAATAGGCAAAATCTATTCACCCCTCTCTAGATTATTGTGTACTTTCACTTACATTTATGTGTTCAAAATCTTTCATCATTTTTCTAATGAATCATAAAGATTTGTGGGTAATGAAGTGTGTATCACAATCAATATCACTTGAATCAGAATGAGATGAGTTAGAGTGTACCTAATCTTCTAGATCTTGTTGATCTTGTTCTTTGGCCATGAGGCAGATCATATCCTCTTTCTCAGAATCACTTTAGTAGTCAGCTTCACTATTGTCTGAGTCTGCTGCTTCTTTGCACTTGGTCGCTCAATGATCTCGTGAACAACATGGCTTTCTTCTTTTCCTGTCTTCTTTCCCTGAAGACTTTTCTTTCTTCCTCATTCCTATACTTGATGACCAGTGGATAGGAATAATCAACAGCAAAATGTCCTGGTTGTCTGCAATTCCAACACAGGTTCTCAGCTCTTTGATCATCTCTGTCTGTCCTCTGATTGTCAGCTCTCGATAGTCAGCTCTTTGATGCTCAGCTCTCTTGGGCTTTGTCTTCCTTGCTTTGGAGGTCTGCTGCATGTCTTCGGAGGTTTCACCTTGTTCCTCTTATAGTTCTTGTTAACGAACTTGTTGAATCTCTTCACCATGAGGGAAATCTCCTCCTGGTCAATGGTTTCCTTTGGCTCAGCTCTTTTCCCATCACTGGCCAACTATGCATTGTCTTGGGTACAATTGTTTCCTCTGCTCTTTTCTTCTTCTCAAACTCAAACTCATAGGCTTTGAGGTCCGAGAATAGCTTATGATTGGATGTTTTTGAGAGGTCCATTGAATGTCTTAGGGCCATGACCTTCATTTCCCATTCACCGGGAGGGCTCTTAAAATCTTCATACACATCTCATTCTCGTGTATATTCTTTCCCAAGATTTGAAAGCTCATTTGTTATCTCTCAAATCGGCATCCAACATCCGAGTTTCACCGCAAGCATTTTAATATTTTCAAATTTTTGAACAAAGATTAATGTTTTCTCCTTAATTTGTTCCGATCCTTCACAAATTAAGGTCGACTTATCCCAAATTTCTTTGGGTGATTTGCAAGATTTGACTTTGTTGAACATGGCTTTGTCCAACGTCTTGTAGAGTATATCCTTGGCCACATTGTCCAGTTATATCTCTTTCTATCTTTATTTGTCCATTCGATCCTTGGTTTTTCAACCATGACGGTCTATCTTCAAAGAACTTCTCCTTCACTGCGCAGTGCGTGTTGACTTTGTATATTTCAATGGGCCCATCCTCTATCACAAGCCTCATTTTATCGTGTAAAGTGGATAGATGAGCTTTCATGCGAATTTTCTAGTCATCAAACTCTTCTACGGTGAACATTGGAATACGAGGTAGATTTGCTTCCATGATAATAACTTTGCTAAAAAAAAATGAAAGACTTTCAAAACACAAGTGTTAAAACCTTTTGAAAAGATAGAAATCTAGTTCGAAGAACTTGTGCGGAAGGCTTAATGAACCAATCGCTCGATACCACTTGTAGGTCCCAAGGGGTGTGGTGTAAGGTTTAGAGGGGGGGTAGAATAAATCTTACCAAATTTTCGATTTTAGTCCTTTTACATAGTTCAACAGAGTTGACTCAAATCAGTTGTGTCCTTGAGAACATCTAAGGTGGCTATTCAGCTAAGTTACCCACTCAACAGACTTGGTAGAGTCATTGATTGTATAACTTCACCTGCTTAAGCCAAATACTTAACTTGGTTGATTTGGTTTTTAACAGCGGAAGACTTAACACCCTTTGATTGATGTAAAGCTTGTTTTTAACACTTGTTTTAGCATTTAGTTATTTATCAGTTGGATAGCAAATATTAACTAACAACAGATATAAAGTAAATATGCTGGAATGTAAGTGCATAAAGTAAATTGACACAAGTATTTTTATAGTGGTTCAAGATGGGGTAATTCTTCTAATCCACTCTTCTCCAACTCCTGGAGAAATCTACTAAGTAACGGATCGGGTTACAAAGTAGTTAACGATCTGAGACAACCTTGATCACACATTGGCTTCTCTTGCGACTCAACTTCTTCACGAGGCAATTTGCACAGCTCTTACTCACTCTCAAGTTCTTGGATTTGATCACGAAGCCCTCCAACAAACTTGAAACTTGGTTCGACCTAGAACCTTTCTACAATCCTTCAACTTGGAAAGTAGACCCTTTGTTATCTTCAAATTGTTTCATCTTCAATGATTGAAGTTGTCTCTCCTTCACGACTTGTGTTGGATCGAGTTTCTTCGAGTTTTAGGCTTGAGGAATATCTAGAAATGGTTTGAGAAAATTGCGGGTTAATTGTTTGAATAATACTTGCTCTTGCTAGGTTCGTAACCTTTTCTCAAATGCTTTCTCGGCCTTTTATAGTGCACATTTGAAATTTGCTCGTTGAAGAGATATACTAGTTTCAAATGTCACTTTGTGTTCGTTGGCTTGTCTTGTCTTGATACGCAACCCTTGTGATGTTGACCTTTTCTCGTATTAATTGACTTCGACTTTGCGAGTTCGACCCGAGTTGATATTTCCAATTGGCTCATTCCTTTTGCACAGCTTCCGGGCCAAACACTTTAAGACTGGCAACTTGACATATTACTATATCGAGTAATATTCTTGGATTTATTCAATGGATCTAAGTCGATTGTCTTGACTTGACTTTTGCTTTACCCAGGTGACTTGAGTCTTCTTCAATCATAAGATTGACTCGACTATCACTTCAACCGATAGACTTGGCTTCTTAAGTGACTTGACCGACACTTCTCACGATTGTTCCTCGGTGACTCTCCTTGATCGAGTCCTTGACTTCCTTCTAGGCCATACTCACCGACACACAACAGAGTCTTCATTCTAGTCGTAGTTGACTTCTTGTAATCTTGACTTAGCTCGATTCTTCCATTCATATCTATTACAATACATAATTACAAAGAAAATAGGGTGCCAACTTCCTAGTCTAAGTTTTACATGGTATCATCAAAATCTAACAAATAAATTTCCTAACAAAGGAGGGTGACCCAACCTTCTATGCCATAATTCTAAAGTTTTGGCACTTTGGATAACATAAGAAAAAGACACGGTGGAGCTTTTCTTATGGGGGCCACTAAAAGGAGCATTCCTACTTTCAAAAGACAGACTTTGACATGATTAATGTGTTTTAAGCTTGCGAACTTGAATTGATATCCTATGATTGCCCTTGAGAAGAATTTTCCCTGTAGCTTGATCATTAACAACACAAGAGAAGGGATAAAATTCAAAAAATACTCCATTATCTTTGGCAAACTATGCAATACTTAATAAGTTCTTCGTTATCTTTGGCACATGCAAGAGGTTATTTAATTTAAAAAAGTGCGGTGTTTGTATTTTATGTGAGGAAATAGGAGAAGCAACAAGAGTTTTACCAACATGAGATATATCAAGACCAGTGTCATTTCCAACTTGGAGTTTGTTGTGCTGTTGTAGTATGAGGCTTTGATGAGATTAGAGAATTCATTTGTGACATGGTGAGAGGAATGAGTGCAGGAACATTTCATTTAGAATGTTGGTCGGTGTGGTGGCCAAAGATGACATTGGATTGCGATAAGTTCCTATTGTTTTCTCCAACAATCCTCTGAGTTTGATTTTGGTTATCTTGCACATACTCGAGTTGGATATGTAATAGCATCTCTCGGTTGTATGGTTGTTGTAACCACATATTTGAAAACTAATTTTGTTACCAAAATTTCACCCTCTTCCTCTATAACCTCTTCCAATGCCTCTGTCTCTCAGAACTTTGATTTCCATTCCTTCCTCTGTTTGAGTCCAAGTGTTTCTTCATCTCTTTTGGGTAACAAAGTTTGTTGTAAGAGTATATCCTTTATTATTGATGTGAGCAAGAGCTTCCATTCTACTCTCATAGCTCAAAAGTAGGGAGGTAATTTCTTGCGGACTATATGACTTGATTATGGATGTCATAGCAACAACTACAACATCATATTCACTACCAAGACCTTCTAGAACATGCATAATATGGTTTTCTTCAGAAATTTTTTCACCAGCTAAGGCTACAACATCACAACATGCCTTAATCTTGTTAAGATATTCTCGTATACTTAAGTTATTTTTCCTGAGATTTTGTAACTGGATCTTGTATTGCACCAATCTTGCTTTGGTGTGACTGGAAAAATTAGTTTCAATGCTTTTCTAAATATCATAAGAACTAGTTAGGCCAACAACAGAAATCAAAATGGATTCTGATAGAGATGATAACAACCACGCCAAGAGTTGATCTTGCCTTTCCACAAAGTAAATTCGGATTGATTTTCATCAAATCATCTTCTCTAGCTGGGATAAAATGTGTCGGTGCTAGATATTCAAGACCAAAACCTTTCACATTGTTTAAGATTTGTTGTCTCCAAATTAAAAAAAAAATTCCTCTGAGAGCTTGATAGTAATCAATTGAGTTTGTATCTGGATGGGGTTTATTTGAATTTCTGTAGTTTGAGGTTAACTACCATTATTTAAGAACCAAGATGGATCAGAGCAACTATTCATGCTCTGATACCATGATGGACATTACATTAAACATAATAAAAGATAAAATAGTAAACAAGCTGAATGAAGGAAAATGCACAGAAGACTTAATGCTCATATATGAAAAGACAAATGATATTTTCTCAATGCTCTGGTTTTGCCTAATTTTTAATACATGAATGGAATCTTAGAGAACACGTGTTAAACTCTCATAGGGTATGGTACAACAAATTGGTACGGAGAGGGTACATAATTTAGTAAACTATCCAGCTAATATGTTGTAGACTGTAAAAGAAATCCAGCCGTTGATGACTGGGGTCTTTGAGGTTTCATCTGGTGTAAGTTGATTATGATAATTTCCAATAGTATATGTATTATGTAATGAGTTTTTGTACTATAAGTACTTTTATACGAAAACATGTTATGAAAAAGTTTAAAGTGGTTTACACTTTTACTAATGCCCTATATGCATCTGATAGATCTGCTTTAAAGTTTAAACAATACATTTTTCAAGTAAAACAAATTATACCTAAAGGTCATTGTTGGGGACAAATTCGACTTTTTTCCAATTATTATTTTATTATTTTACACATTACTTAACTACAAAATTACTTAATTCATTATTAAATATTAGTAATTGTTATCGGATCGCATATATAATTATTTTCTCCACGCGATCCGTATTAGTTCTCTCGCCCAATTCATCCTATGAGGATCAACCTGGCATAAAATAATTATTCCTTGTTATTTGTAAGTATTGGCTATTTATTACTCTCAGTGTTGCTCTTTGCTTTAGATTTTCTCTCTAACTTATACTAACTTGAGCGTCGAAGGGACCTCCTTAGGAAAAACCCAGGGCCCATCTAACGTTTTGTGTTGTCGCAGGACAAGTTCTGTCGAGGAAGTTACCCGACTCAGAAGAAGAAGTTGAACATTATTCGAAATCTTAATTTATAGTGATATGCATATTTAAGCGATCATGTTGGTGTCCTCTGTTGGAACGCCAAGACACGAAGATGAAGACCAGATCTCGAGCCCATGGAATCGACCCTCAAGCCGTCAATCTCGCGGGGGGACTAGCAATTTCCCGGAAGGTTGGAGGACATCCCCTTTCTCCGGGAGAGGAGCCTCCTCTTCCGCTAGAAAGGGCACCGCCCCTCCTCATAGTGGGGCTCCGCTCGCCAAAGGAATTCTCTTGACGCGAGAAGCCCTTCAAGCCATGCTTAGAGAAGCCGCCAGAAATGCTCTAAGGCATCAGGTTACGCCTGTTGGAAGATCTCCCCGAGCTCCACCGGCCACTGAAGACCCCAACGTAGGGGGAGAAGACAGAAGGAATGAAGGTCGGTGAGATAATCAAGAAGACCAGCTCACCGCTGGAGAAGAAGCCAGGAACAGAGACCAACGCTCACATGCCCACACTTATGCGCTTGTGGAGGAGTTGCAAGTTATGCATGCTATTCAAACCAACTCGCAAGCCACTGCACTAACGAGGAGAATGCCTCTGGCTCCAACTATCTTGGCCGATCCACTCCCATCTGGCCTCAAGACCTCAAACCTCTGAGAGTATGACAAAACCGAATATCCCTAGTAGCACCTGGACAAGTTCTATGCAAAGGCCAATCTCTACGAAATGATGGATGTTTTCTACTGCAAAGTATTCCGAACCACATTGACTAAATGCTCCTTGACCTGGTTTAATCAACTACTGGTTGGATCCATCTCTGGAATGGACAAACTCAAAGAGAGTTTCATGAAACACTTTTCCATCAATAGGAAATGCCTTGAAACTATTGCCCGATTGTTCCAACTAAAGCAAAAGAAGAACTTTTACGCGACTATATGGCGACTGTTGAGGTTGTTAACGAAGTCATCAATGTCGAGAATGAGACATTGGTTGGGATCTGCATCGAACCTCCGCCATGGCGCTAGAAGGAGTCATTGAAGGGAAGTTTCCCGCTTCCCTAAAGGAATTGCTAAATGTGTTGAGAAGTATATACGAGTAAAAATGGAGCATTTACATGTATATTTAGCGTATTTTGTTTAGTTTTAATTGTTGGATGTGATAATGCGATTATTCTATCATTTTCTAGGAAATGGAGCTAAATTGGAGGTAGAATAGAGATGATATCGATGGATGTCACAAAGATTACACTACGAGCAAGACAGACCAAGAAAATAATCAAAAATCGGATGAAAGACAAGGGATACGACCATATGTCCAAAACAATTCCATAGGAGCAACACTACCTGACTGTGGCAGCAGTGCATGGGCCATATGGAACCACACAACCAGGTCATACGGCGATGAATTCGTGAGTAAGATTTTGTTATGACGGATTTTTGTTTTCTTTTTTGATTGGGCGAGTTAGAGAGACCTAGAGGCGAATATAAAAAAATATAAGACCTATCAAGGAGCCATCCTGAAGGGAGAAAACCAAAGATCTTGGAAAGCCACACAAGGGAATTATTAAGGAAGACACCAGGATTCCAGATTTTGAAGACATATTCATCCAAGTTAGGGAATTCATTATCATAGTCTAGAATTTACGATGTGAACCGCAAAGAACAATCGTGCATACGACCCAACAACAATATGTTGTTAACCTAAGATCTTCACTAGTTTGGTTAATTTGGTGGAAACCTCGACCCGTTGCTTAGCAAACCAAGAACCCTCGGTATGCGAAGACGCCACAAGTAATTATGGATTATTGCTTTGATAAGTCGATAATTGCAACAAGAAAAGTAAATCTTGAAGCACTTGGAGAAACACTCAATTTAGAGAGTAAAAGATTAATTGTATTGATAACTGAATGAAAACAATAAGTGTTCACCCTTATAAAGGGTCCAAAACCCTAACCTACCAAGAAAACAACTTAAAATGAAAAAGAAAACAAAAATAGAAAAATTCAAAAATCTGGTAAAAAGCACGGTCGTGCTTGAGAACACAGCCAGTCCATGTTTCGCACGTTGTTCCGGATTCCCACCCCACACGGCCGTGCCAGGAAGCACGGCCAGGCCGAGTTCGCGAGGAACTTTTCAACACGGCCGTGGACCAAAGCACGGCCAAGGCGTGTTTTCCACGAACCCACGAACTCATCTTCCCGCATGGCGTGCCCGAAGCCGACCAAGGCGTGTTCGCGACAACGGGTCCGAACACGGCCGTGTAATTTAAGCACCAGCCATGCTTTCCACGACTTATGCCTCCTTCGATTTCTTGATATTTTATCCCTTGCTCCTCCTAAACTCAAAATAACAACTCAAGACGCGCTTCAAAGGTTTATTTGGCTGCAAAACACTAACATGACTCAAAATAAAAATTAAACTACAACTAACTACGATAAACGAATACAACTCCATCGAGCACTTGATTATAAGGTCTTCAAGAAGCTAAGTGGCTTGTATTCTTGGCATTGTTTACTTGCTCGATCCCGAGGTGGACTCGGACCATTGAAGACGCTAATCAACTGACCACCCGATCATCTTCCTCCTTCGGCAATGTACTCTCCTTGTTCGAATGAATTGAATTAGCCCATTTAGTGCATCCTTGAACTTCCTTGCCCGAGCCCTCGTCACCGGACCAATTGGTACTGTTACCAGTCTTTCGTCCATGGATTCTCATCATTCCCCTCCTCTTGAGAAGGATTTTTCCTCAAATCCGAATTGAAATCAAATGGACTAAGATCCGCAACATTGAAAGAAGCACTGACCCCATAGTCGCCCGGTAAATCAATTTTGTAGGCATTGTCATTGATCTGCTCTAGTCGCTAGAATGGACCATCTCCCCGTGGTGCGACTTGGACTTTCGATGTGCCGGAATTGTTCGGGCCGCATGTGTACCTAAACCTTGAGTCACGGTTTGAACACCATTTTCTTGCGATGCTTGTTAGCTTGCGCCGTGTATTCTTTGTTGGGAAATTTATTGTTTAGATTTTGATGAATGCCATGTAAAACTTAGAATAGGAAGTTGGCACCCCAATTTTTGTTGTAAAATTCATTGTAATAAATAGGGTTGGTCAAGCCGAGTTAAGTCGGCTATGCCCAAACATGCAAGAAGACAACCGAGACTAGTAGGAAGACTCCATTTGCAAGACAAATTTGAGTATGGCAAAAGAGAAGACGGGAACTCTATCAAGGAGCAAAAAGATGCGGTGAGTGGAGTATCGATCAAGACAACTCAAGAAAAGCCAAGTCTCAAGTTGAAGTGACAAGAGTCATCCAATGATTGGAAGGCGACTCAGTCACCAGGGAAAGCAAGGAAATGCGGTCAAGTCGAGATAACTAAAAAGATCCGTTGCACAAAAATCAAGAGAATTACCTAAACAAGTAATATCCCCATGCTACCTTTCTCAAGTGCTCGAGTCCCGAGAGGCGTGCAAAAGGAATAAACCAATGGGAAGCACTACACCGTGTCGAACTCAAACGGTGAAGAACAATTCATACGAGAAAATGGCAATTCCAAGGACTGCAACAAGACAAGCCAACGACCACAAGTGACTTTCAAAAATTAAGCCTATCTCTTCAACTAGGCGATTTTTTAAAGATCACTATAAAAGGCCGAGGAATGACGTGAGAGAAGGTGACTGAACTACAAACATTCAAGAAATTATTTAGAATCAGAACAAAAATATTCTCAAGTCATTAGATGCTCAATCCTCAAGCCTACACTACGAAGAACATCAATCCAACACTCATCCAGTGAAGGAAAGATAACTTCAATCGCTTGAAGAGGAAATTATCAAGAATCAAGGAGTCTACATTCCACGAAGGATTGTAGGAAGGTTCAAGGTCGAACCAAGTCTTGAGCTTTGGGAGGGCTTCGTGATCAAATCCAAAGAGCTTGAGCAAGTGGGCTGTAGTAGCAAGGCAAAACCCTGTGAAGAAGAAGGCGAGTCGTGAAGCTTGGTGAGTGATCAAGGCGTCTCCCAGGCCGAGTCCCAAAGGATCAAGTCGGTTGTGTGATCAAGACTTGTATCGGGATCATTACCACTTTGTATCTTGATCAATACCTAGTGGATTCCTCCGGGGAGTTGGAGAAGAGAGGAGTAGAAGAATTACCCCATCTTCGAACCTCTATAAAAATCTTATTGTGTCATTTACATTTCAGCACTTTAATTCTTGCATCGTATTTGTTTAATTCTCGACATATTTGCTATCCATTAGATAATCTCTAAGTACTAAATCAAGCTCTAAATCTCTACTTAACCAAACTTAAGGGTGTTAAGTCTTCCAAAACAAACCACAGTTGAGTTAATTTAGACTTAACAACTGAGTTATTCCATCAACATTCGATTGAGTCGTTGAGAGACTAACTCTCTTGGTTAACTAAATTGGTTGTCCACCAAGACACAAGCGTTTAACATCAACTCGAATTTTTAAAAGGACTAAATCAAAAATTTGGTAAGGTTTATTCAACCCCCTTCTAAACCTTACACTTACACCCCTTGGACCTACAAGTGGTATCGGAGCGGTTGGTTCATTGAGCCTTCCGCACAGTTCTTGAACTAGATCTCTAAACTTTTCAAAGTCCGCTTTAGTACTTAAACTTTCAAAAACTCTTTTTATCATTAAAATTTATTATCATGGAAGCAAATTTGACACGCATCCCTATGTTCACAATTGAAGAATTTGATGATTAGAAAATTCGTATGCGAGCTCATCTATCAAAGATTACATGATGAGATGTGGATAGTGATAGAGGATGGGCCATGCAAATCTTAAAGGTGAACACAACAAAGAAGAGTCTGCGGTGAAGGCGAAGAGGATGTTGCTCCCGGACCATCCATGGTTGAAAAACCAAGAACTGAATGGACAAATGATGACGAAAAAAGATACAACCTGGACAATGTAGCCAGGACATTCTTTACAAAACCTTGGACAAAGCCATGTTCAATAAAGTCAAATCATGCAAAACGGCTAAAGAAATGCAGGACAAGCTAACATTGATTTGTGAAGGCTCGAGAAATCAAATCAAAAAACAAATTATCGTGGTGTCTGGAAATTTGAGAACTTCAAAATGATCTCGGGAGAAAACCTGGATCAACCGGATGCTCGGTTCACGAAATCACCAACGAGCTATCTCGCACTTGGAAAGGAATATACACGAGAAGAAATGTGTATGAAGATCCTAAAAAGTCTTCCACTGAATGGGTGATAAAAGTCATGGCATTAAGACATTCCATGGACCTATCAAAGACATCCAACCATGAACTATTCTCGGACCTCAAAGCCTACGAGTTTGAGTGAGAAGAAAAGACCATGAAGAGACAAATGTACCCAAAACAATCGCTCTAATTGTTAAAGATGGGAAGAGAGCCGAGGTCAAAGTCATTGACCCGAGAAGAAATAGCCCTACTAGTAAAAGGTTCAACAAGTTCTTCAATAAGAACTACAAGAGAGGCAAGGCGAATCCTCTAGAAGACACTCGGCTCACTCCAAATCAAGGGAAGATAGGCCAACCAAGAGAACAGATCATCAAAAAGTCAATATCAAAGGGTGACAATCCAAGAATGGAAAGAGCTGATCAAAAGGCTGAATATATATGCTGGACTGTAGGCAACCAGTCACTATTCCATTGACTTGCCCATATCATGTAGTCAACAAATACGAATGAAGAAGAAAGAAAGGTCTTGAGAGAAAGAAGACAAGAAAAGAAAAAGGCAATGTTGGCTGCAGAAAATGCAGAGTCAAAAGACACAACTGATTCGAGAGCAAGCTGTGAAGGGACTACTCAAGTGACTCGAAGAAGAAGAAGCCCTGGTCTGTTTGATGGCCATGGAACAAGATCAACCTGACCAAGAAGATGAGGTAAACTCAACTCATCAAACTCGGATCCTAGTGATAGTGACTGTGACACACACACTCATCACCCACTCGATCTTTATGACTCATTAGGCAAAATGATGAAAGATTTTGAACACATTAAATCCTCACACACACTACTAAATGAGGAAAACAACCTACTCAAGAGCCAAAACTCACAGGTGACTAAGGAGCCGAGTACTCTAAGTCAAATAGTGATGAGAATGAAAGTGTAAAAATTTGAAAAAGTCAAGCTAATAGCAGAAATTGCTGCCATAGAAAAGAGGGAGAATGACCTCAAAAATGTTATTGCCTCATTCACTAAGGCATCTAAATCATTGGATGATCTTATTATGAGTCAAAGAGAATGTGGAGACAAGACAGGCTGGGATTTAACTCCTCTCGTGATATGTCAAACTTCAAAAGTAATTTTGGAAAAAGGATCTTCAAGCAATGAAGAGTCTAAAAATCCAAAACTCTAAATGTTGCACACACATTCACTCCAAAGCACAATTACAAGCAAACGGCCTTGGTTATAAAGGAAAAGGAAAACGACCGATTGGGTGCGTTGAGAGGGCAAATGAGAAGAGATTGATCGAGTTCCTCAAAGAAACTCCAAACATGAAAAATACTCAGTAAAAAAAGAAGCGAGCCACCAAAAACCCCAGAAAATCAATAAAAGAAATACATATGATGGGAATGGTAGAAAATATCCAAGCCAAGCCGATTGGAATGATGTGAACTATCGAGCATATAGACTTATGGAATATAAGCCCAAATGGCAAAGGCCTATAACTCAAAGAAAGGCCATTCCAAAAGTATAAGAGCTTTCATCGGCACACATATGCACCTAGGCACTACACTCAAAGACACCACAATTACCCAAAGAAGGCGATTGCAAAACCATATGCGGGCATACAGAGACAAAAAGAGACAGTTGTATGAACCTAGAATCCCCAAGCAATTTGCCAAGATTAATTATGATTATGGCACTGATAGATGGCAACCCCTTAGAGTCAAATCATTTGGCTATAAGTTGGTTGGATCATCTTACAATTCTAACCCCTCGGGACCCGCATAAGTATGGGTACCTAAAACTTAATTTCCTTGATTGCGGGTTCAAGGAACAGTGAAAGTGCCAGGAACCTGGTACATGGATAGTGGTCATTCCGGACATATGACAGAAATAAGAAAAATCACAAAATTCAAGGAAGTTAAAGGAGCAAAAGTCATATTTGGAGAAAATGAAGCTCTAGGCGAAATAAGAGGCATTGGATCCATCAAGAGGAATGGATTAGAAATCACGGATGTTGCATATGTTGAAGGACTCAACTTCAACTTGCTAAGCATCGATCAACTCGTGACAAGGGCTATAATGTTGGATTTAACATGGGTATATGCCAAATCAAGGAGGTGAATCGAATGAAGTTGTGTTGCAAGGATGCGGACAAAAGAACATGTATGTAGTAGATTGGTCAACCGCAACACCCAACACCGTCTACTAGCAAAAAGCACAAATTTGAATCAAGTTGGTGGCACAAAAAAGCCGAGTCACCCTGAATTTCAAAACGATTAACAAGCTTGCGAGTAGTCTTGTGAAAGGACTTCCACTCGAGATACGAAATGAGAGTATATGTGACGCGTATGTCGAAGGGAAAACAAATCAAATCATCATTCAAAGAAAAGACATGCCCATCTTCAACAAGAATATTGCATCTCGCTACATATGGATCTATTTGGCCCAATGGAACCAAATAGCATAAGTGGAAAGAAATACACCTTGGTAGTAGTAGATGACTACTCAAGATATACATGGACAATATTCATGTGTAAGAAGAAAGAAACTCTCTGAAACTACCACAAATGATGAAGAGGATTCAAAATGAGAAGAGCCAAACCATTATCAAAATAAGATCGGGATGAGGAACTGAGTTTGTCAATGGAATAATAACTCGATATTGTATTGAAAATGGTATTGGTCATGAACTATCTCATGCAAAGGACTCCACAATGAGAATGGAGTTGCGAGAAAGAAGAATAGAACTCTCAAAGAAGCGGCAAGGACCATGTTAGGTGACGGGGCTACCAAAAAGATTTTGGGTGGAAGCAATCAACACGACTTGCTACACTCAAAACAGATGTATGATAAATAGACAACCGACAAAGACTCCTATGAGATTTGGGTGAAAGAAGACCAAATGTTGCATACTTTAGAATATTTGGATGTAAATGCTTCATCCACAACAATGGCAAAGACAATCTAAAGGCCTTCGATGCTAAAGGCGATGAAGGTATCTTCTTGGGATACTCAAAAAAGCAAAGCCTCTGAGTACTCAACAAAAGGACTATGGTTGCGAGAAGAATCCATTCATGTGGTATTTGATGAGCCAAATGTAAATGGAGAAGACATTGAAGAGTCACCGATAAGCTAAATCATCCATACTGAGGAAGAGTCCTACGCTGGAAGGCAAGTCGGAATTATAAACTCGAGAAGAAGATGAGATAGCTGAATCTCAAAAACAATGGAAAATTTGCGGCTAAGTGACTACGAGAGAGTCGATCAAAGCAACACAAACTGCTAGACGATCGAATCCGGCCAACTTACTCCAACCTTGATGTAAGATGGGTGACACCATCCACGAGAACTTGTCATTGGAGATATAAGAGAAGGTGTCAAAACAAGATCGAACTCAACAAGAAGTTATGTTCACATGCTTTATCTCGCAAATAGAGCCCAAAGATGTGTTACAAGCATTGGATGACACACACTGGATTCAAGCTATGCAAGAAGAGTGAATCGGTTTGAAAGAAATGGAGAATGGGAATTAGTTCAAAGACCCACCCATCAAAACGTTATTGGTACTAAATGGGTGTTCGAAACAAGATGAATGAGGAAGGTTACGTGGTAAGAAACAAAGCAAGACTAGTAGCCAAAGGATATTGCCAAGAAGAAGGAATAGATTTTGATGAAACATTTGCTCTGTAGCAAGATTGGAAGCTATAAGGATGTTTCTTGCCTATGCAACTCACAAGAATTTTCTTGTATATCGGATGGGTGTAAAAAGCACATTCCTAAATGGTCTATTGGAAGAAGAAGTGTATGTTGAACAACCTCCGAGGATTTGAGCGGAAAGCGGAGATAAGGTATACAAACTCAAGAAAGCTCGTATGGATTGAAACAGGCACCCGAGCATGGTATGACACCTTGTCACAATTCCTAACGAGAATGGATTCACAAAAGGAAAAGTAGATAGAACACTTTTTCGAATTCAAGACAAGAAGAGTATCTTTGCTTGTTCAAATATATGTGGATGACATCATTTTTGGATCCACAAACAAAGAGCTATGTGAAAAATTTTCAAACCTCATGCAAAGTAAATTTGAAATGAGCATGATGGGAGAGTCGACATTCTTCCTTGGACTCCAAGTGAAACAAGCGAAGGATGGAACCTTCATAAGTCAAACAAAATACACCAGAGACTTAATGAAGAAATTTGGTATGGAGGAGAAGTCTTACGTGAAAATACCAATGAATACATCGATCAAAATGGACATGGATGCGATGATGGCAAGCTTGTAGATCAAACAAGATACAAAGCACTTATTGGATCATTCCTCTATCTCACAAAGACAAGCGGGCGGACATCATCTTTGATGTAGGTGTATGTGCTAGATTTCAATCTGCTCCAAAAGAGAGACATATGACAAAGAAATGTAAGAGAATATTGAGATACTTGAAAGGAAGCCAAGAAGTTGGCTTATGGTATCCAAAGGAAGGTGGATTCAAGCTAATTGGCTATTCGGACTCGACTATCTTTGGATGCGAGTTGAGCAGAAAAGCACCTCGGCACATGTCAAATGCTAGGAAACAGCCGATTTCTGGTTTAGCAAGAAGCAAAATTCAATAGCCACCTCTGGTGAAATTGCGAGAATACATAGGCACGGCAAACAAGTGCCCAAATCATATGGATGAGACAAAGCACAGAGACTATGAAGTTGAGGAAAAAGAAATTACAATCATGTGTGATAACACAAGTGCAATTGCAATCACTCAAAATCTGTGTTGCACTCAAGAACAAAGCATATCGATGTCGATATCACTTCAAGAGATCATGTTGAAAGAAGGACATCATCTTGGAATATATCTCAACGATAAACAATTGGTGACATCTTCACAAAACCATTATGTGAGTCAAGATTTGAAGAACTCAAGCATGAGTTAGGGTTAATTGAGGTGACACTCGGAAAAGAATCAAAGAAAAGAAATGGAACACAAACAGGGAAAAAGAGAGTCAACTCACGAAACAATAAAATAAATCACCATCGGAAAAGACAACTATACCAAGTCACCGACAACCGAGTCACAAAGAGAACTCGTGAGAAGAAGAGTTAAACCACTAAGGGTAAAAGTGAGTCATTTATGAACAAAGTGACAAAAACGCAATCGTTTTGACTAAGCGGGAATGTTTTTAAGAATTACGTCAAAGATAATTATGACGTGTACAGCAAAAGCCGCACACCAAGCTCATGATTGGATATAAATGATACCGCATTAAATATGAGACATTAAATGCTACATCGGCGTGCAAAATCTAAGCCGTCGATTTCGATCACATTTCAAAAACCACCCGCACGTCCTTTCATAAACTATACTTAAGCCTTTCTCTTCTCTCTCTCTCATATTACCAAAACCGTTCATTTCTTTCTTAATCAAAGGCAAAACTCTCTCAAAACCTATCTATCTTCAAATCAACCTCTAAGTTTTCTTCGGTGAAATCGATAAATGGCACCAACCTATGATTTTGTCAAGTTAGGAAAGCAAATCCACACCGAGTCTATCGTGGATTTCGGCGGAATGGTGAAATAGGGTCCGCCGACACCTTAGTGAAGAAAATTCTTGAGAAATTGGAAACGTCCTGGGCTGAAATCGTTTCGACGTTGGAATATCCGATGACCTATGTGGAGGAGGTCGCACGAGTTCTACGTGAACGCTAAAACTCACGATGAAGGGATAAAGTCATCTGTTCATGGAAAGAAGTTCACCATCTCTCGCCAAGGACTTGGTCAACACTCTCACTACCGCGGAAGGAGCATCGAAAATCAACGATCTTTGATGTAAACCTGGCTTGCTTGGAAGGAAATAGCCAAGGCCGACTATCTTTGATAAAATAGGTTACACAAAGAAATAAGAGGTCATTGAAGGAGGATTACCACAAAGTGTTGGACATAGTTGCCAAATGCATAGACATCAAATTTGCGGCTTTGACCACCATCAAAAGCAAAGTTGATCATAATGGTTGCGATCATTGAAGAAAAGAAAATAAATCGGGCTGAGTTTGTCTACAATGAGACTCTGCGGAATGTAGGGAACAAATCCTTCAAGGAAGATGGTGCATTTGGAGGTCCCAGGATATGGCCTCGGTGATTGGCCTACCGATGGAGGTGAAAGGAGTACCTCTTAGACATGGAAAGGCGTTCCATGTAAACAAGAGGATGTTCGAGATCAAACCTCTCTCGGTGCAAAAAGCCTAAGAAGAGCCCACGCCAAGAGAGTCGACACGAGTGAGGGGGAATCACCGACCCTGAAGATACAAAATGTTTCCTCTCCACCAAAGAAGAGAGCTCGCCCTGCATTTGCTAAGAAGATCAAGTTGCTCTGACAAAGAAAGAAAAACAAACCTCGCTTCCGCCCCTGCAGCCGAGTCACTGCCCCCGCAATCGTGTCTCACGCCCCAAAGATGGTGGTCGAGAAGGACTCTCAAATACCTTCTCTCGATCGTCAAAAAGAGAGAACGATAAGCCAAGACGGCCAGCTCCTCGAGAAGAAAACACCAAGACCCCCGCCGCCCAAGACTCGGAAGAAACTCTCTCTCGAACCGTAAATTCCTCTGTACAAACTAGGAGACGAAGAAGAATCATCAAGCACTCGTGAGCTTGAGAAACCAAAATTGAGTCGGCCACTCACCGAGCGGATACAGACCGCTGAAGAAGTAGAGTCCCCAGATATAATTGATGAAACACCTCGATCTGTTGAAGCGTCAGAGAGGCAAATCAAGACACAAATTTGTAGTTCACGCACTGAGACACAAGAAGAAGGCGATGAGCCGGGCGATAGTGATGTGATGATCTTATCCCCACTCTACCCGACATCCAAAATCGTCTGCGAGAGTGGAGGAAGTGGAAATTGAGTCGATCAAGGGAACAGTTCCAACGACACGAATTTATAGAAGAAAAAGAGGAACTGAACTTCCTTGGAGTGACCACCGTGGTCCAAGACCGGATGAAGAAAATCGTACATATATCTTGCAGATCTTCAAGGACAAGGAGAAGGAAAGACAGACGAGAGAAATCGAGGCACGTGAGAAGGCCAAAGATCCGCTATCACCGCACCACGAACACACACATCATCTCCTTGATGTCTTATCTCGGCAGATGATGGGGATCCGGACTCTGCTTTGCCGCCACGTAAAAGTTGCAAATGCAAAGAAGCATTGCACGAATCGAGAATCCTTCATGAGAAAAGATTGATGGAGGGACCGGAGAGTCCTCGAACACGATTGAAATTGATCCAATGGGAGTGGTTCAAAGAAATCGCCACCGTTGTTCTTTGCCACCACTTCCCCACTCACTCGGAAGAAGGAGTTAAGGAAATGGCGATGAAACCGGGTTAGTAGGGACCCCATTGAGCCAACCCCTAATGAAGGTGTCTTACCACCGCCCCAACTACGAACACTCAAGAGAAACAGCCGGGAGTTTGGAGACGAGTGACCCCATTCCAAGTCACTCGGTGGTGCGCCACCGAGGGGAAACTCCCCACCGCTGCAAAGCAAGGTCGGAGAATGCTGCAGATGACTCCACGACGAATCTAGGAGGCGAAGTGGAGAAGGAACAACCACAAAGTACACAAGAAGTTGTCATCAACGAAGCTCGCAGGCGATTGAGACTGTCTTTAGTGAAAGGTGCCAACCGCCGCACGCTCCACGGACCAGCTCCTGTCATTTCGTCCCGCACCATCGTTCCAAATGACTATGACTTTGACGCCGCATGGCCCTCACCGCAAATGAAGAAGCAAACAAATGAGAAGTTCGGTAGGTGTTTAAGGCATTATTTGCTTTGAAATTGAATGGATGGAGAGGCACCGAGCCTCTATGGACATGCGATCGACAACAGAGATGGCAACTTAACTTATGGCGACATGAGAGCATAACAATCGGGATCAAGGAATGGTGGCAACCGCAGAAAACAATGCGTGTGGAACAAGTTAGATACTTCAGGACATTGTTCAACAAGTCGGTATGGAGAGAGCCGAGAATACGATGCGAAAACAAAATTGAGAGAACATATTGAGCACATGCATGAAGCTCACACTAGAAATAAAGTCTGGCGTGAGCAAAATAAGAGTGATCTCCAGTATGGGAAGAAAACATGGATAGAAAATTCAGCCTTCTCATGGCCGAGATGAAGCTAATTTCAAAGAGAGTCCAACGCTACTCGCTCCGAATTTCAAGATACACCGCAGCCAGACTCGAGCGAACTCGGCTATCAAGAGCTCGACTTCCTACTTGCCAAGATATGTTTCAGTGTTCCTCTCTCCTTTGATGATGCCAAAAAGGGGAAGAGGAATACTTTAAAGCGCTAAAGAGATCTGAAGGAAAAGGAGGAAGCGGTACATTTGTAAAGGAAAGACAAAGGTGAGGAAGTGTCAAAACAAAAGAAAGGGAAGTCCGTTGAGGGGAAGGATCAAAAGATGTGACCTTGATGATTGCACAAACCCCCAACAAGGTCTTGTCACAACCGACATTATCGAAGAAACTCCCGGTGACTCTGCCACTCCAACACTCTTGCTATATCCATGGTCAAAAGAGAAAGACAATTGAATCGGGGATGGAGGAAGTGGAAGGAAGAATGGATGCCCGAGTTATGAACATCTTGAAACAACATGGAGGCATTCCGGTGAAGCGAAGACACTTATGCCATCTCGGATGTCGGGACCGAGCCACGATCGTTGATGAATTTAAAACGCCGCATCTCAAGGATATTTTGCAAAAATGTCTATGGCTCAAGCTTAGGACTCTTGGGAAAAGGGTCTCACGTTATGTGAAGAAGGCGACGAGCGGCGGACTACGGCGATCACTCTGCTGATCACTCTGCTTGGTCACTCACCGGAAAGAAGAAGACCCCGTGACAATACACGCCCAGAGGTAGAGGAAAAAGCGTGTGGTGGAGGAAGAGGTTTCGGACTGGGCCTCTGCCCAAAAACATTAGTACGTAGATCCGGGGCAAGAAAGGAGGGATCTCTTGGGCTGGTCTTGACCAAGTAGCCAATTTGCAAGTGGCTAAAAGTAATCTTGAGTATGCGAAAAGAATAGAAGAAGAAAATAAGAGACAAACTCAGCTATGGGAGGAAAGACAAGAGAGATTAAGAAGAGATGAAGCTGCCCGGAAGGCATATGAAAAGAAGAAGAAGAAGGCGGTGACGATGAGAAAAAAGAAAGAAGAAGCGAAAGATGTTGAACAAGATGAAAGAAGGAGACAATGAAGGAGATGAAGTGTTGTTGTCCACCCCTTCATGTATTTTACTTTGTAAATACATACTATGTAAGTCTTCTCGCAATAAAGCTATAAATTTGTTTTTGTGTAGACAAATGTTTGCTCGATACACCTTGTAATTGTGTAAAAGAACAAGAATGTTATGATCAATAAAAGGATTGATTCTACGCATACATTCTATGTGAATACACTATCTCTGTATGTATCTTTGCAATTTACATTTTTGAATGGTTTAAGTTTTGGCATCATCAAAAAGGGGAAATTGTTGGGAAATTTATTGTTTAGATTTTGATGAATGCCATGTAAAACTTAGAATAGGAAGTTGGCACCCCAATTTTTTTGTTGTGAAATTCATTGTAATAAATAGGGCTGGTCAAGCCGAGTTAAGTCGGCTATGCCCAAACATGCAAGAAGACAACCGGAGACTAAAAGGAAGACTCATTGCAAAGACAAATGAGTATGGCAAAGAAGAAGAAGACGGAACTCTATCAAAGGAGCAAATGAGATGCAAATGAGTGGAGTATCGGTCAAGACAACTCAAGAAAAGCCAAGTCTCAAGTTGAAGTGACAAGAGTCATTCAATGATTGGAAGGCGACTCTGAGTCACCTGGGAAAGCAAGGAAATGCGGTCAAGTCGAGATAATCTGAAAAAGATCCGTTGCACGAAATCAAGAGAATTACCTAAACAAGTAATATCTCCATGCTACCTTTCTCAAAGTGCTCGATCCCAGGCGTGCAAAAGGAATAAACCATTGGGAAGCACTACACCGTGTCGAACTGAAAAAGGTGAAGAACAATTCATACGAGGAAATGGCAATTCCAAGGACTGCAACATGACAAGCCAACGACCACAAGTGACTATCAAAAATTAAGCTATCTCTTCAACGGGCGATTTTTGAAAGATCACTATAAAAGGCCGAGGAATGACTGTGAGAGAAGGTGACCGAACTACAAACATTCAAGAAATTATTTAGAATCAGTAACCTGAAATATTCTCAAGTCATTAAACGCTCAATCCTCAAGCCTACACTACGAAGAACATCAATCCAACACTCATCTGTGAAGGAAAGATAACTTCAATCGGTTGAAGAGGAAATTCTTGAAGAATCAAGGGGTCTACATTCCACGAAGGATTGTAGGAAGGTTCAAGGTCGAACCAAGTCTTGAGCTTTTGGAGGGCTTCGTGATCAAATCCAAAGAGCTTGAGCAAGTGGGTTGTAGTAGCAAGGCAAAATGCCCCTGTGAAGAAGGCGAGTCGTCACGAGAAGCCACCGTGAGTGATCAAGGCGTCTCTGGATCGAGTCCCAAAGGATCAAGTCACCGTTTGTGTGATCAAGACTTGTATCTGACTTACCACTTTGTATATCTTGATCAATACCTAGTGGATTCCTCCGAGTTGGAGAAGAGAGGAGTAGAAGAATTACCCCATCTTGAACCTCTATAAAAATCTTATTGTGTCATTTACATTTCAAGACTTTAATTCTTGCATCATATTTGTTTAATTTTCTTGACATATTTGCTATCCATTAGATAATCTCTAAGTACTAAATCAAGCTCTAAATCTCTACTTAACCAAACTTAAGGGTGTTAAGTCTTCCACAAAACAAACCACGATTGAGTTAATTTAGACTTAACTTGAGTTATTCCATCAACAAACTCGATTGAGTCCGTTGAGAGACTAACTCTCTTGGTTAACTAAATTGGTTGTCCACGAGACACGGTTGTGTAACATCAACTCTGAATTTTTAAAAGGACTAAATCAAAAATTTGGTATAGTTTATTCAAACCCCCCTTCTAAACCTTACACTTACACTCCTTGGGACCTACAATTGCTCTGTTCGCCGTTCGATGTTGATTCTCGCTTTCTCATGTAAGCTGTTTCACAAAATCAGATTCTGCCCATCTAAGTTAACATGCTCGAAACGAGGTAAGGGTGATAAATCCAATGGGGTTAGTGGATTAAAACCATAAACAAGTTCGAATGGTGAAAACTTTGATGCAGGAATGCACAACACGATTATAAGCAAACTCAACATGCGGTAAACAATCTTCCCAAGTTGTAATATTCTTTTTAATGATAGCCCTTAACAACATAGACAACGTTCTATTCACTACTTGATTTGACCGTCTGTTTGGGGATGACATGTAGTAGAAAATAACAATTTAGCTCCCAACTTCCCCACAAGGTCTTCCAAAAGTAACTTAAGAACTTAGAATCTCTATCCGACACAATGGTTCTAGGCATACCATGCAACCTCACAACCTCTTTAATGAATAAATCGGCAATCAAAGACGTATTATCGGTTTATGATAGGGAATGAAAATGTGCCATCTTTGAAACACGATCTCGACAACGAATATAGAATCGGACCCATGTTTAGTTTTGGAAGTCCTAAAACAAAGTCCATAGGAATATCAACCGGTGTCGTCAGTTAGGTAGGGGCATGTAAAGGCCCTGGTTTTAAACCCGGATTTCGCTTGCCTACAAGTAACACATCTACTACAAATTTTCTCAACATCTCGCTTCATATGTGGCCAATAGAAATGCTCTTGCAAGACGGCTAAAGTTTTGGCTACCCCAAAATGTCCCAAAAGACCCCACCTGCGATTCTCTCACTAGTATGTCTCTGAAAGAACATTCGAATGCACAATTTATCCTCCCGAAATATAAATCCATCATGCCTATAAAACTTACCCTCGGCCCCCTTTTCGCACGCACCAAATGACTCGAGAAAAATCAAGATCATGCAAGTACAACTCTTTAATATGTTCAAACCCAAGGACTTTAACATCTAAAGTAGAGATAAGAGTGTACCCTGAGATAGTGCATCGGCTACAATATTAGTCTTACCTTGCTTGTATGCGGATGATGTAGGGCGTCTCGATGAAATCGAGCCAACGTGCATGGCGCTTGTTCAACTTTTGCTGCCCTTGAGGTACTTTAGGGACTCATGATCGGTGTGGATTATGAACTCTTTCGGCCACAAATAGTGATACCATGTTTTCAAAGCCGGACTAAAGCATACAACTCCTTGTCGAGCGTCGGATAGTTCAAGGCCGCCCCGGTCGAGTTTTTCATCAAGAACACAATCGGCTGCCCCTCTAGCATTAATCTGCCAATCCCAACCCCGATCGTCACACTCGATCTCAAAGACCTTGGTAAAATCGCAATGCTAGCAAAGGCGCATGTGTTAGCCTTTCCTTCAAAACTCAAATGCTTTGTCTTGGGCCTCTCCCCACCGAAACGCCACACTCTTTTTAATCATTTCCGTCAAAGGTCTTTGCGATAATCTTGAAATCCCGCACAAACCTCCGATAAAAACTCGCGAGGCCATGGAAGCTATGCACTTGAGGCCGATGTGGGTTTAGGCCAGTCTTGTATAACCTTAATCTTCTCCTCATCCACGGTAATTCCCCTCGAGCTCACTACAAACCCCAAGAATATCAACTGCTCCGAACAAAATGTGCACTTCTTGACGTTTCCATACAACTTTTCCTTCCTCAACACTCCCAAGACGGCCCTTAAATGATCCAAGTGTTCGTACAATGATTTACTATAAATGAGAATATCATCAAAGTAAACCACAACAAACTTATCAATGAAAGCTCTCAAAACATGGTTCATAAGTCTCATGAACGTGCTAGGTGCATTGGTTAGCCCAAATGGCATGACTAACCACTCATACATACCCGCTCCTCAAATCTATCTTGTAAAAAATGTTAGATCCATGAAGCTCGTCTAACATATCATCCAAGCGAGTATGGGATGTCGGTATTTGATGGTGATGTTGTGAATAGCCCGACAATCCATACACATCCTCCAAGACCCATCTTTCTTGAGAACAAGTAGCATCGGGACCGCACACACGACTCATGTTTTCCCGGATGAGTTACTTGCTTAGCAACTCATCAACCTTTGGCTTTGCAACTCTTTAGTCTCCTCTGGATTTGTCCTCGCCGGCGGTTAGGTAGTGATGCACCCAGAATGAAATCAATCGATGTTCAATTCCCTGAATAGGTGGTAATCCATCCGGCATCTCATCCGGAAATACATCCTCGAATTCAAACAAAGACAAAAATGTAACTAGGCAAATCGGGGTTAAGATCACAAGAGATAAATAAGCGCCCTTGTAAACCAAGAGTATCATCGAACAACCACTCGTGGTGGCTTTCCTAAGGCCACTCATTTTTGTCATCAAATTTATTTTTCTATTGTTTCTTACCCCAGGTCATTTCCCCCCCCTTTTGTTTTTTTGGCCCTCTCAAAATTATTGATCTCCTTTTTCCTGGCTATCTCTTGAACCTCACTTCTACCCTTAGTGGACCCCCACTCTGTTTTCTCTCAAGCTCTCATTTTTCCTCGGGCTTTATTTTGATTTTTATGCTCACTAGCTGAACTCTCTTTTCTTTTACCTTTAGCCGTCATGTTGAACCCTCCTATCAAACTGCCCACGACCTACCAAACAGGATGTGCCCGCTGCGTCATCGCACCACATCGCACAACACCTCATCCTTATATCCCCTTATTTGAAATGCTACATTCGCCGCCTACTTATCCGCATCTCCCCACGCTTGCTCAACCACCGTAACTTATAAGGTTGTGGGTGTTTTATCGTCGGAATTCCTAACCTATCCACCATCTTTTCACTTGCTACATTAGTGCAACTCCCACAATATATGTTGACACTACACATCTTTCCATTGACAAAACACCTTGTATGAAAGATGTTTTCTCGTTGACTCCTCATCGACTTAGGCCGAATACTCAACGCCCTCCGAGACACCAAGGATAACGCCTCCCCTTTCGCCGCCTCTAACACCTCCGGAATATCCTCCAACTCGGCATATCACTATAATCCCGCTCTCCCTCACTCACTCACCCCAGGAATATCCTCCAACTACGGCATATCACTATAATCCTGCTCTCCCTCACTCTCCGACTCCATTTCCTCATTCTCACGCAACACCAACACCCTCTTATTTGGACATTGACTAGCTATAGGCCAAGGCCCATGACATTTAAAACATTTAATATCCCTTGTTCGAGCAAAGAGGGGGTTCGATTTTACTGCGAGTTTAGGCTCGGTCGCCGCCTACCCTGGGTCCGCCTTGGTCTAACGCTCCTCCTTTTTGTTGGTGTTTGACTTCCATGCATTTGAGTTAGAGCTCGTCTTGCCGGTTGAAACCCTCCTCTTGAGCTGTCTTTGCTCAACTTTCACCGCCATGTTCACCATCTCCTCGAGATCGACATAGTGATGTAGGTCGACGGCTATCAAAACCAAGTTGATCGTGATGGGCTGCGATCATGGAGGAGAAGAAGGTGAACGATTTGAGTTTGTATACGACAAACTGCGCCCGAGAATATTGGGAATAAATCCCTTAAGGAGGATGGTTCGTTTGGAGGATCTTTGGGATATGGCCTGGTGATTGGCGGATGATGGAAGTGAAAGGGTCCTCTTCGACATGGAAAGGCGTTCCATATAAACAAGAAAATTTTCCGATCGAACCTTTCCTGAGCACAAAAAGAGTGTGTACGCCAAGAGGGCGTCACAGTGAGGAGAATCGGTGACCCTGAAGAAATAGTTGTCTCATCCTCTCCCCAGGAAGAAGATCGCCCTACGACTTCAAAGAAGATCTGCGCCCCTGCGCAAAAGAAAAAGCAATCCGCACTGCCCCTGCAGGCCAAGTCTCCCGCCCAAGACCGCGGTGGAGAAGGAATCCCAAATGCCTTCTCCGATTATTAAGAAAATGAGGATCGATAAGCCGAGAAGCGCGCTCCTCGAGAAAAAGACAATAAAGACCCCCGCGCCCAGACTCGGAGAAACGCATCCGAACCAGAAATTCCTATGGTAAGGACCAAAAGGAGAAGACTCTTTAAGCGGTCGAGCTTGAGAAAACAGATTGAGTCTCGCCACTCACCGAACAGATCGCAAAAACAAATTTGGAGAAGTAGAGTCTCCAGAGATTATTGATCTGGCAATCGCCAAGTCTGCTTGCCGTCAGCGAGAGGCAAGTCGAAGACCCAGTGTGGGCAGGGCAATTTGAAGAACAAGGAGCGGTGAGAATGGACTCTCCTGGCAGCGAGGACTATATCTCCACATCACGATCTTTGCTTTGAAGGAGTTAAGCGGAGTATGTTGCCTTCTATTCCCGAAAAGGAAGGGCAAGAGGGAGATGATAATAAAAAAGATGATGATGTGATGATCCTATTCCCACCATATCCGGACATCCAAAATCGTCTGCGAGAATGGAGGAAGTGGAAGTTTAGTCGATCCAGGGGAACATTTCTAAAGACCGGAGTTTATTGAAGAAGAAGAAGAAGCTGTTGAATTTTCTCGGTTTGACCAATGTGGTCCGAGCCTTTGGATAAAAAAAAATCGCACAAATATCTTGCGAGATCTTCAAAGACAAGGAGCGGCAGGCGAGGGAGAAAAGCGAAGCTCGTGGGAAGGCCGACATTTGTCCCCTTATCGGAACCACGATCATACACATTCTCATCTTGACATCCTCTCAAAGAGTGATGAGGATCTCGACCCTGGCTGCTCTGAGAAGAATTGGAAATGCAAAGAAGCCATGCGGAAATCTAGGGTCCTACATGAGCAACGTTTAATGGAAGGACCAGGGAATCTTCCAAATCACAAACCGGAGATTGATCCTATGGGAGTGGTGCAGCGAATTGCAACCGTTGTTGCTGCCACCACTTCCCCTGCTCACTCTGATGAAGGCATTAAGGGAACTGGCGATGAAACTGGGAACTTGGGGACCCCAGTCGAGCCAACCCCTAATGAAGGTGTCTTACCACCGCCCCATGGGCTGAATACTCAAAGGGAACAATGGGAGTCCGGAGACGAGTGACCCCAATCCAAGTCACTTTCTTTGGTGTGTCGGTGAGGAAAAACTCTCTCCACTGCAGTTAGGTCGGAGAATGCTGCAGCTGACTCCACAACGAATCTCGGAGGCGAAGTGGAAATGGAAACACAAACAGATACACATCAAGTTGTCACTGAAGAGGCTCGAGGCAGTGGAGATCACAGTGAAGTGCAAACCGCTTTGAAGGCCAATGACGCTGCTTTGAAGCAAGCGAGAGGCCTGAAGGATCTTCCCCGGGAGTTAACACTACAGGGCGCGATGACGGTGCAATCCATGGAGTTGAGACTCCGGTGGATGCCACCTCTCTGAAGACCCTAAGGCGATTGAGTCAGTCGAAGGGATTTTCCAAGGCCTCGCCGCTGCTTGAGATTGCGGGGAGGTAGTGAAGGCCAACGGGAGGTTGAGACTTCCCTGGGTAAAGAGACGAAGCACGAAACATCCCTCCTACTATCATTGATGCATCCGAGAAGGAGATAAGTGCTCTTCACAATTCCCAAGACAATCCGGATGTAACATTTCGGGATCCGAAGGTGAAGATGAAGCTAAGTCATCCCCACTGCAAATCCAAACAACTCGGTGAGGATGTTCTTCCAAGCATGAGTAAGTCCGATCTTAAAGCTACTCGCCAAACCTTCAATTTCGATGATGAGCCACCTCTACAAATCTCATCATCTTCCGATGACGCCACCGATACGGCGAGGACCAGTCAACTCAAATAGAAAAATTAGCCGAGACCGACGAAGCTATTGAGACAATCGAGGCTCGGCCAGTGGGTCAATACTCCAACAGACCACAACAAACACGATCAATCGCGCGAGCTCCCCAAGCTACTGCAGAATCGACGCAACCGGGCACATCACGGGCACGAGTTACCATTGAACATATCCCCGTGGTCCATGGTGATCCGTTCGAAGAATCATTCCCTTTCTCTCTGGAGCTACGATCTTCTTGAAGAATCGCTCAGATCGACAACGTTTCCATAAACCTGATCCCATCATTCCAACGACACCATCGTCCCAAGATTTCAACTTTGACGCTGCTTGGCCGCCAACCGAGACAAGAGGTGACAGTTGAGGTTCGAGAAGATTTGAAGGCCATATTTGCGGAGATAGAGAAGATGGAAAGGCATCGGGCCTCACTATACATGAGACTCGGACAACCGAGATGCCAATCTTACTGCCGTCTGCGAGGAATAATTGTTAGGATCCGGAATGGTGGCAACAACAATGACAATGCGCGTGGAGCAAGTTCGATACTTGAACATTGTTCAATAAAATGCTAGTCCGGAGCGCCGATAATGTTGATATGAAAAGGAGGATGCGAGGAAAATATTGACAGAATGCATGCCTCCCATACCACGAAAATGGAACTGCTGCGTGAATTTCATCGCAAAGAGCCTGCGCGTGGAGGAGAACATGGAGGAGAAATTCAGCCTCCTCTCGGCTGAATCAAGCAAGTGGCGGTGAATCGAAAGCCACTCAGAATTCCATGCGACATACTCCGTGATTCAAAACATAACTCGGCTATCGATCGCTTGGACTTCATAATTCTTTGGCATGTTTCGGGGTTCTCTCTCCTTTGATGATGCCAAAAAGGGGAAGAGGAATACCTAAAAAGCGTTAAAAGGAGATGAAGGCGAGAAAAAGAACACACGGTGTGAAGGAGAAGACAAAGAAACGAGAAAAAAAAAAAAGAAGGGAAAATCTGTTGAGGGGGAAAGTTCGAAAGATATGACATTGATTATTGCTAAAACCCCTCAACAAGGATTTCTCACTTGTTGATATCATCGAAAACTCGGTGACTCGCCACTCCAACACTCCACAGTACCCATAGGTTGCGCGAAAATAATAGAAGCGAGGGATGAAGGAGGTGGAAGGAAAGATGGATGCCCGAGTGATGGATATCTTTGAAACAATATGGAGGCATTCCGGCGGGAAGAGACACTGATGCCATTTCGAGCGTCGGGCAAGGCCAAGATCTGTTGATGAATTCAAGACGCTCGCATCCGAGGAATACTTCGTGAACATGACGACGCCAGACTACTAGCGGTTGCTCTGCGATCACTCTGCAGTCACTCACTGTTTGGAAAGAAGAAGGCCCCAATACAATACACACCCGGAAGGAAGAAGAAGAAGCGATGGAGGAAGAGGTTTGGGACCTGACCTCTACCCAAAATATAGAATACATAGATCCGGGGAAGAAATGAGGGATCTATTGGGGTGGGTTTGTGAAGTAGCCAACCCGCAAGTGGCCAAGAACAATCTTTGAGTATGTAAAGAGAATCGAGGAAGAGAATAAAACACAAACTCATTTGTGGGAAGAAAAAGACAAGAAAGAAAAAGAAGAGATGAAGCTGCGAAAAAGCATATGAGAAAAAGAAAGCGGTGAAGAAGAAGAAGAGAAAAAGGTCGAGAAGAAGAGTGATGAGGAAAAGAAGGAGGCGTGAAGGAGATGAAGTGTTGTTGTCCACCCCTTCATGTAATTTACTTTTGTAAATACATAAGTATGTAAGTCTTACAGACATTGAATAAGAAATCTGTAATTTCTCTGTTTCTTTGCGTAGACATAGATGGTTGCTCGATACACTTTGTAAATAGGCGTGTAAAGGATAAGAATGTTATGATCAATAAAACAGATTGATTCTACGGATACATTCTCATTCTTCGCACTATCTGTATGTATCTTTGACATTTACTTTTTGGTATGTATGCTTTAAGTTTTGGCATCATCAAAAAGGGGAAATTGTTGGGAAATTTATTTTTAGATTTTGATGAATGCCATGCAAAACTTAGACTAGAAAGTTGACACCCCATTTTATTTGTAATTTGCATTGTAATAGATAGGGCTTTGCTCAGTGAGTTAAGTCACTATGCCTAAATATGCAAGAAGACAACCGGAGACTGAATGAAGACTCCACCTGTGAGGCGGTGAGTATGGCAAGGAAGAAAGACAAGAACTCGGATTGAGAAGTATCGGTTGAGATGCAGCTGTGAGAAGTGTCGGTCAGGTCAACCCAAGATAGCCAAGTCTCAAGTTGAAGTGATGATGAGTCGTCCAATGATTGGAAGCTGACTCGAAGTCATCTGGGAAGTTAAAGAACTACAAATCGGTCAAGACAATGAAAAGTATCCGTTGCCGAAGTCAAGAAAGTTACTTAAACAAGTAATACTTCCTATTGCCTTTCTTAAAGTGCTCGATCCCATAAGCGTGCAAAAGGAATTAACCAATGGGAAGCACTTTGCACCTATGTCGAACTCGAAAAGTCAAGGTTCATTCAATACGAGGAAATGTCAATTTCAAGGATCGCAACAAGATAAGCCAACGAACACAAATGGCTTTTGAAAATTAGCCTATCTCTTCAACAGGCATATTTTCAAAAGAACACTATAAATTCTTTGAGGAATCAATTTGAGAAAATAGACACATAGGTTACCTTGACTACGAACATTCAAGCTATCAATTGAGTTGTAACCTACAAAATATTCTCAAATCATTCAAGCTTAATCCTCGGACAAAAACTTGAAGGAAATCAATCCAACACTTACCCGTGAAGGAAAGACGACTTCAATCGATTGAAGAGGAAATATTTGAAGAATCAAAGGGGTATACATTCCACAAAGGATTGTAGAAAGGTTCAAGTCGAACCAATCTCAAGTAATTGGAAGGCTTCGTGATCAAATCCAAGAAACTTGAGCAAGTGAGTTTAGTAGCAAAGCGAACGCCCTGTGAAGAAAGCGAGTCGACGAGAAGCCACTGTGTGACCAAGGCATCTCAGACCGAGTCCCAAAGGATCAAGTCACCGTGTGATCAAAACTTGCATCCGGGTGATAACCACTTTGTACTCGATCAATACTTAGTGGATTCCTCCGGGAGGCGGAGAAGAGAGGATTAGAAGAATTACCCCATCTTGAACCTCTATAAAATTTATTGTGTCATTTACATTTTAGCACTTCAATTCTGCATATTATTTTATATCTGGCGATAAATTTGCTATCCAATTGATATTTAACAAAGAGCTAAAACCAAGTGTTAAAACAACTTAAACCAAATTCAAGGGTGTTAAGTCTTCCTTAAAACATATCACGAGTTGAGTTAAACCTTAGACTAAGCGGTGAGTTATTCTATCAACGGCTCGATCAGTCATTGAGTGGCTAAGCTTGTCTTTGTTAACTAACTTAGCTGTCCATCAAGGACTTAGGCTGTGAAGTATTAACTACGAACTATTTTAAAAGGACTAAATCGAAAAGTTGGTAAGGTTTATTCAACCCCCCTTCTAAACCTTACTCTCACACCCTTGTGACCTACAAGTGGTATCGTAGCGGTTGTTCATTGAGCCTTCCGCACCGTTCTTGAACTAGATCTCAATCTTTCAAAACTTGCTTTAGCACTTGATCTTTCAAAACTCTTTTATTCAACAAAGTTATTATCATGGAAGTAAATTTGACACGCATCCCTATGTTCACAATTGAGAATTTGATGATTGGAAAATTCGTATGCGGCTCATATATCGGCATTACACAATGAAATGTGGATAGTAATAGAAGATGGGCCACTGCAAATTTTAAAAGTGAACACACCAAGGAGAATTGCTGCGGTGAAGGAGAAGAGGATGTTGCTCCCGGACCCGCCTACGGTTGAAAAACCAAGAGTTTGAATGGACAAATGATGACAGAAAAGATACAACTTGGACAACGTGGCCAAGTACATTCTTTACAAAACTTTGGACAAAGCCATGTTTAACAAAGTCAAATCATGCAAGATCGCAAAAGAAATTTGGGATAAGCTAACCTTGATTTGTGAAGGCTCACGAGCAAATCAAGGAAAATAAGCTATTTGTTCTTTGTACAAAAAATTTGAAAACTTTAAAATGCTTGCGGGAGAAAACCTGGATCAACTAGATGCTCGATTCTGAAATTACAAATGAGTTATCTCCACTTGGAAAGAATATACACGAGAAGAAATGTGTATGAAGATTCTAAGTCTCCCAACGAGTGGGAAATGAAAGTCATGGCCCGAGACATTCCATGGAACTATCAAAAACATCCGGCCATGAGTTATTCTCGGATCTCAAAGCCTATGAATTTGAGGTGGGAAGAAAAAGATCAAGAAGAAGACAGTTGTGCCCAAACCAAGCAGCTCTAATAATCAAGATGGGAAAAGATCTAAAGGCAAAGAAGTCATCGTCGATCGGAGGAGATTGCCTTAATGGTTAAAAGATTTAACAAGTTCTTCAACAAGAATTACAAGAAAGGCAAGGTGAATCCTCCGGAAGACACTCGGCTCCATCCAAGTCAAGGAAAGATCGGACACCCAAGAGAGCGAGCATCAAAAGGTCGAGTACCAAAGAGTGACAACCCGAGAATGGAAAGAGTGAACAAAAAGTTGAGAATCTATCTTTTTGGGCTATGACAACAGTCACTATGCCATTGATTGCCCATATCCTGTAGTCAACAAATACGAGGAATGAAGAGGAAAGAAAGTCTTGAGAGAAAGAAGCCAAGAAAAGAAAAAAAATGTTGGCCGCGAGACTAAGCTGAGGCCGAGAGGAAAATCAAAAGACACAGCCAGGACTCGGAGAGTAGTGAGGCCGACTACTCAAGTGACTCGAAGAAGAAGCCTTGATATGTTTAATGGCCAAAGAACAAGACCAACTTTGACCAAGAAGATGAGGTACACTCTAACTCATCTCACTCGGACACTAGTGATAGTGATTGTGACACACACACCTCATCACCCACTAATTTTTATGATTCATTAGGCAAAATGATGAAAGACTTTGAGCACATTAAATCCTCGCACACACTTTGCTAAAATGAGGAAAACTTGACTTTCAAAAGCCAAAACTCACAAAACTACTAAGAGAGTTTGAGTACTGAGTCACATAGCGAGATGAGAATAAAGAACTAAAGGCTGAAAATGCTAAGTTAATAGCACGAGATAGCTGTTATAGAAAAGAGGAAAATGACCTCAAAAATGTGATTGCCTAATTCACTAAGGCATCTAAATCTTTGGATGATCTTATTATGAGCCAAAGAGAATGTGGAGATAAGATAGGCTTAGGATTTAATTCCTCTATGCTAAGTCAAGCTCCCAAAGTGATTTTGGAAAAAGGATCTTCAAGCAATGAAGCATCTCAAAAATCCAAAACTTCAAATGGTGCACACACATTCATTCCAAAGCACAATCACAACCAAACTGGCCTTGGTTATAAAGGAAAAGAAAAACAACCGATTGAGTATCTTTGAGTGGACGGTGAGAAGAAATCGGCCTAGTTCTCGGCAAATTCCAAACACAAAGTACTCTGTAAGAAGAAAGCAGAGCTACCAAAAACCCCAAAAATTCTATAAAAGGAACACATATGATGGGAATGGTAGGAATTACCCAAGCCAAGCTAATTGGTACATTGTGGAAAATCGGCAAAGATCTACGGAATACATGCCTAGATGGCAAGGCCTAGAACTCAACAAAGGCCATTCCAAAAGCAAAAGAGTTATCCTCGGCACACATATGCACCCAAACACTACACACACAGAGGTATCACAACTACCCAAGGAAGGCAATTGCTAAAACACACACACGGGCATACGACAAAAAGAAAGCAGTTGTATGAACCCAAAAACCTCAAGCAATTTACCAAAGTAAATTATGATTATGGCGGATAGAAGGCAACCTCTTAGAGTCAAATCATTTGGCTATAGGTTGGTTGGATCATCTTACAATACTAACCCCTCGGGACCCGGATAAGTATGGTACCTAAAACCTAATTTCCTTGATTGCGGGTTCAAGAACAAGAAGTGCCAAGGAACCTGGTACATGGATAGTGGTTGTTCCCAGGACACATGATAGGAAACAAGAACAATCTATCAAAATTCAAGGAGGTTAGAGGTGCAAAAGTTATATTTGGAGAAATGAAGCCCCAGGAGAAATAAGAGGCATTGGATCCATCAAGAAAAATGGATTAGAAATTACGGATGTTGCATATGTTGAAGGCCTCAATTTCAACTTACTAAGCATAAGTCAACTCTGTGACAAGGGCTATAATGTTGGATTCAACATGGGTGTATGCCAAATCAAGAACATCAATCTAATGAAGTAGTGCTACAAGGATGCGAACAAAAGAACATGTATGTGGTGGATTGGTCAATTGCAACACCAAGCACTTGTCTACTAGCAAAACACACCGAATCAAGTTGATTGTGGCACAAGAAGGTGAGTCACCTGAATTTCAAAACTATTAACAAACTTGCAAGAAGTAATCTTGTAGAAGGACTTACGGACTCGATACAAGAAGGAGAGTGTATGTGATGCATGCCGATGGGAAGCGAGATCAAATCATCATTCAAAGAAAAGACATGTCCATCTTCAACAAGAATATTGCACTGTTACATATGGATCTATTTGGTCCAGTTGAACCAGCTAGCATAAGCGGAAAAAATACACCTTGGTGGTAGTAGATGATTACTCCCGGATATACATGGACAATTTTCATGTGTTAAAGAAGAAAGAAACCTTGCGAAGCTACCCACGGTGATGAAGAGAATTCAAAATGAGAAGAGTCAAACCATTATCAAGATTAGATCGACGGAGAGGAACTGAGTTTGTCAATGGAATAATAACTCGATTGTATTGAAAATGGTATTGCTCATGAACTATCTGCAAAGCAAGGACTCCACAAAAAATGGAGTTGCGAGAAAGAAAGAAACGAACTCTCAAAGAAGTAGCAAGGACCATGTTAGTGAAGCAAGGTCGCTAAAAGATTTTGGGTCAAGAAAGCTGATAAACACAAAGACATGCTATACTCAAAATAGATGCATGATAAAAGAAAATGACAAAGACTCCTATGAGATTATTGATGCAATCGCCAAGTCTGCTTGCCGTCAGAGGCAAGTCGAAGACCAGTTGTGGAGCAGGGCCAAGAACAAAGGCAGCGGTGAGACGAGACTCTCTCTGACAGACTATATCTTCACTGTCCCGATCTTTCTTTGAAGGAGTTAAGCGGCGAGTATGTTGCCTTCTATTCACGAAAAGGAAGGGCAAGAGGGAGATGATAATAAAAAGATGATGATGTGATGATCTATTCCCACCATATCCGGACATCCAAAATCGCTGCGAGAATGGAGAAGTGGAAGTTTAGTCGATCCAGGAACATTTCTAAAGACCGGAGTTTATTGAAGAAGAAGAAGAAGCTGTTGAATTTTCTCGTTTGACCAATGTGGTCCGAGCAAACCTCGATAAAAAAAAACTGCACAAATATCTTGCAGATCTTCAAAGAAACAAGGAGGAAGCGGAGCGGAAAATCGCTCGTGGGAAGGCCAACATTTGTCCCGCTATCGGAACCACTGATCATACACATTCTCATCTTGACATCCTCTCAAAGAGTGATGAGGATCTGACCCTAACTGCTCTGAAAAGAATTGGAAATGCAAAGCAAGCCATGCGGAAATCTAGGGTCCTACATGAGCAACGTTTAATGGAAGGACCAGGGAATCTTCCAAATCACAGTGGAGATTGATCCTATGGGAGTGGTGCGGCCAATTGCAACCGTTGTTCTGCCACCACTTCCCCGCTCACTCACGATGAAGGCATTAAGGGAACTGGCGATGAAACTAGGAACTTGGGGACCCCAGGTCGAGCCAACCCCTAATGAAGGTGTCTTACCACCGCCCCCCAACGGGCTGAATACTCAAAGGGAACAAAAGGAGTCCGAGACGAGTGACCCCAATCCAAGTCACTTTGCTTTGGTGTGTCGGTGAGGGAGAAACTCTCTCCACCGCAGTTAGGTCGGAGAATCTTGCAACCGACTCCACAACGAATCTCGGAGGCGAAGTGGAAATGGAAACACAAACAGATACACATCAAGTTGTCATCAAGAGGCTCGAGGCAGTGGAGATTATCACAAAACAAGTGCAAACCGCTTTGAAGGCCAATATGACTGCTTGGCAAGCGAGAAGAGGCACGAAGGGATCTTCCCGGGAGTTAACACTGGCGATGACAAAGCAATCCATGGAGTTGAGACTCCGGTGGATGCCACCTCCGAAGACCCTAAGGCGATTGAGTTTGTCGAAGGGATTTTCCAAGCCTCGGCTGCGATTGAGATTGCGGGGAGGTAGTGAAGGCCAACGGGAGGTTGAGACTTCCGGGGTAAAGAGACAAGCACTGAGAACATCCCTCCTACTATCATTGATGCATCCGAGAAGGAGATAAGTGCTCTTCACAATTCCCAAGACAATCCGGATGTAACATTTAAGGATCCGAAGGTGAAGATGAAGCTAAGTCATCCCCATCGCAAATCCAAACAACTCAGTGAGGATGTTCTTCCAAGCATGAGTAAGTCCGATCTTAAAGCTACTCGCCAAACCTTCAATTTCGATGATGAGCCACCTCTACAAATCTCATCATCTTCCGATGACGCCACCGATCGGCGAGGACCATCAACTCAAATAGAAAAATTAGGCTGAGACCGAGCGAAGCTATTGAGACAACGAGGCTCGGCCACCTGGTCAATACTCAACGACTACCAAATGGCACGAATCAAGCTGCGCGAGCTCCCAAAGCTACGGCGAGAATCGGCCTGAACCGGGCACATCACGGGCACGAGTTACCATTGAACATATCCCCGTGGTCCATGATGATCCGTTCGAAGAATCATTCCCTTTCTCTCTGGAGCTACCCGATCTTCTTGAAGAATCGCTCTGAGATCGACAACGTTTCCATAAACCTGACCCCATCATTCCAACGAGACACCATCGTCCCAAAGATTTCAACTTTTTGACGCTGGCGCTAAACCCGAGACAGAGGTGACATTGAGGTTCGAGAAGATTTGAAGGCCATATTTGCGGAGATAGAAAGATGGAAAGGCATCGGGCCTCACTATACATGAGACTGGACAACCGAGATGCCAATCTTCTGCCGTCTGCGAGAATAATTGTTAGGATCCGGGAATGGTGGCAACAACAAACAGAAATGCGCGTGGAGCAAGTTCGATACTTGAGAACATTGTTCAATAAAATGCTAGTCCGGAAGCGATAATGTTGATATGAAAAGGAGGATGCGGGAAAATATTGGCCAGAATGCATGCCTCCCATACCACGAAAATGGAACTAGCTGCGTGAATTTCATCGCAAAGAGCTTCAAGCGTGGAGGAGAACATGGAGGAGAAATTAAGCCTCTCCTCTGGCCGAATCAAGTGGCGGTGAATCGAAAAGCCATTTGCTCAAATTCCATGCAAAGATACTCCGCAGCAGATTCAAAACATAACTCGGCTATCGATCGCTTGGACTTCATAATTCTTTGGCATGTTTCGGGGTTCCTCTCTCCTTTGATGATGCCAAAAAGGGGAAGAGGAATACCTAAAGGCGTTAAAAGGAGATGAAGGCTGAGAAGAAGGACCACGGTTTGTGAAGGAGAAGACAATGAAGAAACGAGAAAAAGAGAAAAGAAGGAAAATCTGTTGAGGGGAAAGTTCGAAAGATATGACATTGATTATTGCTAAAACCCTCAACAAGGATTTCTCACTTTGTTGATATCATCAAAGAAACTCGGTGACTCTCTGTGCCTCCAACACTCCACGCACTACCCATGGGTGCGAAAAATAATAGAAGCGAGGGATGAAGGAGGTGGAAGGAAAGATGGATGCCCAAGTGATGGATATCTTTGAAACAATATGGAGGCATTCCGGCGGGAAAGAGACATGATGCCATTTCTTGTCGGAGGCAACCGAGCGAAGATCTGTGATGAATTCAAGACGCCGCGCATCCGAGGATACTGTGAACATGACAAAAGCGGACTACTAGCGGTTGCTCACGATCACTCTACTTAGGTCACTCAAATGGGAAAGAAGAAGGCCCCAATACAATACACACCCGAGGAGGAAGAGGAAGAAGCGATGGAGGAAGAGGTTTCAGACCTGACCTCTACCCAAAATATAGAATACATAGATCCGGGGAAGAAATGAGGGATCTATTGGGCTGGTTTGACGAAGTAGCCAACTGCAAGTGGCCAAGAACAATCTTGAGTATGTAAAGAGAATCGAGGAAGAGAATAAAACACAAACTTCAAATTTGTGGGAAGAAAGACAAGAAAGAAAAAGAAGAGATGAAGGCGCCAGGAAAAGCATATGAGAAAAAAAGCGGTGAAGAAGAAGAAAAAAAAAAAAGGTCGAGAAGAAGAGCCAGAGGCAGGCCGTGATGAGGAAAGAAGGAGAAGCGGCGAAGGAGATGAAGTGTTGTTGTCCACCCTTCATGTAATTTACTTTTGTAAATACATAAGTATGTAAGTCTTACAGTACATTGAATAAGAAATCTGTAATTTCTCTGTTTCTTTGCGTAGACATAGATGGTTGCTCGATACACTTTGTAAACAAATGGTAAAAGGATAAGAATGTTATGATCAATAAAACAGTTGATTCTACGGATACATTCTCTCATTCTTGCGCACTATCTGTATGTATCTTTGACATTTACTTTTTGGTATGTATGCTTTAAGTTTTGGCATCATCAAAAAGTGGGGAAATTGTTGGGAAATTTATTTTTAGATTTTGATGAATGTCATGCAAAACTTAGACTAGAAAGTTGACACCCCATTTTATTTGTAATTTGCATTGTAATAGATAGGGCTGCTTTCGAGTGAGTTAAGTCGGTATGCCTAAATATGCAAGAAGACAATGGAGACTGAATGAAGACTCCACTGTGAGGCGGTGAGTATGGCAAGGAAGAAGACAAGAACTCGGGAGAAGTATCGATTGAGATGCGGTTGTGAAGTGTCGGTCAGTCAACCCAAGATAGCCAAGTCTCAAGTTGAAGTGACGGATGAGTCATCCATGATTGGAAGGCCGACTCGAAGTCATCCGGGAAGTTAAAGAACTTCTGATCCGGTCAAGACAAGCGAAAAGTATCCGTTGCCTGAAGTCAAGAAAGTTACTTAAACAAGTAATACTTCCTATTGCCTTTCTTAAAGTGCTCATCCCATAAGCGTGCAAAAGGAATTAACCAATGGGAAGCACTGCACCTATGTCGAACTACGAAAAGTCAAGGTTCATTCAATACGAGGAAATGTCAATTTCAAGGATTTAACAAGATAAGCCAACGAACACAAATGGCTTTTGAAAATTAGCTATCTCTTCAACAGGCATATTTTCAAAAGAACACTATAAATTCTTTGAGGAATCAATTTGAGAAAATAGACACATAGGTTACCTTGACTACGAACATTCAAGCTATCAATTGAGTTGTAACCTACAAAATATTCTCAAATCATTCAAGCTTAATCCTCGGACAAAAACTTGAAGGAAATCAATCCAACACTTACCCGAAGGAAAGACGACTTCAATCAGTTGAAGAGGAAATATTTGAAGAGTCAAAGGGGTCTATATTCCACAAAGGATTGTAGAAAGGTTCAAGGTCAAACCAATCTCAAGTAATTGGAAGGCTTCGTGATCAAATCCAAGAAACTTGAGCAAGTGAGTCATGTAATGTAGTAGCAAAGCCTGTGAAGAAACGAGTCGACGAGAAGCGGTATGTGTGACCAAGGCATCTCCGGCATGAGTCCCAAGGATCAAGTCACCAGTGTGATCAAAACTTGCATACGGGTGATAACCACTTTGTACTCGATCAATACTTAGTGGATTCCTCCGGGAGCTGGAGAAGAGAGGATTAGAAGAATTACCCCATCTTGAACCTCTATAAAATTTATTGTGTCATTTACATTTTAGCACTTCAATTCTCATATTATTTTATATCTGTTGATAAATTTGCTATCCAATTGATATTTAACAAAGTGCTAAAACCAAGTGTTAAAACAACTTAAACCAAATTCAAGGGTGTTAAGTCTTCCCAATAAAAACATATCACGATTGAGTTAAACCTTAGACTAAGCGGTGAGTTATTCTATCAACACTCGATCGAGTCTACGTTGAGTGGCTAAGCTGTCTTTGTTAACTAACTTAGCTGTCCATCAAGGACTTAGGTGAAGTATTAACTACGAACTATTTTAAAAGGACTAAATCGAAAAGTTGGTAAGGTTTATTCAACCCCCCTTCTAAACCTTACTCTCACACCCCTTGTGACCTACAAGTGGTATCGGAGCGGTTGGTTCATTGAGCCTTCCGGCTGGTTCTTGAACTAGATCTCGAATCTTTCAAAACTTGCTTTAGCACTTGATCTTTCAAAACTCTTTTATTCAAAAAAGTTATTATCATGGAAGTAAATTTGACACGCATCCCTATGTTCACAATTGAGGAATTTGATGATTGGAAAATTCGTATGCGACTCATATATCAGACATTACACAATGAAATGTGGATAGTAATAGAAGATGGGCCACCTGCAAATTTTAAAAGTGAACACAAATTGCAAGGAGGAGAAGCTGCGGTGAAGGAGAAGAGGATGTTGCTCCCGGACGGCTACGGTTGAAAAACCAAGAGTGAATGGACAAATGATGACGAAAAAGATACAACTTGGACAACGTGGCCAAGTACATTCTTTACAAAACTTTGGACAAAGCCATGTTTAACAAAGTCAAATCATGCAAGATCAAAAGAAATTTGGGATAAGCTAACCTTGATTTGTGAAGGCTCACGAGCAAATCAAGGAAAATAAGCTATTTGTTCTTTGTACAAAAATTTGAAAACTTTAAAATGCTTGCGGGAGAAAACCTGGATCAACTAGATGCTCGATTTACTGAAATTACAAATGAGTTATCTACACTTGGAAAGAATATACACAGAAAGAAATGTGTATGAAGATTCTAAGAAGTCTCCCAAGCGAGTGGGAAATGAAAGTCATGGCCCCGAGAGACATTCCATGGAACTATCAAAAACATCCAACCATGAGTTATTCTCGAGATCTCAAAGCTATGAATTTGGTGGGAAGAAAAGATCAAGAAAGAGGCAGTTGTGCCCAAACCAAGCTGCTCTAATAGTCAAGATGGGAAAAGATCTAAAGGCAAAGAAGTCATCGATCGGAGGAGATTGCCTTAATGGTTAAAAGATTTAACAAGTTCTTCAACAAGAATTACAAGAAAGCGCAAAGGTGAATCCTCCGAGAAGACACTCGGCTCCATCCAAGTCAAGGAAGATCGGACACCCAAGAGAGCGAGCATCAAAAGGTCGAGTACCAAAGAGCCGACAACCCGAGAATGGAAAGAGTGAACAAAAATTTGAGAATCTATCTTTGGAGCTAACCAGGTCACTATGCCATTGATTGCCCATATCCTGTAGTCAACAAATACAGGAATGAAGAGGAAAGAAGAGTCTTGAGAAAAAAGCCAAGAAAAGAAAAAAGGCAATGTTGGCTGCAGAGACTGGCTTTGAGACAGGAAAATCAAAAGACACGCAGCATTCGGAGAGTAGTGAGGCCGACTACTCAAGTGACTCTGAAGAAGAAGCCTTGATATGTTTAATGGCCAAAGAACAAGACCAACCAACGACCAAGAAGATGAGGTACACTCTAACTCATCTCACTCGGACACTAGTGATAGTGATTGTGACACACACACCTCATCACCCACTAATTTTTATGATTCATTAGGCAAAATGATGAAAGACTTTGAGCACATTAAATCCTCGCACACAACTGCTAAATGAGGAAAAGCAACTGCTCAAAAGCCAAACTCACAAATTACTAAGGAGCCGAGTACTGCGAGTCACATAGCGAGATGAGAATAAAGAACTAAAAATTTGAAAATGCTAAGTTAATAGCACGAGATAGTCATATAGAAAAGAGGAAAATGACCTCAAAAATGTGATTGCCTAATTCACTAAGGCATCTAAATCTTTGGATGATCTTATTATGAGCCAAAGAGAATGTGGAGATAAGATAGGCTTAGGATTTAATTCCTCATGCTAAGTCAAGCTCCCAAAGTGATTTTGGAAAAAGGATCTTCAAGCAATGAAGCATCTCAAAATCCAAAACTTCAAATGGTGCACACACATTCATTCCAAAAGCACAATCACAACCAAACTGGCCTTGGTTATAAAGGAAAAGGAAAACAACCAGTTGAGTATGCTGAGTGGACAGCTGAGAAGAAATCCAGCCGAGTTCCTCAGCAAATTCCAAACACAAAGTACTCTGTAAAGAAGAAACAGAGCTACCAAAAACCCCAGAAATTCTATAAAAGGAACACATATGATGGGAATGGTAGGAATTACCCAAGCCAAGCTAATTGGTACATTGTGGAAAATCGGCAAAGATCTACGGAATACATGCACAGATGGCAAAGACCTAGAACTCAGCAAAGGCCATTCCAAAGGCAAAAGAGCTATCCTCAGCACACATATGCACCCAAACACTACACACAGAGGTATCACAACTACCCAAGGAAGGAAATTGCTAAAACACACACACAGGCATACGACAAAAGAAATGATTGTATGAACCCCAAAACCTCCAAGCAATTTACCAAAGTAAATTATGATTATGGCACGGATAGAAGGCAACCTCTTAGAGTCAAATCATTTGGCTATAGGTTGGTTGGATCATCTTACAATACTAACCCCTCAGGACCCGAGATAAGTATGGTACCTAAAACCTAATTTCCTTGATTGCGGGTTCAAGGAATGCAGTGCGAAGGAACCTGGTACATGGATAGTGGTATTCCCGGACACATGATAGGAAACAAGAACAATCTATCAAAATTCAAGGAGGTTAGAGGTGCAAAAGTTATATTTGGAGAAAATGAAGCCCCAGGAGAAATAAGAGGCATTGGATCCATCAAGAAAAATGGATTAGAAATTACGGATGTTGCATATGTTGAAGGCCTCAATTTCAACTTACTAAGCATAAGTCAACTCTGTGACAAGGGCTATAATGTTGGATTCAACATGGGTGTATGCCAAATCAAGAACAAATCTAATGAAGTAGTGCTACAAGGATGCGACAAAAGAACATGTATGTGGTGGATTGGTCAATCGCAACACCAAGCACTTGTCTACTAGCAAAAGCACGGCCGAATCAAGTTGATTGTGGCACAAGAAGTGAGTCACCCGAATTTCAAAACTATTAACAAACTTGCAAGTAATCTTGTAGAAGGACTTACAGACTCGATATACAAGAAGGAGAGTGTATGTGATGCATGCGGATGGGAAAGCGGATCAAATCATCATTCAAAGAAAAGACATGTCCATCTTCAACAAGAATATTGCACCTGTTACATATGGATCTATTTGGTCCAGTTGAACCAAAGCATAAGCGGAAAGAAATACACCTTGGTGGTAGTAGATGATTACTCCGGATATACATGGACAATTTTCATGTGTTAAAGAAGAAAGAAACCTTGCGAAGCTACCACGGTGATGAAGAGAATTCAAAATGAGAAGAGTCAAACCATTATCAAGATTAGATCGAGAGGAACCGAGTTTGTCAATGGAATAATAACTCGTATTGTATTGAAAATGGTATTGCTCATGAACTATCTGCAAGCAAGGACTCCACAAAATGGAGTTGCGAGAAAGAAAGAAGCGAAACTCTCAAAGAAGTAGCAAGGACCATGTTAGGTGAAGCAAGGCGCTAAAAGATTTTGGCTGAAGCGATAAACACAACATGCTATACTCAAAATAGATGCATGATAAAAGACAAATGACAAAGACTCCCTATGAGATTTGGACGGGGAGAAAGCCAAATGTTGCATATTTTAAAATATATGGATGCAAATGCTTCGTCCACAATAATGGCAAAGACAAATTAAAGGCTTTTGATGCTAAAGGCGATGAAGGTATCTTCTTGGGATACTCGGTGAAAGTAAAGCCTATAAGAGTACTCAACAAGAGGACAATGGTTACATAAGAGTCCATCCATGTGGTGTTTGATGAACCCAAGGTATTTTGAAGAAGACATTGAAGAGTTAGGCGACAAGGTCAAATCGACCAACCATGCGAAGAGTCCCTATGTTGAAGTCAAGGAGCAATTAACCGAAATGAAGAAGAGATAGCTGAATCTCAAAGACAACTGGACAATCTGCATTAAGTGATAATGAGAGAGTCTGCTCAAGATAACACATTTGCAAGATGACCTAATCCAAATAACTTACTCCAACCTTGATGTGAGATGTCATTGGAAATGTAAGAGAAGGTGTAAGAACTAGATCCGAGCTCAACAAGAATCCATGTTCACTTGTTTTATATCTCAAATAGAACCAAAAGATGTGTCACAAGCATTGGATGACACACATTGGATTCAAGCCATGCAAGAAGAGTGAATCGGTTTGAAAGGAACAAGGTATGGGAATTGGTTCAAAGACCAACTCATCAAAATATCATTGGTATAAAATGGGTTTTCGGAACAAAATGAATGAAGAAGGTTACTAGTAAGAAACAAGGCAAGATTGGTAGCCAAAGGGTATTGTCAAGAAGAATGAATAGATTTTGATGAAACTTTTTCCCCTTTTGCAAGATTAGAAGCAATAAGGATGTTTCTTGCCTATGATGCACACAAGAATTTCATTGTATATCAAATGGATGTAAAAAGTGCATTCTGAATGGATTATTGGAAGAAGAAGTCTATGTTGAACAACCTCCAGGATTTGAGCAAAAGACTCTTGGAGACAAGGTTTACAAGCTCAAGAAAGCTCTATATGGATTGAAACAGGCACCAAGAGCATGGTATGATACATTATCACAATTTCTAACAGAACGGATTCACAAAAGGCAAAGTGGATAGAACACTCTTGAGAATTCAAGATGGAAAGAGTATCTTTGCTTGTTCAAATATATGTGGATGACATCAATTTTGGATCCACAAACAAAGAGTGTGTGATAAATTCTCAAACCTAATGCAAAGCAAATTTGAAATGAGCATGATGGGAGAGGCGACATTCTTCCTAGGACTCCAAGTAAAACAGTGAAGGATGGAACCTTCATAAGTCGGACAAAGTACACCAGAGAATTAATGAAGAAATTTGGTATGGAAGAGAAGTCTTCGTAAAAATACCAATGAATACATCGATCAAAATGGATATGGATGCAGATGGCAAGCACATGGATCAAACAAGATACAAAGCACTCATTGGATCACCGCTCTATCTCACAAAGAAAGTAGGCGACATCACCTTTGTTGTAGGTGTATGTGCAAGATTTCAATCTGCTCTTAATGAAAGTCACATGATCTAAGCCAAGAGAATATTGAGATACTTAAAAGGAAGCGAAGTTGGTGATGGTATCCAAAGGAAGGTGGATTCAAGCTAATTGATTATTGGTCCCGATTATCTTTGGATGTAGAGTTGACGAGAAGAGTACTTGGTACATGTCAAATGCTTGGAAATAGGCTAATTTCTTGGTTCGAAGAAGCAAAACTCAATAGCCACATCCACAACAAGGAGAATACATAGTGCATGGCACCGTTGTTCCCAAGTCTTATGGATGAGACAAAGAAATGAGAGACTATGAAGTTGAAGAAAAGAAAATTCCAATCACGTGTGATAACACAAGTGCAATTGCAATCACTCAAAATCTGTGTTACACTCAAGAACAAAACACATTGATGTCGATACCATTTCATAAGAGACCATGTTGAAAAGAAGGACATCACTTTGGAATATATCTCAACCGATAAGCGGTTAGGCGATATATTCACAAAACCATTATGTGAATCAAGATTTGAAGAACTCAAGCATGAATTAGGGTTAATTGAGCTAAGTTGACACTCATAAGACTCAAGGAAAAGAGATGGAACATGAAAAGATGGAAAAAGAGCGAAGCTCTTGAAAACACTAAGTGAATCGGCCAGTCTTAGGAGAGTCACCGCAACGAGTTGGTGACAAATGAGTCACAATGTGAATGGAGAGAAGAAGAGTTGAATCGGCTAAGAAGCAAGGTGAGTCATTTATGAGCAAAGTGACAAAAACGCATCGTTTACGCTAAGCGGGAATGTTTTTAAGAATGACGTCGGATAATTATGACGTGTCTGATCAAAGCCGCATACTAAGCTTATGATTGGATATAAATGTTGCCGCATTAAATATGAGAAATTAAATGTTAATCGGCGTGCAAAATCGAGCCGTTGATCTTGATCAAATTTCAAAACCGTCCGCACGTCCTTTCATAACCCATACATATACCATTTAAATCTGTTTTCTCTCACTTTACACAAACTGTTCATCTCTCTCCAAAGCAAAGCAAGAAAGTTTTCTCTCGAAACCCTACGAGTCTTAAAGCAATTATGTTTTTGTTTCGTTCGGTAAATCTTCAAGAAATGGCATCTACTTACGATTTTGTTAAGATGGGAAAGCAAATCCACACGGGGGTCTACTGTGGATTTTGAAGGTCTAATCAAACAAGGGTCGACGAAACCCTTGTGAAGAAAATAAGCAGAGAAGTTGGAAAAATGCGGGTCAAACCTTTTCTCATGATGGAGTTTCGATGACCTACGTGGAAGAGGTCGCGCGAGTTCTATGTGAACGCTGAAGTTGAAGTTGACGGCGAGGGCATCAAGTCCTCTTTCACGGGAAGGAAGTCAAAATCACGCCAAGGATTTGGCGAACACCGCTTTCTTCTCTTGGGCGGAGTGTCGGAGATCTCTGGCGGATGTAAATCCGTTGCTTTGCATGGAAGGAAGTAGCCAAACCCGAATGTCTTTGCAAGGTTGTCTACACACGTGATAAGAAGGCTGGCGAAGGAGGATTACCAAAACCTATTGTACATTGTTGCCAAATGCATAGATATCAAATTTGGAAGCTTTAATCACATCCCAAAACCAAGTTGATCGTGATGGCTACGATCATGGAGGAGAAAGAAGGTGAACTGCGCCGAGTTTGTATACAAAGCAGACTCTGCTAGAATATTGGGAATAAATACTTCAAGGAGGATGGTTCGTTTGGAGGATCTTTGGGATATGGCACGGTGATTGGCGGATGATGGAAGGGAGTCCCTCTTCGACATAGAAAGGCGTTCCATATAAACAAGAAAATGTTCCGATCGAACCTTTCGGAGCACAAAAGAGAGTGTACGCCAAGAGGGCTGATCGAGTGAGGTAGAATCACCACTGAAGAAAAAGCATTGTCTCCTTCTCTCCCCAGGAAGAAGACTACCCCTACAAACTACAAAGAAGAAGACTGTTGCCCTGCGAAAAAGAAAAAGAAATCCGCACTTGCCCTGCAGTAAGTCACCCGTCCGGCAGCGCAGTGGAGAAAGAATCCCAAATGCCTTCTCCATTTATTAAGAAAAGGAGGATCGATAAGCCGAGAAGGCGACTCCTCGAGAAAAAGACAATAAGATCGCCCCCGCCGCCCGGGACTCGGAGAAACGCATCCCGAACTCCAAATTCCTCCGTAAGGACCAAAAGGAAAAGGCTCGAGCTTGAGAAAATAGGCTGAGTCTGCCACTCACCGAACAGATCGCGGAAACAGTGGAGAAGTAGAGTCTCGAGAGATTATTGATCTGGCCGCCAAGTCTGCTTTGAAGCCGTCAGCACAGAGAGGCAAGTCGAGACCAGTGTGACAGGGGGCAATGAAGAACAAGGAGCAAACTGAGACAGACTCTCCTGGCGACGGACTATATCTCCACTGTCCCGATCTTTCTTTGAAGGAGTTAAGCGGCCAGTATGTTGCCTTCTATTCACGAAAAGGAAGGGCAAGAGGAGATGATAATAAAGAAGATGATGATGTGATGATCCTATTCCCACCATATCCGGACATCCAAAATCGCCTGCGAGAATGGAGGAAGTGGAAGGCGAGTCGATCCAGGGAATAGTTCCAAAGACCGGAGTTTATTGAAGAAGAAGAAGAAGCTGTTGAATTTTCTTGATTTGACCACCGTGGTCCAAGCACTGGATGAAGAAAAAATCGCACGATATCTTGCATCTTCAAAGACAAGAGAAAGCGGATCGGAGGAAAGTCAAGCTCATGAGAAGGCCAGCATTTACCCCCTTACTAGAACCACTAATCATACACATCCTCATCTTGACATCCTCTCGAGTGATGAGGATCGGACCTCTTCTTTGCTCTGAAGAATTGGAAATGCAAAGAAGCCATGGGGAATCTAGGGTCCTACATGAGCAATGGTTAATGGAAGGACCAGGGGAATCTTCCAAATCACAGATTGGAGATTGATCTTATTGGAGTGGTGCGGCGAATTGCAACCATTGTTGGTGCCACCACTTCCCGCTGCTCACTCGATGAAGGCATTAAGGGAATTGACGATGAAACTGGGAACTTGGGGACCCCGGTCGAGCCAACCCCTAATGAATCACCGGTGTGTGCGGCTAAGGGGAAACTCTCTCCACCTGCGATTAGGTCGGAGAATGTTGCATCTTACTCCACAATGAATCTCGGAGGTGAAGTGGAAAGCGGAAACACAAACAGATACACGACAAGTTGCCACCGAAGAGGCTCGAGGCAGTTGAGACGACTCTCCATTGAAGTGCCAACTTCTTTGAAGGCCAATAATGACGCTATTTGCAGCGAGAGGCACATGAGGATCCGCCCCGGAGTTAACACTGGCGGGCGATAAAAGTGCAATCCATGGAGTTGAGACTCCGGTGGATGCCACCTCTGAAGACCCTAAGCGGTTGAGTCGTCGAAAGGATTGTCCAATGCCTCACTGCGGTTGAGATTGCGGGAGGTAGTGAAGGCCAATGGGAGGTTGAGACTTCCGGGGTAAAGAGACAAAGCACATAACATCCCTCCTACTATCATTGATGCATCGAGAAGGAGATAAGTGCTCTTCACGATTCCCAAGACAATCCGGATGTAACATTTTTGGGATCGAAGGTGATGATGAAGTCGAGTCATCCCCACTGCAAATCCAAACAACTCACCGTGAGGATGTTCTTCCAAGCACGAGTAAGTCAATCTTAAGGCTACTCGCCAAACCTTCAATTTCGATGATGAGCCACCTCTACAAATCTCATCATCTTCCGATGACGCCACTAATACGGTGAGGACCAGTCAACTCAAATGGAAAAATCGGCTAAGACCGACGAAGCTATTGAGACATCGAGGCTCGGCCAGGCTTGGTCAATACTCCAACAGACCCGTGAAACACGATCAATCTGCGCGAGCTCCCAAGCTACAAAGAATCGGCGCAACCGGGCACATCACGACATGAGTTACCATTGAACATATCCCCATTTTCCATGATGATCCGTTCAAAGAATCGTTCCCTTTCTCTCTGGAGCTACGATCTTCTTGAAGAATCAGCTGAGATCGACAACTTTTCCATAAACCTCGATCCCGTCATTCCAACAGACACCATCGTCCCAAAGAGATTTCGACTTTGACATTTGCTTGGCCGCTTAGCCGAGATAGAGGTGACAGTGGGGTTCGAGAAGTTTTCAAGGCCATATTTGCGGAGATAGAGAAGATGGAAAGGCACCAGGCCTCACTAGACATGGGATAACCGAGACGCCAATCATAGTGCCGATCTGCGAGGAATAATTGTTAGGATCCGGGAATGGTGGCAACAACGGCAGACAATGCGCGTAGAGCAAGTTCGATACTTGAATATTGTTCAATAAAATGCTGATGCAGGCTGATAATGTTGATATGAAAAGGAGGATGCGGGAAAATATTGACGAATACATGCCTCCCATACCACATAAATGGAATCTACTACGTGAATTTCATCGCGAAGAGCTTCGTGCGTGGAGGAGAACATGGAGAAGAAATTGACCTCCTCTCGGTCAAGCAAGTAGCAAGTAGCGGTGAATCGAAAGCCACTCGCTCAATTCGTGCGGATACTCCTTGTGATTCAAAACATAACTCGTATCGATCGCTTGGACTTCATGATTGCTTTGGCATGTTTCCAGGGGTTCCTCTCTACTTTGATGATGCCAAAAAGGGGGAAAAAAAATACCTAAAGGCGTTAAAAGGAGATGAAGGCGAGAAGAAGGACACATATGTGAAGGAAAAGACAATGAAGAATAGAAAAGAGAAAAGAAGGAAAATCATGTTGAGGGGCGGGCGGACTGCGCGGTCGCTCTGTGATCACTCTGTGTCACTCACCAGGAAAAGAAGAAGGCCCCAATACAATACACACCCGGAGAGGAAGAGGAAGAAGCGAAAGGAGGAAGAGGTTTGGACCTAGACCTCTACCCAAAAATATAGAATACATAGATCCAGGGAAGAAATGAGGGATCTATTGGGCTGGGTTTGATGAAGTAGCCAACCCAAGTGGCCAAGAACAATGTTGAGTATGTAAAGAGAATCAAGAAAGAGAATAAAAGACAAACTCAAATTTGTGGGAAGAAAGACAAGAAAGAAAAAGAAGAGATGAAGCTGCTTAAAAGCATATGAGAACAAGAAAGCGGTGAAGAAGAAGAGAAGAGAAAAAGGTCGAAGAAAACAAAAGCTGATGAAGAAAAAGAAGGAGGCGAAGGAGATGAAGTGTTGTTGTCCACCCCTTCATTTAATTTACTTTTGTAAATACATAAGTATGTAAGTCCTCTATACATTGAATAAGAAATCGTAATTTCTCTATTTTCTTTGGGTAGACATAGATGGTTGCTCGATACACTTTGTAAACAAATGTGTAAAGGACAAGAATGTTATGATCAATAAACAAATTGATTCTACGCATACATTCTCTCATTCTTCGCACTATCTCGTATCTATCTTTGACATTTACTTTTTGGTATGTATGCTTTAAGTTTTTTTTTTTTGAGATAAATGTATGCTTTAAGTTTTGGCATCATCAAAAGGGGGAAATTGTTGGGAAATTTATTTTTAGATTTTGAGGAATGCCATGTAAAACTTAGACTAGAAAGTTGGCACCCCATTTTATTTGTAATTTCCATTGTAATAGATAGAATTTTTCAGCCGAAATGAGTTAAGTCGACTATGCCTAAATATGCAAGAAAACAATTGGAGACGGAATGAAGACTCATTGTGAGGCGGTTTGAGTATGGCAAGGAAGAGAAGACAAGAACTCGACCGAGAAGTATCGGTTGAGATGCGGTTTGAGAAGTGTCGGTCAAGTCAACCCAAGATAGCCAAGTCTCAAGTTGAAGTGACAGCGATGAGTCATCCAATGATTGGAAGGCGACTCAAGTCATCCGGGAACTTAAAGAAGCTATGATCAAGTCAAGACAAGCGAAAAGGATCTCACATTTGCACAAAAGTAAAGAAAGTTACTTAAACAAGTAATACTTCCATCTTGCGCTTTCTTAAAGTGCTCGAGGAAAGCGTGCAAAAGGAATAAACCAATGGGAAGCACCGCACTGTGTCGAACTCGAAAAGTCAAGGTTCATTCAATACGAGGAAATGTCAATTTCAAGGATCGCAACAAGACAAGCCAACGACCACAAGTGTCTTTTGAAAATTAGCCTATCTCTTCAACGGCGATTTTCAAAAGAACACTATAAAAGGCCGAGGAATCAATTTGAGAAAAGAACCACGAGAGGTTACCTTGACTATGAACATTCAAGCTATCAATTGAGTCAGTAACCTACAAAATATTCTCAAATCATTCAAGCAATCCTCGGACCAAAAACTTCAAAGAAAATCAATCCAACACTTACCTCGTGAAGGAAAGACCACTTCAATCAGTTGAAGAGGAAATATTTGAAGAATCGAAGGGGTCTACATTCCACGAGAGGATTGTAGAAAGGTTCAAGGTCGAACCAATCTCAAGTTATTGGAGGGCTTCGTGATCAAATCCAAGAAACTTGAGCAAGTGAGTTTGTAGTAGCAAGGCAACTACCCCGTGAAGAAAAGTGAGTCGAGGCGAGAAGCCGATTGTGTGACCAAGGCATCTCCAGGCCCGAGTCCCAAAGGATCAAGTCACCGTGTGATCAAGACTTGCATCTGGACCGATAACCACTTTGTACTGATCAATACTTAGTGGATTCCTCGGGAGTGGAGAAGAGAGGATTAGAAGAATTACCCCATCTTGAACCTCTATAAAATTTATTGTGTCATTTACATTTCAAAGACTTCAATTCTGCATATTATTTTATATCTGCGATAAATTTGCTATCCAATTGATATTTAACAAAGAGCTAAAACCAAGTGTTAAAACAACTTAAACCAAATTCAAGGGTGTTAAGTCTTCCATGAAAACATATCACAGTTGAGTTAAGCCTTAGACTAAGCGGTGAGTTATTCTATCAACGGCTCGGTCAGTGCGTTGAGTGGCTAACTCGTTGGTTAACTAACTTAGCCGTCCATCAAGGACTTAGGCGTGAAGTATTAACTCAACTATTTTAAAAGGACTAAATCGAAAAGTTGGTAGGATTTATTCAACCCCCCCTTCTAAACCTTACTCTCACACCCCTTGGGACCTACACGTCCCCGATCACCCCTATTTCCGTGCCGACCTCTACCCGGATTGTAATTTTGCTCCCTTTGAATTAAAATCATCAATCTCATCCGCCCACTCCTCTAACTCGAACCTCCTCGGCCTCCGCACCCTAGCAGTGAGCTCCTCAATTTCGCCTCTCGGGATCCCCGTATGTCTCAAAACATTATTTTCTTAACCATGTTTGCTATCGCCTCCATATCCAAACTTGTTACCCAAATCGCTATTTGTCGATTTTAAATCGGTCATGTTTAAATCACTCCCTCACGTGTATACACTCGTGTATCACTCAACTCACAATCCCAAGTACTGCACTTGTCATGATTATAAACCAATCGAGGCATCGCAAATGCGCCTCAACACTCCAAGAAAATTACCAAGCCAATTAACGGATCGTAATAAGATGAAATTGAAGACTAGGGTTTAAATTTTTGAATTTTCCAGAATTTTCGTTTTTTTTGCACGCAGTTTACGATTCATTACCCGCAAATTTTTTTGTGCAACTCGATTTTTTTTGTACCCTTCAAGAACTAGGGTTTATGAGAAATTCTGAAAAATAGCAAAAATTAAAGAACAAGGATAGACTTAACCTTGCTACATGGCTCTGATTACCAACTGATGTGAACCGCAGCAACAACTGTGCATACGACCCAACAACAATATGTTGTTAACCCAAGATCTTCACTAGTTTGGTTAATTTGGTGGAAACCTCGACCTGTTGCTTAGCAAAGCAAGAACCTTGGTATGCGAAGACGCCACAAGAAATTATGGATTATTGCATGATAAGTCGATAATTGCAACAAGAAACGTAAATCTTGAAGCACTTGGAGAAACACTCAATTTAGAGAGTAAAAGATTAATTGTATTGATAACTGAATGAAAACAATAAGTGTTCACCCTTATAAAGGGTCCAAACCCTAACCTACCAAGAAAACAACTTAAAACTGAAAAGGAAACAAAAACAGAAAAATTCGAAAATCCAGTAAAAAACACGGCCGTGCTTGAGAACACTGCCAGGCCATGTTTCGCACGTTGTTCCGGATTCCAACCCCACACGGCCGTGCCAGGAAGCACGGCCAGGCCGTGTTCGCGAGGAACTTTCCGAACATGACCGTGGACCAAAGCACGGCCAAGCAGTGTTTTCCATGAACCCACGAACTCATCTTCCCACACGGCCGTGTCGGGAAGCACGCGCCAGGCCATGTTCACGACAAACGGGTCCAAACACGGCCATGTAATTTAAGCACGGCCAGGCCGTGCTTTCCACGACTTCCTCGCCCCCCGATTTCTTTAGTATTTTATCCCCCGCTCATCCTAAACTCGAAATAACAACTCAAGACGTGGCTTTAAAGGTTTATTTGGCCTCCAAAACACTAACATGACTCAAAATAAAAACTAAACTACAACTAACTACGATAAACGAATACAACACCATCGAGCACTTGATTATAAGGTCTTGAAGAAGCTAGGTGGCTTGTATTCTTGGCATCTTTACTTGCTCGATCGAGGTGGACTTTGGACCATTGACGATGCTACTCAATTGGACCACCCGATCATCTTCCTCCTTCGGCACTCTCGGCCTCATTAAGAATGACTTGATTCAGCCCATTTAGTTCATCCTTGAACTTCCTTGCCCGCGCCCTCGTCACCACCAATTGGTATGCTATTCTAAGGGTCTTTCGTCCATAGATTCTCATCAATTTCTATCTCATTCTTTCTTTCTTTTTACGTTAAACATGTCATTTATGGATTTGTCTGCGAGTTAAGCAACGAACATGTCTAACTAATTTTTTTTCTAGGACACGATATAGATTGTGGATCTATTTTATATTTGATTTGTTTATTTCATATTAGCTTGTTTTGCTTATCTATTTGTGATATTTTTGTGCTTAATTCTTGTGGATTACCTGATCAATAATTCACATGTTTTATATGTTGGTTCATAATTAGATATATGAGTTCTAACAACAAATTAGAGAAGTCACAACATAAATAATTGTAGAGTTGAAAATCTTATGGTGTTTATGGAGTTTTGATACTTTATTCAATATGCTTTTGGGAGTCGATATTAATTGTTAAGTAGAGATGCTATCAATACATTATTGATTTATGGTTTGTTTGCTTGAGATAGGGAATGAACTAAGATAGGGGTCTAGTCTATAGATAAGGTATAATTGGCTTCGGAAAATAAAAGTTGGATATACTTTAGAGATGCATGTCGAAATCATAGTCATGTGATCGCTTTTATTCCTTGGTTAATTCTATACGTATGAGCTTGTTAGTTGTTTATTTCTTTTATTTCATTTTATTTAGATTGTTAGATATTCAACTCTCATATTTTCGATTGTTTCAACAAAATTGAAGCTACGACATTGTCATACTTTGTGTTCTTCAATCAATCATTGTGGAATACGATATTTTTACCACTACTATGAAATACGTCGTATACTTGTGGTTTATCTTAATAAAATTTAGAGATGGTAAAATGCCCCAAACCCGACCAGAATCTGCTCCCGCATCATAATATATATATATATATATATATATATTAAGTATACTTTATATTATGTATATATATATATAGGATTTAGATCGGGTGAGTCCACATATCTTAGGTGAGTACACGACCAAATCGAGTCATTGATTTAATTTTTAAATGGTTAAGATTAATCGGGTTTTACTATTATCTAATATGTAACTTGATTTAAATCAATTTTTGGGAGGAAATTATTTTTGGTAGTGGGCTAAATTTTAGGGACCTAGGTTATGGACGTGTAAATCCAATATATTGCCTATCTTTACAAAGATTTTTGGTAAATGAAGAGTCATTTACTCCATTCTATCGTCTTCCACACTCGGTCTCTACAAACCGGTCTCTCAACCGTCTTCCACCATCTTTCCCCGCAAAAAAGTATCCCATCTTCCACCATCATTCTTTGTGAAACAACCTCCATTAAAGTGAGAAATAAAAATCCCAAGTCCTAACCATACCCAACTTAACCCTTCGCGAAAAACCCCATCTCTTCAGTCGGAAAATCCCCAAATCTTCGGTCGAGAATCAAACTCCGGTGAGGGCGAAAATCAGACATTGTTGTTTTTTCCAGAAGAAGCGCATTGGAACCCTTAGTTTTCGCTGAAGAACACACCAAATTGTGTGAATTTTTATTGCGACCCGGCAACAGTGTAGGTAGGGCAACTTTTTTTCTCTTTTTATTTTCGTATTTTTTTTTTTATTTTTATTGCATTTTTTATGTAGTGTTCTATTTTATTGGTGGATTTGATTTTAATATTGCCTATATTTTGTTTGTTTAAATATGCTTATGATTGTTACAAATAATGCTTATAAGGGGAAATGGTGGAAATTAGTATTTTCCTAGTTTGTCATAACTATGGGGAGATAGTTTTAAACACCCAAAATTGCCTATTGTTTGTCAATAACCATTGTCACATCTTTGTTTTTACAAGTGTTGGTTATGCCTTTTAATGAGAAAACAATATCGCTTATGTACGTGTTATAGTATGCTTATATATATCCAAGTATCTACGAAATGGTTAGGACTTTCTTTGTTTTTTGGTTTAAATTGTCTTTATTATCTTGAAAAATTGAAGTCCTGGTAGAGTTGGCTCTTATGGGATTTTTAAATACATTTTTGTTCTGATAACTCGCATTTCCTACCTTTTTTTTCCAAGTCGATAGTTTTGAATGTTGATGATTTGTCTTTGCTTATTTGTGTTTAGAATTATGCTTACTCACATTCTATATAATGCTTACTTATCTTATGTAGTAAGCTTATTGGTGTTAAATTATGCTTACTCACATCTATATCATGCTTACTTATCTTATATATTATGCTTAAGTCGGTAGAGTTGGCTCTTATGGGATTTTTACATACATTTTTGTTCTTGATAACTCGCATTCCCCACCTTTTTTTCCAAGTCCGGTAGGTTTGCATGTTGATAATATATCTTGCTTTTTGGTGTTGACAATTATGCTTGCTCACATTCTATATCATGCTTACCTATATTATGTAGTATGCTTTAAGTTTGTTTCAATTTTTATGAGACAGCTAAATGACTATTTGCTACCTTATTTTTTTTTTTTTTTTGTTTCTTTTGGAAATGGCTAAGGAGAGCAAAAAGACTAAGGGTACATTGGATAAAGGGAACAAGAAGAGGAAGGCGGCGGATATTGATGTTGCTTTGCAGAGCCGAGTAAGAAAAAAGGGGGAAGGACAAAGGTAAAAAGTGCTTTGAACGGTAGCTAGAGTGACAAAGAATCCAAATATCCCCATCGTACGCGAGATCAATGTTGAGGAGGTTCGCCAAAGTTATTAAGAAATTGAATCCTGCATGACGGCCGCGGTTAACGAGATTGGGTTCGGTGTCTGTTGCACATGAAGATCGTGGAAATACCGCACGCTTAACTTATTGGTTGGTTAAAATTTTCAACCGAATTAGCTGTGGAACTCGGTGATATCGAAGCGGAAAAAAATTCACATAGACGCCACGGATGTGGAACGGGTTCTGGGAATCCCAAATGGTAGTGTGAATAGTGAACGGAAGAACAAAACAGGGGGATGTGAACTTTATAAAGAATGGCTATAGATTTTTAACAAGCCTAACAACCACATCACGGCAAAACACGTAGCTACGGAGATGTTAAAATTTGAGGACGGAAGTTCTTGGTTCAAGAGGCACTTTGTTGCCCTGGTGGATCGCTGATTATCGGGAATAACCCTATTGGTTATGTTAACCCCCTCATGATGGACAACCTGGAGAATGTTCGAATATTCGCATCCTTGGGTCAAAAGTGCGAGTACACAATTAATACGGTGACAAACCGTGCACGTTGGGGAGAAGGGGAGAAAATTATGTTCAATGGGCCCCTTTTGTTTTTTTCGGTAAGTGGTAAATTATTATTGTTTTACATTTTTGTATCACTACCTTCCATACTTTTCTAATTTTTGTTGTTTGTGTAGGTTTTTATTTGGATAGGGTTGTTTTCTATACTAGGGGCGTGGCTAGAACTCTCCCGAGATTAGAGGTTGGACTTCCGAGATCATCCTAGGAAAAGGGCACGCAAGGAGATGAAAGAAGGTGGGTTTGGGCGGGGTCATTTGGCGGAACCGCTCCATACAAATCTTGAACGAAGGGTCGGCGGTGACATTGGGCTGGTAGGAAGTCAGTCAGCGAAGGCTGGCGCGTCGTCCGGGATCGGGAGCCACGAGGTATAATTTTTAGTTCTGTTTGGTTGGTTGATTCCATTTTGATTAATGCTTGTGATAGATGAAACATATGCTTATACATGTCGTTAATATTGTTTATATTAGAAAATGATGGAGAATTTAATTGTTGTAATCCTTGCATATATTTCTAGTTAATAATGCTTATTATGTTTGCCAAATGTGCTTATGTATGTTGCTCAAATGCTTACAAATGTCTATGTTATTATAATTTTTGGATTCCCTCAAATGTGCTGGAATATTTTTTATGACATATGACAGTTCATCTTATATGTGGTGCTAATTAGGGGTGGGCATCGGGTCGGGTAGTCGGGTTTTCGGGTAGTCGGGTCGGTGCCCGCTATGTCGGGTAGCGTAAATAGCCACCCGAAACCTACGAGATTATCGGTACCCGACTTCGTGTGCCGATTTTTCTGGTGCTGATTTTTCGGTACCCGCCACTTCGGTTTCGGGTTTTTGTTTTTCTTTCTCAGTAATAATAGGCTTTCTCAAAAAAAAAAATCCCGTCGATATTTTGCTAGCTTAGCTTCTTGTTGGCGCTTTAATTAGAGGTAAGAAATCAAATGAAACTTAACAAAAAATCAACCATTCACAAGCAAATTAAGAGTCAAGAGGAATTTTGGAATATTGTCCATTTACCAAGATTTGAAGTGAACTAACCATCCCTTTTAGTTTCCCAATATCTTCATGTGCTATATACCTTCTTAATCTTGTTGAATTTCTACCAGGATAATCCTCTAAAACATATGAGGAGAGAGAGAGAGAGAGAGGTTTGAAGGTGAAAGTTTTTATGTTTTGGGGGCTTTAGTTTAGCGGCTAAAGTATTTCCTTTCTTGTGTGTGTTTTTGGGGTTAGGGTTAGGTCAATACGAGGGATTGGATCGACTACTAGATTGCATACTTTTTTTGTTTTAAATTAAGATCGGTACCTGATACCCGTTCGGTAGAACTTTATTACCCGACACCCGACCGAACTTTTAAGTTCGGGTTATCGGACCCCGTTACCGATTTTTCTTTGAAAATACCCGACCCGATCGGGTAAAATCCGATCAGCTCGGTCGGGACCAAAACCCGACCCGAATGCCCACCCCTAGTCTAATATTGCTCACTGAAATGATGTTTTTTATGTATTATGTCTAATTTTTTGTATTGCTTATGCGTTTTGCCAATTCTTTATATGTGTTGCAAATAATGCTTACATAACGATGAAGTATTTAATTATTTGCATTTTTCTAGTTTTTGTCTAATGTTTTGGTTTGCTTATGATAGTTTCCAATTATGCTTATTTGTGTTGCTACTAATTTTCTGAGAATAATAAAGTTTATTTTTGTATTCTTGTCTAATGTTTTTGGATTGCTTATGGTTTTGCAAATTATGCTTATATATGTTTCTTATTATGCTTATAAATAATGATGAAGTGTAAATCATGATATAGAGTCATCTAAATATTTCTCCTCAGAATCGACATTGTTGGTTTGATAACTTTTGGAAAGGAGTATAAATCGAGAGTTCTCGAGGTTGTCGCCTTTGCTACATATGTGGTCGACATAATCGCGTTGTTTGAGAATGCTCCAAAAGAGATGACAAAGCGACGCAGACTTTTGTAAATTATAAGATTCGGCGAGGATGCTTATATGCTCAGCTAGTAAGCATACATTGGGCGCGGAGGCGGACCCCATGTCGATATGAGCGAGACGCAACTAAACGAAGCTTTTTGGAATAATCCGAGATGATAGCCGCAATCGAAAAAGTTGAGATTGCACTTGGTCATAGGGACGAGTACGAAAAGGGTGTGGAAGATTTGCCAAGTTTTAGCTTGGGTGTTACCCAAGAGCCTGTTAAAATTGTGGGTAGGGATATAAGATTTTCTCGAGCTTTATTTTCTTATTACTTTAACATCCGGTATCGCCGCTTACAAAGACACAAAAATGCTTTACTATGAATAGAATGTTGGTTTTTTGTATTGTACTGATGTGTGTTGTTGCTTTTTTTTGTTTTATTAACAGGGTGGGGTTAGCGGGGCACGTGATGTTGGCGGAGATGGTGTGGATGACGAGGAGGATGACATCGAGGGGGAGGATGAGGGGGATGAGGGTAAGAGCGACGATGATGAGGATGGTAGTAGTGACGATGATGAGGGGGATCCCGTTGACGCCGAGTTGGAACAAGAAAGCGCGGTGACAGTGGGAACGAAGAAGACGAGGTTAACAATGCCGATGAGATGGAGGAGGGAAAATTGAGAATGCATTCATTGACGTGTTGTCGAATGTTCAAAATTTGAAATGATGGTATCGAATCGGATTTTTGAAAATCCGGTGGTGAACCGTAAGTTTTTTTTTGTTTATTTCAAAAATGTTTTTTTATGAAGTTTTTAGTTTGAGCAATTGTATGAACACGCAGGAGGAATTCATATTTGGTAGTGGTGAATTTAATATAACAAGACAAGATATGGAGACTTTGAAGGGCGGACAAGACATCAATTGGGTCTATTGTGGATACTTGGTCATTTATCCCGAACCACAAGGAATCATTGAGGGTGATAGTTCTCTGCGTGGATTCTTTGCCACGACATATCCCACTTTGTATGTTTTCACCCTCATTTTTTGGTAGATAATTTTGTGATGCATGAGGTTGGGTGGTTTATATGCTTTTTGTAAGTAGTATCCATGATGATGCTCTGTTTTTGTAGATTATGCTTATGGATATATCACAATATGCTTACGAATGCTTTCCATTATGCTAGTGTTTGGGTGAATTCATGGATTATAAATATGCTTAAGTTGGGTTTGAATTATGCTTATTCATGTTAAGCATTATGCTTATTGCTATTCGTTCCATTATTTCTTTATGTATAATAGGTTGCTTGTGTCTCATTATGAACAATGCTTATGTATGCATTAAATGTTGCTTGCCAATGGTTAATTACTTCTAATTTATTGATATTTTATTGCGACATTCACAATTGTAATGTCCAACAAGGCATCGGTTTCGAGTGAAACAGTTAAAACATTCAAATAAAGCTTCGACGTCGAGTTTAGCGATTCCAGTAGCGAGCGGATCGAGGAGATCCGGTTGGTATGTATGATATGGTGAGGCTTTTTTTGTCCGTGAACCTAACATTTTTGTTACCCATTGTGTAGTTCTTCTTCCCGATATTCAAGAGCGAACATTTTTTCGTGGTATGCTTAGACGTTAAAAAAAAAGGTCCGCCACGTATTAGATAACTCCTCGGTTGGCGGCAACAAAACCCTCAAATACGACGGCGTTCTGATAAATTGATTCGTCTCTATAGATGATTGAAGATATTTTTCATTCTTTATTGTTTCACCGATTCAAATATATTTTTTTATGGACAAAATGCGACAAGTATTTTCGCAATACCTATCGACGAAGGGTTTTCCGTCAATTGCTCGTCGCGATCCAAAGAATCGATCGCATCTCGTTTGTGCATGCCGTGGAGGGACAAGAATAACAAAGTTGATTGTGGTATCTTCGCAATGCGCCATATGGAGACCTATATGGGAGGTGGGATCAAAAAGCGGGATAGCGGGCTCCGAAAAACGACGAGGCGCAACTTTTCATGATGCGTAGAAAAAGACGCAATGCAATATGCTTAGACTCAATGAATGATCTTAGGGAGGCGATAATGGGACGAGTGAAGGAGTTTGCCAAAAAGAATTAAGATCAATCCGAAATATTTTTTTGTTTTGTACTTTTTATTGATATTTGAAGTACTCTTTAGCGATCTTCCGGACACGGTGAACTTGCTTAGTCTTTGAAGTACTTTTTACCGATGTTTTGAATGTTTTTTGATTAGTGCCTATGTAAGCGAAATTCAAGTGGTTAATATGCGATTTTACTCTATTGTAAGCAATCATTTTCATGATATGTTATAATGTTTCTAGCATTACTTCAAATATTTTTAAGCAGTGTTCTTCTTCTCTGTAAGCAGAAATCAACTGCACTGCAAGCAATATTCGAATGTTTTAACTTTTTCACTACAAGAAAACTACTGATAGACACCACCAAAAAGACACTGGCTTTATGACTTTACTGGTGTCTTTTCCTTTTTAACACCGGTTTTGTAAGAAACAGGTGTCTAATTGGTACCGTCGTTTGATAAACAACACCGGTTTCCTAGAACCGGTGTCTATTGTAAAAACATTTCCCAAATAGACATCGGTTTTGGCATCGGATTTCAAAACCAGTGTCTATTTATATAAATTATTTTAGATTAGACACTAGATTTTTTAACACCGGTTATAAAACTGGTGTCTTTATTTTTTAACACCAGATCTTTAGACACCGGTTCTACAACTGGTGTCGTTAGGCCCCTAATTAGTTAGGTCAAAGTGAAAGTCTTAAGTTCATCCCTTATCTCTCCCGTACCCAATCGCCCATCGCCCATCTGTCGGCCATCTTTAGGTAGGTATTAGAATTAGTCTCTAATTGTACCAACCAGAAATCTCCAAAGTCGATCGTCTTCTTCTAAAAAAACAAGGTTCTCTCTCGTCTTCGAAACGCCCGCTGCTCGCGCCACCGCCGCTCGTACATCGCTGCTCGCACACCGCCTAAACATTGTTGCTCCAAGTACCCTGATTCTCCCACCCTCAGTGTCTCGTTCTCTTCCTCCGCTCGCGCACCGCCGCTCATCCACCGTTGTTCCACAGCCAGGAAATCAACATTTATGTATTATAGCTATATTCTACTAAGTTTGGTTTTATCGATTTAAGGCTTAAATCCATTTTTGTTCTGATTCAAATTCGAACTTAGGGTTTTGCTTTTTGAACTAGGATTTGCTGATATATATGGGATATTCACGGGTTTTTCTCTGTGATTTTATTTGTTAGGTATTCTTTTTCGTAATTTATTCTTGATTAATTGCTCAAGTTATTGCTTGATGAATGATGTGCTCTTTCTGGGTTTATAATTGTTGGTTGGTTTAACTGCTGAAGGACGATTGTTAAGGTTCCAAAGTGGCATATCCTTAAGATTGTATGAAAAATAAAAATCAAGATAATTATTCTCCTTAGTCTCCATTAGAGTCGAGAATTCTCGCAATGTCGGCCCCAAACTCAATATCACGTTTAACTTTGGTATTTCAATGAAATTGTTATGTATGTAAAATGACTTGGCCCATTCTATTCCTCTTGTACCTTCCTGGATGACGGATTTTTTTTTTTCTTTCCCTAAAGGTAATTCTACAGCACTATTTGTTGATTGGTGGATTAGTTTATTTATTTAATCTTTATTGTTCTTTTGATTGTGTTGATTTGGTTTCTCAAGTTCCATAAGAGGTAATGTGTTCTTTCGGTAATGTATGGTCATCGTTGTTATTAACTGCGTATTTAGTTGTGGACACAGGCTGACATTTCTTGTGTCTGATTTTCAGAGACACCTTGTTCTTGGGGTGATATCTCAAATTATCAAGGTGAGGAATTGTATTTACATTTTCTATTATCAATGTTTTGGAAATATCAACAATGTAAATTTTCCAGTAACAGGAAGTTACATGGTATTTCATCTAAAAACAAAAACAGTCTCTGTAATCCTTCCAATTTATGCCATATGCTAGAACTTGACATTCTAGTTCGTATGTTGTTTCAGACACAACTGTTGGCAGATCTCAACTTAAAGAAAACACCACAATTGGTAGAGTTGGTTGATGATAGTAACGTGAGTACTAAAATTCAGTTTTTCTAAATTGAAAAATGTGCGGTCTTGTTTTATGTGATTATCTTACTATATATTCTGTTACTTGAAATGTCAGGATATGGATGAGCTTATGAGTCTACCACCAGAGAAGATTCTACTGCGGTGGATGAATTTTCAGTTGAAGAAGGCGGGATACATGAAAACAGTTACAAACTTCTCATCTGATGTAAAGGTAAATGGATTTGACTTAACATTCAGATGCAATTTTTCCGTGTTACTGCAATAATGTGCTCATTAATGTTTGATTCTTTTTACTCAATCAGAAAGCCAGAAAACTTGCATCTTAGCAGCTGCTCGGAAGGGTTTCATTTGTTTAAATTTCTAGTCCTCTCTCACCATAAATCGAAAACAACGTTCATTTTCTATATTCGAAATTCGTTAAAGAAACGGATAATTTTAAAAGACATCATAAGAATAAACCTCTTATTTTGTCTTCCAGGTTCTAAAAGACATCTGTCAGCAATTTGCAGTTGGCATGCAGGTATTAAGATTGACATATTTTTGAGGTTTTATCTTTGTATTTTACGTCACCAGATTTTGTAATTTAACTAACTATAATAATTTTTTTTGTTCTTGATCAGACGGTTACGGTTATTCCCGTTCTTCTTCATGGTGTAGTTCAATTTGGTTCACACTTGAAAGTAAGTTGCTTCTTTTATTATTTTTGTAGAACTAGACAATCTTAAATACTTGAATACAGGGGCTGTCAAAAAAAATACTTGAATACAGGGCTTTTTGTTGGTAAGGACAATGTCAAGGGTCACTTTGTTTAACTCTCGTTTGAGTTGAAATAGTATACAATTGTAGGCCTATAATTCTTATTATGTGTGTGTGTGTGTTTTAGAATAGATCTAATATAAAATTATAAAATACGAAGGGCGTTGTTCACAAAGCCGAACAAACTAGCTCATTAATGTTTGATTCTTTTTACTCAATCAGAAAGCCAAAAAACTTGCATCTTAGCAGCTGCTCGGAAGGGTTTCATTTGTTTAAATTTCTAGTCCTCTCAGCGCTACTCATTTTCCTCTATAGTCTATTATTTTGCATCACAAGTGTTGTTAGAAATAATAGCTTGAGTGGTTCAATTCCTGATAATATTGGAAATTGCACTGCTTTCCAGGTTTTGCACGTACCTGAATGACTGCTTATATTGATTTAAGATATATTTGACATGATTTAGTTGGAAAAAAAAATTCTAGATGTTAGAGATTTCTCATACAGCTTTTTGGGTGAGATTTCATTCAATATTAGTTATCTCTAAGTTATTACCTTGTGAGTGTTTCTTATAAGTCTTCACTCAGTAATTGCTTTGGATTTTAAAAGCTTATGTGGATATTTTCTGATAAATCCTCTGGCACTTAGGTACTTGTACAACAACTGACTTCTGGACGAATCCCGTCTGTCACTGACCTGATGTGCTCCTTGTATTCTTGCTTATAGGAGGATGATATTGATTTGAAGCTCCCATGAAGAAGTTTGTTGGCAACTTTTACATGTAATTAGCTTATGGATGTTGGCTAGTTTATGTGCAGGTAATATAGATTGATCTATTCTAGTTTGGGTATTTTGTTGATAGTGTACTGCTTATGAGTTCATAGTCATGCTCTGTGGAAAATTATAGTCAATGATTTGTTTTGTAAGGTTTTGACTACCAATTTAATCAATTTCCTTTTGAGGTTTGCTAAAGACTTTGCTGCCCTTGCAAGAGTTATTTCCATTTAGTTATAGACACATTACTACAAATAGTAGCTACTTAGTATTCCTCTACATATGCTTCACATCATGCAGGCTGAAAGTGTAATTGTTGCTCTCAACTGGCAGGGGATCCATCATCTTTCCCTCAAACCTTGGATTGGCTACATAATTATCATCTTCAGGTAATTGATATACTCCAAATACAAAGACATGGCTGCATAAGTATTTAGCGGCGGTTGCGCCAACTGCCACTAATTAATTGGAAAAACTTAATTCTCGAAATTTTGGTAGTTCAAGTGGCCTTTCTGTGTTAATTTACTAAGTACATAACTTATTCATGGTATAAAATACATGCCTGCTTGGATAAGAAACGGACATTTCACACACATGTTGCATTGGTAGCAAAGATTGGACCTTTTGATCTGCTTTCTTAATTTATCTTCCTGATGGACAAGGTCATAGTATTTTTGGATAAGAAACGGACATTTCTGCTTTGTTTTGCTCTATTTTTTTGCCTCAGCTTTTCCAGCCTTTTTTTGAAAAAAAAAAAGCTGTTTTTAGCTTTTTTTTGCTGGAAAAAGTTATTTTTTGCTTGTTCGAAATTTTGGAAAGTAGGATTAATACGTGGTTGATGTTTGGAGGGTTACGTGCTTATGATTTTCAGTTTGGATGTTTTTTAAGTTTCAGCTTTTTTGGGATCAAAAGTTGTTTCCAGCTTTTTTCATTGCAAAATTATCGCCTCTGTTGCTGATGGTTATTGGTTTTTGGTTAAGTGGGCTTGAGGGATTTGTTCTTAGAGTTAAGATTGGGCTGGCTTAAAGAAATGATTTAGAGCTTATTGGATTTTGGATGGTTTTGCTAAAGTGGGCTGTCATAAGGGATGGATTTGGGCTTTGAGGAATAGGTAATTATGGGCTGGGATTAGAATTTAGAATATTGCAAATTTGGAAAATCTGATGGGCTTTGATTTGCTGAGTAGTTAGCTTTTTTAATTATCCCTAATTTTAATTTGGTCTATCTTTAATCACCCTTAAAACTATGAGAACTAAGTATGCTTGTCTCTGCAATTTACTTCATTTTGTTTTTTATGACATCCCAATACAAACCTCAACTAAGTATGCTTGATTCTGAAATATGGCTTTCAAGATCATTTATTTGTTAAAGAAATTTATGTATTGTCGACATCTTATTTTGTTTCCTTTTTCATTTTTGCTACCCTTTTTGATTGTTATATGTAATATTGTGCAGGGAAGTTGTTGGAAATGACATGTACGATGCTTGGGGCAGTTGGAAAATCGTAGGATTTATAATCAAGTACAGGATCTAAAGGGTGTAATTATTGTTTCTTATTCTTGTTCTAATGATAGGAGCTGGAATGACATGACCAATATTGATCAGGGCTTTAGTTGAATGTATATAGCCTTTTTGTTGGCTGATGGAATTGGATTATGAATTTGTAGTTGTTTTATCGAAAGGAAACTTCGCTACTTTTTTTGTTGGATTATGGATCTTTGTGATTTTAGTATTAATGCATTTTTTATTGATTGGTGGAATTGGATTTCATGATGAATTGCTTATTAATATGGATTTTTGCAGCTTTAATTTGTATTAATATATAGAGCGTATAAATTTTATTCCATACAAAAGACACCGGTTTAAAACTGGTGTGTAAAACCGATGTGTATTCTTTTAAAGAAAGCGGTTCAAAACCGGTGTCAAATACATAAACTTTTAACATCAGGGCCTTAGAAAGCAGATATTTTATCTCTACGACACGGTTTAAAACCGGTGTCTTTAAAGGAAATGACACCGGTTTAAAACCGCTGTTAAAAAGTTCAGACTTTTAACACCAGTGGCTTTAACACCGGTTATTTTACTAATAGACACCGGTTTAAAACCGGTGTCTTTAAAGGAAACGACACCGATTTAAAACCGCTGTTAAAAAGTTCAGACTTTTAACACCAGTGGCTTTAACACCGGTTGTTTTACTAATAGACACCGGTTTAAAACCGGTGTCTATCAGCATTTTTGTTGTCGTGTTTCAAGTATACAAATGTTTCGTAAACAGAATTCAAACGGTGCACAAGCAGAAATCAATTGTCTTGTTAGCATTATTTCAAATATTATAACTTATCAAGTATCTCATACTATATAGCAAGATATTCAAATGTGTTTAAGCTTGAGTTAAATGTTGTTCAAGCGATTTTAATATTTTTGTAGGCACGTATATCATGTTATTTTATATTGTTATTAAATAATCAAAGTGCAAGGTAAAAAAAAATTAAACAGCAAAATCTCAAATGCTTAAATATGAATCTAAAATAAACTTAAAAAATAAGCGATTAAATATGAATAAATAAGCGATATCAAATGCTTTAATAAGCGATCTCAAACATGCACTCCAAAACGTTCGCTATTGTGCGAACTATTTCTCTCGCATTTCCCACAACGCGTCTCTTCATTTTCTCATCCGGCCTTTATCGCTTTTTCCTTCGACTCACGAAGTCGGCTTTTGACTCGATTGCCGCTCCCCTTATTTTTGGCCTTGTGTTGGCGGCAACACTACAACGCCGAGCCGGTCTTGTCCCCAATGAATCCTTCGATCAATGTTTGTTTGTTCACCGAACGGGAATCGGTTTGTTGATCCTTCAAAATTGTTCTTTATGTTCTTTTATGATCCTCGACAGGATTCAATCTTGGATTTGTCGTCATTTGATAGAATCAAACAATAGTGAATGTCGGACCAAATCATGTGGATCGTTGTATCACACCGCATATCCGATCCGAAATTGTTCAACGAATCATTGTTTGGACACCGTAGCATGGATGCATTTTTCGTCCATCTTTTGTGAATATATTTGGTCGGATTCTATCGGCCTCTTTTAGTAGCGAGAAAATGTGATGACATACAAGCCCGATCTGTTGAAACATTTTGCAAATCGCATTCCATCGCATCTTCATTTATATACGAAACCACCGTAAAGACTCCTATTTCCACGTCCTTGATTTTATAAGTGCGGTGTCACCCCATTTTTTATTTCCATTGTCACGCACTTGTAACAAGACTATTCGATTTTGATGCTTACAATGAGAAAACATTGTTCTAGTATACACAATCGATGCATGTTTCTCAATTTCTAATTATATTTTGCATTTGGGCAAGTGGATTCCATCTCGTTGTTCGATTTATCTTCGGCATGTCTCTCGAGCTTTCTATAGCTATCGTAGTGCATGAAAAATTCCACTAGACTAACATGTGGGTTGGTGAAACTCCCGAACCAGTTGTTAGCACTTTCCGATCTTGATATGGTTCTCGAGTAATCCGCTCAATTGCACATTTTTAAAATAAGCGGGGATCCACGATTTTCGATTTCAAACATATGTACGAACCATGAATGCGAAGTCACCGGTAATCATTCATCAATTGTGCCCATCTCTTCTCAAATTCTGTAGGTTTGATGTAGTTACTCCAAACAATGCGATTCAATCTTTCCATGAATTCCTCGTCCTTAAGCAAAGTATGCCCCACTTTCGCACCAACCTTTTCCATGATATGCCACATACATAGCCGGTGAATACTATTCTTGAAAACCCTTTTAATAGCATTTTACATTGCGGGATCTTGATCAATAACTATGTATGTTGGCTCATGCCCCATTGCCTTTAAGAAATTTTCGAATAGCCAGACATACGATTCTTCATCTTCCTTCAGAAGTAACCCAGACGCGAACATAACACATCTTCTATGGTTGTCCACACCAGTGAACGGCGCGAAAACCATTTTGTACCTATGTTTGTTGTGACAAGTCAGTCTCCTTTTTCCCCAAAATAAGAAATTTCTTTCAAGTTCAGACGCATGCAATTTTTTTATAATACATAAGCAACATTCTACTAATATATAAGCAGATTATGTTAAATTCGTATGCATATCCACACATCAATACATGTTGTAATGAAATGGTCATTTTCTTCGCAAAATTATATATCTTCTTATGATGTATGAAAGCAACTCGTAAGAAGTCTTTTCTTTTTTGTTATGCATTATTGTGGACTAATTTAAAAAAAGAGGAAGGAGCATGAATTCTGTTGGTCCGCACCGCACTGTAGTGTTGTATGTTGCATCGAAATATATAACATCCCCCGAACATTCTCAGTAGTTTTGCTTGCACATTGGATCAAAGACAAAACAATCGTGTAAGTTGGTCGTTTTCATCAACGTCATAGTTGAATGCTGTATTTGGACAAACTTCAATATTTTTCAAAAACTTATCTATAATAAGCTGTGCATCGGCTCCACAGACATAAGCTTTCAACTCTCTCTTGAAATTTTTAAAGTCGATTGGCGGTCGCCTATATTCGAATACCCTCCAACCATCTCCTTATACAATCGATAAGTTTTCATTTGCCCAATGTTTGCTTTTATACAATTTTAGTATGAATTTTTGGTGAGCCAAATTTAAATTCCTATTTGCCTTTAGAAAGTGTCAGACACCCCGGGCGTCAATGAATGTGTGTGCCGGATTTCAAAACTTTTTACTGTGTAAGAACCGTTCAGTGGCTTGGAACACGCAACGCGCCTTGCATCCCACCCTTGTCGGTTTTCTGTGTCTCACTTGTGAGACTTCGTCATCATTTAGCTCCGCTTCTTCATGAGATGCAGATGAGTTGCCAACCTTTTTGAACCCTTCACGGTTGCAAACTACGTATTGCATGTGTATTATACCACCGTGGAAGCATTTGGTTGTACTAATTCTCCATCAAACCGGTGGCACGCCCATAATCCTTGTAGAATTGTATTCCGCTCTTGATACTATCAAAAATCATCCCTTCTTTTGGAGTCGATGTTCATCACATTCTGGTATCCAATTCAGAGACGAATCCGTTGTTATTTCAATTCGTTGTTGCGGAACACTTGCAATTACAACTGTCTCAACAAAAGAAATAAATAAGCAAGATTTTGAAAATACGTTAGCATAATGGTCAATTATTATAAGCAATACTATACTCATATATAAGCAAAGAACAGGACCAGAACAAACGGTGTCGTAATCAAATAATTTCAGTTCATACAACCTAAATAATGATCAATTAACCTGATCGGTTATAACACCGAACAAACGTGTGCAACATGTTTTATTCATGACAGTAAGCACTTCAAGCACATAAAAAATGCATTTTCGATCATATCATATACGTTTTTTAAAGAAAAAAATGGGGACGAATAATTAAATTTCATGCTTCAGCTATATGTTCATACTTATAAGCATATTAGTATTCTCAAATAAGCATTATTATGGATACGAATAAGCAACTTTTCTGGGTTAATATGAAGAAAAAAAACGTGGACGAGGAACTAAATTTTAGGTGTTCGGAAGTATGGTGGTACTCATAAGCACATTTATAGGCAATTGAAAGCAAATTTATCATAACGAACAAGCAACTCACTGGGTAAACATACACACACAAAAAAAAAAATGGCATGAAGATATGTCCTTTTCTGGACTACCAAGAAGTTCACTTTTGTAAGCATGTTATTCTCAAGGCATAAGCAATATTGCAGGCACGCATAAGCATATTGCTGGGTAATAATTACAGAAAAAAAATGAAAATGATTGATCGAATCATTGATTTTAGGAGAAATTACGAATCAAATTTTAAGGCGATTCAGTAACAAAAGGAACAATGAATACAATTTCGAAGGCAAGGAAAAGTGTTACCTTGTTCTTCATGAGTATTGGAGCTTTCTTCATATGTGTCATATATTCCCTTCTTTCTTGATTCAGCGCTGCAAATGATGAATTTTCAGTGAATTGGGAGACTATCTCAGTTACAGAAGAACGGTGGAGAAGGTGAAATGAAGTGGACGATTTAATTCAATAACAGATTTGGTGGACTTTGATTGTAACTCATCCTATTTTAGTGGGATTTACTAGATTTAGCTACCATAATTTATTATTGTATGGACTAATGTTCCCTCCTTTTGGTCATTTGAATGATTTATCGGCAAATAGGCGGGATTAATCTCGATCATTTACATCAATTTATCTACGGCTTGATCCGGTCCTACGTACTCACATAATAGGGGGTCCTATATAACCCTCTCCCTATATATATATATATATATATATATATATTTATATATATATATGAAAATATTGTTTTTTAAATAATTATTATCTAGTATTCATTTTTTTAGTATACTTGATGATAATTTCTAAAAGTATTAACACATATAATACACAAATTTAACAAAATATGTATATGTTTTTGTTATAATACGTAAATTGAGATTTAAAATATTTGAGTTATAAAAACATAAATGGGGATCCCCGCTCCCGCTTTGCCCCTCACTCGATTCACGCCTGCCGTTCATGAGCGCTATTATTCGCGGGGTGAGGATGGGAATGCCAAAACCAGTGCTACTCCACCCCGCCTAATAAAATTGAGCGAACAAAGACCTTGGTGTGATCGTTGTAAACTTTGTCAAAATATATTTGTTGAGTCCTGAAAGGTCTAAAAACAATATCTTATTCACCTTATGTATGTAGTGAAATTTTTAATTAGTACTTTGATCTCATCGATTGGAAACCAAAACTTTACTGAATATTCATTAATTTACAGAGTTATTACTATAGAAACTTGTTTTGGAGGAGACTTGCATATCCTTTCATGTATCTGAAATGTGTCTTAAGAAAAATTACTTTTGAAGGTCTCTTGTGAGATCGGATCCGTGAGACAATTGGGTCCGAACAGTCAACAGGAATCTGCGGGTCAATAAAAGTTAACGGTCCATGGTAATATTTTTTGGGAAAAAAGTAATACTTTTAAGACAAGTAATTGTTTTGAGCAAAAAAATAATACTTTAATTAGAAACATGTATATTTTAATAAAACAATTGATAGATTTTGTTAAATATATGATGTTGAAGATGATGGAAATGGGTAGTGACTACACATAGTGGTCGCGAAAAGAAAATTGACACAATTTTAAGAAATAACTTTTTGTTTATTGTGTAAATTTTTCAGTTCAACGTGTAATATTTTTTCATTTAAACGTGTAATACTTTTCACTTAACCCTTTAATAATTGTTAGGAAATTTATTTGTTAGAGTTTGATGATACCATGTAAAACTTAGACTATGAAGTTGGCACCCCATTTTTCTTGTAATTCTGTATTGTAATAGATAGGACTGGAAGAGTTGAGTTTAAGTCAACTAAGTCAAGATTACAAGAAGTCAACTGCGGACTGGAATGAAGACTCTACTGTGTGTTAGCTGAGTATGGCCATGAAGGAAGTCAAGGACTCGACCAAGGAGAGTCACCGAGGAACAATTGTGAGAAGTGTTAGTCAAGTCAACTCAAGAAGCCAAGTCTATCGCTTAAAGTGATAGTTGAGTCAATCTCATGATTAAAGCAGATCAAGTCACTGGGGTAAAGGCAACAGTCAAGTGAAGACAACTGACTTATATCCGTTGTAATAAAGTCAAGAATATTACTCGATATAGTAATATGTCAAGCTGCCATGTCTTAAAGTGTTCGGCCCATAATTATGCAAAAGGAATGAGCCAATGGGAAACAATGCATCTTGTGTCAGAACCTGCAAAGTTGAAATGCCATTTAATACGAGGAAAGGTCAACATCACAAGGGCTGCAAACCAAGACAAGACAAGCCAACGAACACAAAGTGACATTTGAAACTAGCCTATCTCTTCAACGGGAAAATTTCAAATGTGCACTATAAAAGGCTGAGGAGGCATTTGAGAAAAGGTAACCTGAACCTAGCAAGCAAACATTATTCAAGCAATTAACCTGCAAAATTCTCAAAGCTTATCAAGATATTCCTCAAGCCAAAACTCAAGAAACTCGATCCAACACAAGCTGTGAAGGAGAGACAACTTCAATCAGTTGAAGAGGAAAACATTTGAAGATCAAAAAGGGGTCTACTTTCCAAGTAGAAGGATTGTAGAAAGGTTCAAGGTCAAACCAAGTATCAAATTTGTTGGAGGGCTTCGTGATCAAATCCAAAAACTTGAGAAGTGAGCTGAAGTAGCTAGGCAGCTGCCTCGTGAAGAAGCTGAGTCACAGGAGAAGCCAGCTATGTGATCAAGGCTGTCTCCAGACTGATAACCACTTTGTAAACTGATCTGTTACTTAGTGGATTCTTCCAGGAGTTGGAGAAGAGTGGACTAGAAGAATTACCCCATCTTCGAACCACTATAAAAATACTTGTGTCAATTTACTTTCAGCATTTAAATTTCTGCACTTACTTTATATCTGTTGTTAGTAATTATTTGCTATCCAACTGATAAATAACTAAGTGCTAAAATCAAGTGTTTAAAACAAGCTTTAAATCAATCAAAGGGTGTTAGTCTTCCGTTGTTATAAAACCAAATCAACTAAGTTAAGTATTGGCTTAAGCAAATGAAGTTATACTATCAACAGCTCTATCGAGTCTGTTGAGTGGATAACTTAGCTGAATAGCCAACTTAGCTGTCCCCCAAGGACACAGCTCATTTGAGTTAACTCTGTTGAACTATTTTAAAAGGACTAAATCGAAAATTTGGTAAGGTATATTTAACCCCTCTCTAAACCTTACACCACACCCCTTGGGACCTACAAGTGGTATCAGAGCGGTTGGTTCATCGAGCTTTCCGCACTGGTTACTGAACTAAATCTCTATCTTTTCAAAAGGTTTTAAGACTTGTGTTTTTCAAAGTCTTTCTTTTTTAAAGAAAAGTTATTATCATGGAAGCAAATCTAACTCGCATTCCAATGTTTCTTTGTGAAAGAGTTTGACGACTAGAAAATTCACATGCAGGTTTATCTATCAAAGATTATATGATGAAAGGTGGCTAGTGATAGAGGATGGACAATTGAAATTTACAAAGTCAACATCAAGAAGAGCCGCACCTACAAAAAGGAGAAGTTGTTGAAGAAAGAACGTCATGGTTGAAAACCCAAGAACGAATGGACAAATGAAGATAGAAAGAGAAATAACCGGACAATGTGGCCAAGGATATACTCGACAAAATGTTGGACAAAGCCATGTTCAACAAAGTCAAATCTTGCAAATCGCAAAAGAAATTTGGGATAAGTTTGACCTTAATTGGTGAAGGATCGAACAAATTAAGGAGAACAAATTAATCATTCTTTGTTCAAAAATTTGAAAACTTTAAAATGTTTGCAGATGAAACTCTGGATCAGCTAGATGCCAGATTTACAGAGATAACAAATGAGCTTTCAGCTCTTCGGAAAGAATATACACAGAAGGAAATGTGTATGAAGTTTTTAAGAGCCCTCCCAGCTGAATGGGAAATGAAGGTCATGGCCCGAGACGTTCAATGGACCTCTCAAAAACATCCAACCATGAGCTATTCTCAGACCTCAAAAGCCTATGAGTTTGAGCTGAGCTAAGACAACTGTACCCAAGACAGTTGCGCTGTTGGCCAGTGATGGGAAAAGAGATGAGCCAAAGGAAACCATTGACCAGGAGGAGATTGCCCTCATGGTGAAGAGATTCAACAAGTTCTTTAACAAGAACTATGAGGAACAAGGGTGAAACCTCCAGAAGACATTCAATACCCTCCAAAGCAAGGGAGGACAGGCCACCCAAGAGAGTTGATCATCAAAGAACTGATTATCAAAAAGCTGATAATCAAATAACAGACAAAGCTGATCAAAGAGCTGAGAACCTGTGTTGGAATTGCAGACAGCCAGGACATTTTGCAGTTGATTGTTCCTATCCACCAGTCAACAAGTATTGAAATGAAGAAGAAAGATAAGCCTTCAGGGAAATAAGACAGGAAAAGAAGAAAGTCATGTTGGCTGCTGCGACTGCTGAGCCAGCCAAGTGCAAAAAAGCAACAGACTCAGATAGTAGTGAAGCAGACTACTCAAGTGATTCTAAGGAAGAGGCTATGCTCTGCCTCATGGCCAAAGAACAAGATCAACAAGATCAAGAAGATGAGGTACACTCTAACTCATCTCATTATGATTCGAGTGATAGTGACTGTTATACACACACTTCATCACCCACAGATCTTTATGATTCATTAGGCAAAAAGATGAAGGATTTTAAACATATAAAATCCTCACACACAATTTTAAATGAGGAAAACAGCCAGCTTAAAACCCAAAACTCACAGCTGACTAAAGAGTTGAGTACTCTGAGTCACATAGCTGAGGAGAACACTAAGTTGAAGGCTGAGAATGCCAAGATCATAGCAGAGTTAACTGCTAAAGAAAAGAGGGAAAAAAATCTTAAAAATGTGATTTCCTCATTTACTAAAGCATCCAAATCATTGGATGAACTAATCTTGAGTCAAAAAGAATGTGGAGATAAGACAGGCATAAGATTTAATTCCTTGTGCATAGTCAGACTCCAAGAGAGATTTTGGAAAAGGAATCTTCAAGCAATGAAGCATTCCAAAAACCCAAAACACCAAATGTTGCACCCACATTCACTCCAAAGCAGAAATACAATCATACTGGCCTTGGTTACAAGGGTAAAGGAAAGAAGCCAGTTGAGTATGCTGAAAGGATAGATGAGAAGATATTCAGACAGGTCCCACAACAGACTCCAAACAGAAAATACTCTATAAAAGCCAAATAGAGCTACCAAAATCCCCAGAAATTTCATCAAAGAAATACATATGATGGGAATGGTAGAAACTATCCAACCCAAGCTGATTGGAATAATGTGAAACATCAAAGAAAGACCTATGGGATACAAGTTTAAATGGAAAAGACCTCAACCTAAGCAAAGGTCATTCCCAAGGCAAAAAGCTATTATCAAAGACACACATATGCACCCAAACACTACACTTAGAAATACCACCACTACAAGAAAAAACTGGCCGATAGACACCACCAAAAAGACACCGGTTTTATGACTGTATCTGGTGTCTTTTCCTTTTAACACCGGTTTTGTAAGAAACCGGTGTCTTATTAGTGCTATCGTTTTATAAACAACACCGGTTTTCTAAAACCGGTGTCTATTGTAAAAACATTTCCCAAATAGACACCGGTTTTTGCATCGGATTTAGAAACCAGTGTCTATTTTTATAAAATAGTTTAGATTAGACACCGGATATTTGGACACCGGTTATAGAACCGGTGTCTATAATATTTTTAAAACCACATTTTTTGACACCGGTTATAGAACCGGTGTCTATAATATTTTTAAAACCACATTTTTTGACACCGGTTATAGAACCGGTGTCTTTATTTTTTAATTAGGTTTTAGACACCGGTTCTAGAACCGGTGTCTTTATTGTTCCTAATTAATTAGCTAGGGTTTACATTTCAGTTGTAATGGAATTGCCCCAAACAATCTCTGCCCGTCGCCGTACCCTTCTCCTCTCCCCTCAAATCTAAAATGGACGCCGACATTTCCACCGCCTTGAAGAAAGCAAAACTCATCAAAGTCTGCTTAGAAGCCCTAGATCGATCTAACGCCGCGAATCGCAGCGTCCCCGGCTGAGGACCCAGCAGCTCCTCGAATCGGACTCGGACCTCGGTCGTCAACGGTCTGAGGAAGAATTTGAAAGGCGAGCGATGGAATTGTGCGGAGTCATCATTTTCATGGGTTCCATCACTCCTCGCCTTCTCTTCCTCAAAACCCAATAATTCTTCTTATTATTATAGCAATAAATTTCTTTTTCGTTTTTGACATGTAGCAAAATTTTCAGTTTCGATGGTTTCTTTCTGATGTAGGAGATAACTAACTGCTAATTCGTAAAAGTTTTCTAATATGAAACTGATTGGGGATTAGGTGTCTATGGAAACATTTGTTCAATTTCTTGAGAGTGTTGGTATTTGAATTAATTTCTCAGGAATTTCAGACTTAGAAAAGAAATTGAAGGAGATGGGGGAAAGACCATCTTAGGTTTTAAAAATCTTACTCAAAATTTTTCGAACTGACAGCTAAGGAGCTCTTCGAAAGTTGGCTCGCAAATGGCGAGAGCAGGTAACTGTATCATCCTCTTGTGTTGATTTAAATGCTCCTGCTTTTTACGCCATTTGAATACTTCGTATAAAGCTAGAAGGTGAATGGAACTGATTTTTCTGATTTATAACGTGTTTTCTTTCATTGAAGCTCATAATCTTAGTCGAACATGAGGTGAGTTACTTTAACCTTTCGTATTATTTTGGATTTTGAAATTCCTTTTGTTGTTCCTCTGTAACGAAACCCTAGATTGGTACTTACCCATATCGCTTTGGGGGATCTAATCTGAATTAGGCTGAGTAATTTTAGTGTGGAATTTTATGCAGTCATTTGATAATTTCTGTTCACTCACATCTGTTTTTTGGTTTAGCATTTAAATTTCTGAACGGTTACTGAATGAATGGGTGCATATTTTCTTTTTAAGCAATGATTGGTCACAATTTCGGAGCTATTTTTGTTTTTCCAGATTATATTTTGGTTTGATGTTAGTATGCTACTGATGTTTTGTGTTGTTATTCTGTTTTGCAGTCAGCCAATGGATGAAGACGCCCCGTAAGACACCTCAACCTTTTAATCTTTTTCACTCCTGCTCTTTTTCATTTCTCTGGGTCGTATCATGAAACTTCTCTTATAGAAGTGACTAGTTGGTTATACAGTCCTTTAGTATTAGCATATGCAATTGTCCTTCTGAACAACAATATTGTATGTACGTAATGTTCCATGATGTACATGTTGATTTTACAATATCAATCGTGTAATGGGACATGACTAGAGCAACTATCTCAACTCATCGCCGTCTCATGATATATTCCATGCAAGTGGAAAAACCTATGATGATGATGGTTTTGGAATTTCATCTCATTTCTCCTTCGTATGAAGGTTGCGTCAGGAAGGGCATCCGGTGTAAAACTTTGCCACTTTGCTTTTTGTGTGAATTTATAGTGTTAACTAATTTTAGACAATTAATTGACACTATAAACTTCACGCCACCGACCCCACATAGTGGGATAAGGTGCAGTTGATGATGATGATGATGATGATGAACAACAATATTGTATGTAGTCTGTCTCATAAAATTGATGTCAGATTGGTGTTTGTCCTTTCCGAATGAGGGGTTTTGCAATTATATTGTGTTTATGACATGTATTGCATCTTAAGTTTATTGTGGTTTTACCCATTCTCTTATCATCATTCGAGCAATGAGCTTCTTGCATTCTTCAATACTCATATCTCTGATGGGAAATTTGATTTCCGCTAAAACTTTTAATTGTTGCATACATGAGATGCATACTTCAGTTATAGAGGACTGTGTGTAAGAGTATTCTATTTGGACACTAGGCTACTGAAAGTTTTAAAAATTTAGTTTGTCGGTGCATGGTGCATTTGTGTAAGTGTTTGAAGTTGCTCCAAAGAGGAAGGGTAAATGGAGGTTTGCCCAAATTACTATCATGACAATGTTTTGATGTCAAAAATCGTTTATTCCCTTCAAATTTTCCACTTTATCTAATACTCTGGGTGCATGAACTCTTGTTGTTGAAGTGCAGCAAGCTGTTCTGGCTTTCACCCTCAGCAAGTTGTGTGATGATGTGGTTGTTTTATTATTGAATTTATGAATTTGATGATAGGAAAGAGGGATCAATATGCTCTTTGTGCTGGGTGGAAATGGTACACATGCTGGTGCCAATGCCATAAATGAAAAGGTTTTTGAGATTATGACCTTTGCACTCAATTTTAGCTCTCTTCCAGATATTATACGCATTTTTTATTCACTATGATCTTCAGTGTGAAGTTGAGTCAGTTGAATATTTAAGAGTTTTTTTTTTAAATGAACGGAAATTTAAACTATGTTTCTCCTAAACTCAAGGTAACCTAACAACTGCATATGGTAAACTCCTAAGATTATACTAAAGCCAGAAGGAGTTGTCTTCTTTCATTTGAAAAATAGTAGTATGTGATATGAATCATATATATATAAGTAGTTGTAGTTGGTGTGCCAAAAACCATAGACAATGATATTCTGTTCATGGATAAAACATTTGGTTACTCTGCCTTGTGTAATCATTAAATTTCTCTTGTTTAATCTTTAAAGGTACACCACGTGTGTGTGTTCTGTTTTTATCTTTCAGCAGGGCTAACTACTTTTTGTTTTCCTAAAGTTTATCTTTATACCATGTATGCAATTTTCATATGCCATATGGTTTTATAATAAAGGGTTAATTACAAAATTACCCCTGAGGTTTAGGTTAGTTACAAAAATCCAGTTATATTTAAAAATTTATAAATATCCCTTGGCTTTTATTTTTATTTTACAAATCGCACCTCAAGAAGAGGATATTTGTTAGGTAAATAAAAATTCAAGCATATTCGTACACTTTAAGGGGTTATTTATAATTTTGAAAGATAACTCGAGTTTTTTGTAACTAGGCTAAAACTTAGGTAGTTTTTGTTATCATACCTATAATAAATTTTGCTGTCTTGCTCACACCTTGAACCATTATGTTATCATTTTTGCTGCAGCTGAGTAATGACTGTTCCTATGAAGGGTTTTATATTGCAAACCTCATTTTGATCAACTTTTCAAGATGGCTGACAGTTTCAATAAGAGCTTTGAAGGTTGTAGCATTATTTGATCGTCGATGTTCACTTTCCGGTTAATATATTGTTGCATCTTAACTAATATTTTTGTGATTGTTGTAATGATTTTCGGATTCTAGGACGTGACTGAACTTGAAAATCTGGCATTTATGTACACAAATCCTCAAGATCATGCTAAGTCCAAGAGAAGAGTTGCAGAGCTTTATAGAGAACATGAAAAGGAACTCAAAGAGGTAATTTCGATTATTCTGTGAATTAACTGGAACTCTACTAGTTGTTAGCTATTATATCATTCAGTTTGCACTGTCACTTGTTGTGCCAGCAACTCTCTAGTTGCGCACTTGTGAAATGATCAGAGTTTGCTTTTTTACTTGTATATCCTAGTTTTTTCTTGATGAGTTAGTCATCTAGTCATGGCTCTTTTTCATTCCATTAGTCATGGTTCTTTCTCATTCATTTGGTTTTTTGTATTACCAAAGATTAGAGAGATTGGGTGCTCTTAATTGGACTAAGGTGGTACATCAGCATCAAGGCTGGAGGCTTCAAAACATATTTGTAATTATCCCACCTTATTTTAATGTCAGATTATTTCTTATGGTCCTTCAAAACATATTTGTACCGTTATGTCATAACAATTCTGTGAAAAAACTGTCTGACAGTGCGGATCGGCATAATATATCTATTATCTGGATTTGGTGGGAGCATACTATCATCCTTATTCATAAGAAACAGAATTTCTGTCGGTGCTTCTGGTGCACTTTTTGGTTTGTCTGTTTCTCACTCTTTATGTGAGTTTTCAATCATGAATGTGAACAATTATCACATAGAATGTTCTTGTATCTAGGGGGAGAAATGCTAAGAGAAATTACATGTGATCTATCTCCATTAGTTGTAAGGCAAATGTGGGGCTGTTCGATCTTCAACTTTTAGAATAAGCATCTTAGCAAGAATTCTCTGTACCTCAAAAAGAGAACATCTCATCCAGATTTGAGCCCCCAGCTGCAAATGCAGCCTATTTCAACACCTACTAAAACTCATAAGCAAGTAGCAATTAGAAGATACATGGAAATAATTATTACACTACTGTTATGGAAACATGAGAATAGTATTCTTGGGGATGTCTGATTTTGGAGTTCTTTCAAACAGGTTTATAATGTGACCACTTTCCTGGATGAGCATCCTGGTGTGATGAAATACTGTTGGCTGCAACAGGTAATTCCTATTGATTAATATGGGTAAATCGCAAAACTACCCCTAAAAATTAATCTAATTACAAAAAAGAATCAGTTATCTTTCAAAGAATAATAAATATTCTTTGCACACGTTATAGTTAAGTAAGATTTGATCATATTGTTGATTTTTCGTTTCATTTATAGTCTTGATTTGATATTCTTCCTTGAAAGGACGCAAAGACGAGTTTGATGATGTCGGGCACAACCAGGATGCTTGGGCAATGTTGGAGAAATACTATGTGGGTGAACTGAACAAGTCAAACATTCCATGTTTAATTGGATTTTGTTGTTGATCATATGGATTTTGTTGTCCGTAGTTGAATTATATAGTCTTTTTGTTGGTTGATGGAATTAATCGGATTATGAATTTATAGTTGTTTTATCGGAAGGAAACTTCGCTACTTGTACTTTTTGTTGGATTTTGGCTATTGGTGACTTTAGTATTAATGTTCATGTTTAATTGGTAGTGCACTTATGATGGTTGCTAGAATTAGAGTTCATAATGAATTATTTATTTATATGGTTTTTTTGCAGCTTTGAGCCGGTGTTTTTGTATAAATAAACAACCCTTTTAAAACCGCTTCTAAAAATATTAAGACACCGGTTATGATGCGGTGTCTATTCATCAAAGACTCGGTTTAAAACCGATGTCTTTATAATAAAAGACACGGTTTAAAACCGATGTCAAAAACATTAGACTTTTAACACCAGTAGCTTTAACACCGCTTGTTTTTACTAATAGACACCGGTTTAAAATCGATGTTGTTGAAGGAAAAGACACCCGGTTTTAAACCGGTGTCAAAAAGTTCGAACTTTTAACACCAAATGGTTTTAACACCGATTGTTTTACTAATAGACACCGGTTTAAAACCGGTGTCGCTGAAGAAAAAGACACGGTTTTAAACCGGTGTCAAAAAGTTCGAACTTTTAACACCAAATGGCTTTAACACCGGTTGGTTTACTAATAGACACCGGTTTAAAACCGGTGTCTATCGGCTTTTTTGTAGTAGTGCACAACTATCCCAAGAAAGCAATTGCTAAAACACACACACAGGCATCACATACAAAAGAGGCAATTGTATGATCCTAAAGCCGCCAAGCAATTTGCTAATGTGCACTATGATTATGGCAATCGATAGATGGAAACTTCTTAAATTCGGATCATCCGTCATTGGTTGAAACATCTTACATCCCTAATTCCCCGGACCCGGACAAGTATGGGTACCTAAAAACCGATTTCCTTGATTGCGGGTTCAAGGAATGCGGCTAAGTGTCAATGAACCTGGTACATGGATAGTAGTTGTTCCGGACATATGACAGAAACAAGAGAAATATGTCAAGATTCAAGGAGATTAAAGGTGCTAAAGTTATATTTGGAGGTAATGAAGCTCTGTGGAGATCAAATGCACATGATCCATCAAGAAAAATGGATTGGAAATCACGGATGTTGCATATGTTGAAGGCCCGACTTCAACCTTTTAAGCATCACCAACTCTGTGACAAGGGCTACAATGTAGGATTCAACATGGGAATATGCCGATCAAAGATGTTGAATCCATAAAATAGTGCTACAAGGTTCAAGATTAAGAATATGTGTGTGGTAGATTGTTCTCTCTCTTGCTACACCAAACACATGCCTCGCTAGCAAATAGTGTAGGTCCCAAGGGGTGTAAGTGTAAGGTTTAGAAGGGGGTTGAATAAACCTTACCAAATTTTTGATTTAGTCCTTTTAAAAATTTAGAGTTGATACTACACAAACGTGTCTGTCCTTGGTGGACAACCAATTTAGTTAATCAAGAGAGTTAGTCTCTCAACGGACTCAATCGAAATTCTTTGGAATAACTCAAATTTGTTAAGTTTAAATTAACTCAACTGTGGTTTGTTTTCATTGGAAGACTTAACACCCTTAAGTTTGGTTAAGCGAGATTTAGAGCTTGATTTAGTACTTAGAGATTATCTAATGGATAGCAAATATGTCGTGAGAAATAAACAAATATGATGCAAGAATTAAAGTCTTTGAAATGTAAAAGACACAATAAGATTTTTATAGAGGTTCAAGATGGGGTAATTCTTCTACTCCTCTCTTCCCCAACTCCCGGAGGAATCCACTAGGTATTGATCAAGATACAAAGTGGTAATCCGGATACAAGTCTTGATCACACAAATGACTTGACCCCTTTGGGACTCGATGAGACGCCTTGATCACTCACCGGCTTCTCGTGATGCGACTCGACTTCTTCTTCAGGCAGGCGTGCGCTTGCTACTACAACTCATTTGCTCAAGCTCTTTGGATTTGATCACGAAGCCCTCCAAAAGCTCAAGACTTGGTTCGACCTTGAACCTTCCTACAATCCTTCGAGGAATGTAGACCCCGATTTTTCAAGAATTTCCTCTTCAACCGATTGAAGTTATCTTTCCTTCACAGGTGAGGTTGGATTGATGTTCTTCGTAGTGTGTAGACTTGAGGATTGAGCGTTTAATAACTTGAGAATATTTCAGGTTTACGATTCTAATAATTGGCCGGAATGTTTTTGGTAATCGGTCTTCTACCCTCGTAGTCATTCCTCGGCCTTTTATAGTGATCTTTCAAAAATCGCCCGTTGAAGAGATAGGCTTATTGTTGAAAGTCACTTGCGATCGTTGGCTTGTCTTGTTGCGATCCTTGGAATTGCCATTTCCTCGTATGAATTGTTCTTCACCTTTTCGAGTTCTCGACACGGTGTAGTGCTTCCCATTGGTTTATTCCTTTTGCACGCTTCGGGACTGAGCACTTGAGAAAGGTAGTATGGAGATATTACTTGTTTAGGTAATTCTCTTGATTTACGTACAACGGATCTTTTTCGATTATCTCGACTTGACCGCATTTCCTTGCTTTCCCCAGGTGACTTAGAGTCGACTTCCAATCATTGGATGACTCTTCTCACTACAACTTGAGACTTGGCTTTTCTTGAGTTGACTTGATCGATACTCTACTCACCTCATCTCAAATGCACCTTGATAGAGTTCCCGTCTACTCTTCTTTGTCATACTTAGCTGTCTCTCGCAATGAGTCTTCCTTCTAGTCTCCGCTTGTCTTCTTGCATGTTTGGGCATAGCCGACTTAACTCACTTGACCATCCCTATTTATTACAATGCGCTTTACAACAAAAATGGGGTGCCAACTTCCTATTCTAAGTTTTACATGGCATTCATCAAAATCTAAACAATAAATTTCCCAACAATTTCCCCACTTTTTGATGATGCCAAAACTTAAACCATTCAAAAATGTAAATAGCAAAGATACATACGAGATAGTGTATTCACATAGAATATATGCGTAGAATCAATCGATCATAACATTCTTGTTCTTTTACACAATCACACAAGGTGTATCGAGCAAACATTTGTCTACACAAAAAAATAAAGAATTTATAGCTTTATTGCGGAAGACTTACATAGTATGTATTTACACAATAAAATACATGAAGGGGTGGACAAAGAACACTTCATCTCCTTCGATGTCTCCTTCTTTCATCTTGTTCAAGATCTTCTCGCTTCTTCTTCTCTTTTTTTCTCATCGTCCGTTGCCTTCTTCTTCTTTTCATATGCCTTCCCGGAAGCTTCATCTCTTCTTAATCTCTCTTGTCTTTCCTCCCATAGCTGAGTTTGTCTCTTGTTTTCTTCTTCTATTCTTTTCGCATACTCAAGATTACTTTTAGCCACTTGCAAATTTGCTACTTGGTCAAGACCAACCCAAGAGATCCCTCCTTTCTTGCCGGATCTACGTATTCAATGTTTTTGGGCGGAGGCCTGGAGTCCAAACCTCTTCCTCCACCACGCTTCTTCCTCTACCTGCAGGCGTGTATTGTCTTGGGGTCTTTCTTTTTCGGTGAGTGACCAGCGGAGTGACCATAGAGTGATCGCCGTAGTCTCCGTCACTGTCGCCTTCTTCACATAACGTGAGACCCTTTTCCCGAAGACAAGTCCCAAGCTTGAGCCATAGACATATTTGCAAAGTATCATTCGATGCGGCGTTTTAAATTCATCAACTCGATCGTGGCTCGTCCCGACATCCGAGATGGCATAAGTGTCTCTGTCTTCACCGGAATGCCTCCATGTTGTTTGAAGATGTTCATAACTCGGGCATCCATTCTTCCTTCCACTTCCTCCATCCCCGCTTCAATTGTCTTTCTCTTTTCACCATAGATATAGCAGAGTGTTGGAGTGGCAGAAATCACTGGAGTTTGTTTGCCGATAATATCACCGTGATAATACCTTGTTGGGGGTTTGTGCGATCATCGAGGTCACATCTTTCGATCCTTCCCCTCAACGGACTTTCCTTTCTTTTGTTTCAACACTTCCTCACTGTCTTTCCCTTCGCAAACCGATCCTCTTTTTTCACCTTCAGATCTCTTCGTGCTTTAAGGTATTCCTCTTCCCCCTTTTTGGCATCATCAAAGGAGAGAGGAACGCTGGAAACATAATGCGCGTAAAATCGAGCCTGGCGATAGTAGAGTTCTCGCCGAGTCTCGCTTTGTGGAGTATGCGGCACGAAATTCGAGCGAGTAGCGTTGGACTCTCTTGAAATTAGCTTCATTTCAGCCATGAGAAGGCTGAATTTTCTGTCCATATTTTCTTCCGTGACGCCGGAGATCACTCTTATTTTGCTCACGCAATGACTTTATCTCGGCAAAGTGTGAGCTTCATGCATGTGCTCAATGTGTTCTCTCAATTTCGTTTTTGCATCGATTCTCGGCTCTCCATACAAGCGACTTGTTGAACAATGTCCTGAAGTATCTAACTTGTTCCACACGCATTGTTTGCAAACAAGTTGCCACCATTCCCTTATCCTCGATCATTATGCCTCTCAAGTCGCCCATGAGGTTGGCATCTCTATTGTCCAAATCGCATGTCCATAGAGGCCTGGTGTCTCTCCATCCGTTCAATTTCAGCAAATAATGCCTTGAACACTTCCCGAACTTCACTTTTCTTTCTTCCGTTTGCATCGATGGCCACGCAGTCAAAAGTCATAGTCACCGAACGATGGTACTTACTTAAATGACAGGAGCTGGTCTCGGGAAGCGTCTTGAGCTCGTTCTCGACTCTTCATGGAGGTCGGGTACCTCCAAGGAGAAAGGAAATGATTCTACAAAGGAATCATCACGGCCAATCGGGATTTGTTCAATGATGAGAGGTGCACGTGAAGTTCCTTTTGAGTCGAACTCCTGCTGCACTTGAGGAGCCTGCGCGGTGGACTGACTTGTTTCACCGGGTCTTTAGTGAAGTGGACCCGACTTGCCGAGCCTCGGATGTCTCAACAACCTTCGTTGGTCTCAAATGGTTTCTCCAATTGAGTGGATGGTCCTCGGCCTTATCGGAAGCGTCATCGGATGATGATGAGATTTCCATTGGTGGCTCATCATCAAAATTGAAAGTTTGACGAGTAGTCTTGAGATCGACTTGCTCGTCCGGGAATATCCTCACCGAGTCTTTTGGATCTTTCACGGGGATGACTCGCTTCTTCGCGCTTTCGATCCCGAAAGGTTACATCAGATTATCCTGGGAGTCATGAAGCGCGCTTATCTCCTTTTCGGATGGATCAATGATAGCAGGAGGGATGTTCTCTACTTCAGCTTTCTTTACCCCGAAAGTCTCAACCTCCCGTGGGCCTTCATTACCTCCCGCAGTCTCGATCGCAGCCGAGGCTGGACCTCCCTTTCGACAAAGTGTCACCGTCTTAGGGTCTTTCTCGTGGTGGCATCCATTGGAGTCTCAACCCCATGGATTGCACTTTCATCGCCTGCAGTGTTAACTCCTGGCCGTTTCCTTCCTATGCCTCGACCGCACGCATCGCGGCGTCATTAGCCTTCGAGTAGCTTGGCACCGGGTCACCGAGACAGTTTCAACTATCCGAGCTTCGTTGATGGCAACTTGTTGTTCGTTTTGCGTTTGTACTTTCTCCACTTCGCCTCCTAGATTCGTTGTGGAGTCATCCGCAAGATTCTCCGACCTTGCTGCAGGTGGAGGGAGTTTCCCCACCGGCTCACCACCGAGTGACTTGGAATGGGGTCACTCGTCTCCAAACTCCCGGTTGTTTCTACGAGTGTTCACCGTTGGGGCGGTGGTAAGACACCTTCGTTAGGGGTTGGCTCAACCGGGGTCCCCACTAACCCGCCATCGCCATTTCCCTTAATTCCTTCTTCCGAGTGAGTGGGAAGTGGTGGCAGAACAACGGTGTCGATTTGCTGAACCACTCCCATTGGATCAATTTCACCGTGTGTTCGAGGACTCTCCTGGTCCCTCCATCATGCTCTTCTCATGAAGAATTCGGATTCATGCACCGCTTTGCTCGCATTTGCAACTCTTCTCGTGGCGTGCCAGGGTCCAAATCCTCATCACTTTCTCGATAGAATATCGAAGTGAGAATGTGTATGTTCTGTGGTGCCAGTGAGAGGGCGATGTCTGGCCTTCTCTCTTGCCTCGCCTTCTTCTCGCCCGCTCGCTCCTTCTCCTTATCCTTGAAGATCTCGGGATATCCGTGCGCTTGTCTTCATCCGATCTTTGGATCACAGAGGTCACCCAAGGAAGTTCAACAGTTCCTCTTCTTCTTCTATAAACTCGGGCCGTTGGAACTGCTCCTGGATCGACTAAATTTCCATTTCCTCCACTCTCGCAGACGATTTTGGATATCCGGGTAAAGTGGGGATAGGATCATCACATCACTATCGCTCTATCGCCTTCTTCTTCTTGTGTCTCACCATGCGGACTACAATCGTGTCTTGATTTGCCTCTGTGATCGCCTTCACCGCACTTAGTTGTTTCATCAATTATATCTGGGGACTCTCTTCTTCAAAGAGCCGTATTTGTTCCACTGAGTGGTGACTCACCGGTTTCTCAAGCTCGGATCGCTTGATGATTCTTCGTCGTCTCTTAGTTCGTACCGCAGGGACGCCTGGTTCGAGAGAGAGTTTCTTTTGAGTCTTGGGCGGCGGGGGCCGTGGCTTGGTGTCTTCTTCTCGAGGAGCTGGCCGTCTTGCTTATCGAGATCTCCTCTTTTGACGATCCGAGAAGGTAGTTGAGAGTCCTTCTCGACCGGCTACTTTGGGGCGGGAGACACGGCTGCGGGGCAGATGACTCTGACTGCAGCAGGGGGGAGCAGTTTGACTTTCTTTGTTGCGGGAGAGCAGCGGATCTTCTTAGCAAAATGCAGGGGCGCTTTCTTCTTTGGTGGAGAGGAAACAATCATCTTCTTGGTCACCGATTCCCCCTCACTCGTGTCGCTCTCTTGGCGTAGGCTCTCTTCTCGCGCCAGAGAGGTTTGATCTCGAACATCTCTTATTTACATGGAACGCCTTTCCATGTCTAAGAGGGACTCCTTTCACCTCCATCACCGGCCAATCACTGTGCCATATCCTAGGATCCTCCAAATGTGCCATCTTCCTTGAAGGATTTGTTCCCTACATTCGGCATAGTCTGCGTAGACAAACTCACCCTTTATTTTCCTTTCTTCAATGATCGCAACCATTACGATCAACTTTGCTTTTGATTGCTTGGTCAAAGCCGCCAAATTTGATGTCAATACATTTGGCAACTATGTCCAACAACTTGTGATAATCCTCCTTCAAAGAAATTTCTCTTGTTTGTCTTTGTGTAAACTATTTTATTAGCATAGTCGGGCTTGGCTATTTCCTTCCAAGCAAAGCCCATGTTTACATCACCGTTGATTTCTCGATGCTCCTTCCGTCGGTAGTGAGATGTTCACCAAATCCTTGCGAGAGATGGTGAGCTTCTTTCCGTGAATGATGACTTTATCCCTTCATCGTGAATCTCAGCGTTCACGTAGAACGTGTGACCTCCTCCACATAGGTCATCGGATGTTCCAAATCGAAACGATTTCAGCCCAGACGCTTTCCAATTTCTCAAAGAATTTTCATCACTAGGGTGTCGTCGGACCCTGTTTCACCATGCCGCCGAAATCCACAAAGAGACCTTGTGGATTTGCTTTCCTAACTTGACAAAATCATAGGTTGATGCCATCCTTCAGGATTTTACCGAGGAAAACTTAGAGATTGATTTGAAGATAGATAGGGTTTTGAGAAAATTTTTGCCTTTGCTTCCGAGAGAGAAAATGAACAGCTTTTGGTAGTGTGTGAGAGAAACGGACGAAAATGGTTTAAGTATGGTTTATGAAAGGGCGTGCGGGTGGTTTTGAAATGGGATCGAAATCAACGGCTTAGGTTTGGCACGCCCGATTGAGCATTTAATGTCTCGTATTTAATGCGACAAAGATTTATATCCAATCATAAGCTTAGTGTGCAGCTTTTGCTCGTGCACGCATAATTATGCGACGTCATTCTTAAAAACATTCCCGCTTAGTAAAAACGATCGCGTTTTTGTCACTTTGTTCATAAATGATCCAAACTTTTGCCCTCACCGGTTTAGCTCTTCTTTTCACATTCCTCTTTGTGACTCAAATTGTCACCGACTTGGTATAGTTGTCTTTCCGATACGGGTGATTTACTTAGCTGATTTGTGAGTTCAAATCTTTTTCCCTTTTGTGTTCCATTTCTTTTCTTTGATTCTTCCGAGTGTCACCACTCAATTAACCCTAACTCATGCTTGAGTTCTTCAAATCTTGACTCACATAATGGTTTTGTGAAGATGTCACCAATTGTTTATCGGTTGAGATATATTCCAAGATGATGTCCTTCTTTTCAACATGATCTCTTATGAAGTGATATCTCGACATCGATATGCTTTGTTCTTGAGTGCAACACAGATTTTGAGTAATTGCAATTGCACTTGTGTTATCACACATGATTGGAATTTCTTTTTCCTCAACTTCATAGTCTCTCAAATTTCTTTGTCTCATCCATAGGACTTGGGCACAACAATTTGCCCGCAGCCTATGTATTCTCCGCTTCACCAGAGAGGTGGCTATTGAATTTTGCTTCTTGCTAAACCAGAAATCACTGTTTCTAGCATTTGACATGTGCCTCGAGGTGCTTTTCTCCACCACTCGCATCCAAAGATAGTCGAGTCCGAATAGCCAATTAGTTTGAATCCACCTTCCTTTGGATACCATAAGCCAACTTCTTGGCTTCCTTTCAAGTATCTCAGATTCTTTTAGCCGATGTCATATGACTCTCTTTTGGAGCAGATTGAAATCTCGCACATACACCTACAAAGAAAGGTGATGTCCGCCCGCTTGCTATGAGATAGAGCAATGATCCAATAAGTGCTCAGATCTTGTTTGATCTACAAGCTTGCCATCCGCATCCATGTCCATTTTGATCGATGTATTCATTGGTATTTTTACGTAAGACTTCTCCTCCATACCAAATTTCTTCATTAAATCTCTGGTGTATTTTGTTTGACTTATGAAGGTTCCATCCTTCATTGTTTCACTTGGAGTCCAAGGAAGAATGTCGCCTCTCCCATCATGCTCATTTCAAATTTACTTTGCATGAGATTTGAAAATTTTTCACACAACTCTTTGTTTGTGGATCCAAAAATGATGTCATCCACATATATTTGAACAAGCAAAGATACTCTTTTTGTCTTGAATTAAAGAAAAGTGTTCTATCTACTTTTCCTTTTGTGAATCCATTCTCGCTTAGGAATTGTGACAAAGTATCATACCATGCTCGTCTCGCTGTTTCAATCCATACAAAGCTTTCTTGAGTTTGTAGACCTTATCTCCAAGAGTCTTTTGCTCAAATCCTGGAGGTTGTTCAACATACACTTCTTCTTCCAATAAACCATTTAGGAATGCACTTTTTACATCCATCCGATATACAATGAAATTCTTGTGAGCAAAGATAGGCAAGAAACATCCTTATAGCTTCCAATCTTGCTATATGAGCAAATGTTTCATCAAAATCTATTCCTTCTTCTTGGCAATATCCTTTGGCTACTAGTCTTGCTTTGTTTCTTACCACGTAACCTTCCTCGTTCATCTTGTTTCGAACACCCATTTAGTACCAATAACATTTTGATGTGTGGGTCTTTGAACTAATTCCCATACTTTATTTCTTTCAAACCGATTCACTCTTCTTCTTGCATAGCTTGAATCCAATGTGTGTCATCCAATGCTTGTAACACATCTTTGGGCTCTATTTAGATGAAGCATGTGAACATAGCTTCTTGTTGAGTTCGATCTCGTTTTGATACCTTCTCTTATATCTCCAATGACAAGTTCTCGTGGATGGTCTTTTAGCCATCTTACATCAAAGTTGAAGTAAGTTAGCCGGGTTCGATTGTCTAGCAAATTTGTGTTACTTTGATCACTCTCTCGCACTCAATTAGCGCAAATTTTCCAAAGATTTTATGAGACTCACTTTTCTCATCTTCATCCGAGTTAATAGTTCCAACTTTCTTGAAAGATAGGGACTCTTCTCAGATGGTTGGATGATTCACTTATCACCGACTCTTCAATGTCTTCTCTATTTACATTTGGCTCATCGAATACCACATGAATGGATTCTTCTCGCAACCATAGTCCTTTTGTTGAGTACTCAGAGGCTTTGCTTTCACCGAGTATCCCAAGAAGATACCTTCATCCGCTTTAGCATCGAAGGCTTTTAGATTGTCTTTGCCATTTTTGTGGATGAAGCATTTACATCCAAATATTCTAAAATATGCAACATTTGGTTTTCTTCCACCAAATCTCATAGGAGTCTTTGTCACCGTTTTTATCATACATCCGCTTTTGAGTGTAACAAGTCGTGTTGATTGCTTGACCAAAATCTTTTTGGTAACCCCGCCTCACCTAACATGGTCCTTGCCGCTTCTTTGAGAGTTCTGCTTCCTTCTTTCTCGCAACTCCATTCTTTGTGGAGTCCTTGCAGATAGTTCATGACCAATACCATTTTCAATACAATACTCGAGTTATTATTCCATTGACAAACTCGCCTTCCTTCTGCGATCTTATTTTGATAATGGTTTGGCTCTTCTCGCTTTTGAATCCTCTTCATCACCGTGGGTAGTTTCGTAGAGTTTCTTTCTTCTTACACATGAATATTGTCCATGTATATCTTGAGTAGTCATCTACTACCACCAGGGTGTATTTCTTTCCACTTATGTTTGCCGGTTCCACGGGCCAAATAGATCCATATGTAGCGATGCAATATTCTTGTTGAAGATGGACATGTCTTTTCGTTGAATGAAGATTTGATTTGTTTTCCCTTCCGACATGCATCACATATACTCTCCTTCTTGTATATTGAGTCCGAAGTCCTTCCACAAGATTACTTCTTGCAAGCTTGTTAATCGTTTTGAAATTCAGTGACTTAGCTTTTTGTGCCACAACCAACTTGATTCAAATTGCGTGCTTTTTGCTAATAGACAAGTCTTTGTGTGTAGCGGTTGACCAATCTACTACATACATGTTCTTTTGTCTACATCCTTGCAACACAACTTCATTCGATTCAAGATCCTTGATTTGGCATATACCCATGTTGAATCCAACATTATGGCCCTTGTCACGAGTTGATCGATGCTTAGCAAGTTGAAGTTGAGTCCTTCAACATATGCAACATCTGTGATTTCTAATCCATTCCTCTTGATGGATCCAATGCCTCTTATTTCACCGAGCTTCATTTCCTCCAAATATGACTTTTGCTCCTTTTACTTCCTTTGAATTTTGACAAATTTTTTTGTTTCCTATCATATGTCCGGAATGTACCACTATCCATATACCAGGTTCCTTGGCACTCACTGCTCCTTGAACCTCGCAATCAAGGAAATTAAGTTTTAGGTACCCATATTTGTCCAGGTCCCGAGGGGTTAGAATTGTAAGATGATCCAACCAACTTATAGCCAAATGATTTGACTTAAGGGGTTTCCATCTATCGCACCATAATCATAATTAATCTTGGCAAATTGCTTGGGGATTTTAGGTTCATACAAATTGTCTCTTTTGTCGTATGCATGTGTATAAGTTTTAGCAATCGCCTTCTTTGAGTAATTGTGGTGTCTCCGAGTGCAAAGTGCCTAGGTGCATATGTGTGTGATGAAAGTTCTTATACTTTTGGAATGGCCTTTGCCGAGTTCTGGCCTTTGCCATTCGGGCTTATATTCCATAAGTCTATGCTTTGATAGTTCACATCATTCCAATCAGCTTGGCTTGGATATTTTCTACCATTCCCATCATATGTATTTCTTTTGTAGATTTTCTTCTGGGTTTTTGGTAGCTCTCGCTTTTTCTTTACAGAGTATTTTCTGTTTGGATTTTGGCTTGAGAACTCGATCAACCTCTTCTCACTGCCCTTTCAGCCGCACTCAACTGATGCTTTCCTTTTCCTTTATAACCAAGGCCAATTTGCTTGTAGTTGTGCTTTGGAGTGAATGTGTGTGCAACATTTAGAGTTTTGGATTTTTGGACTCTTCATTGCTTGAAGATCCTTTTTCCAAAATTACTTTTGAGTTTGACATAGCACAGAGGAATTAAATCCTAAGCCTGTCTTGTTTCCACATTTTCTTTGACTCATAATAAGATCATCCAATGATTTAGATGCCTTAGTGAATGAGGCAATAACATTTTTGAGGTCATTCTCCCTCTTTTCTATGGCAACTATTTCTGCTATTAACTTAGCATTTTCACTTTTAAACTTTCATTCTCATCACTATTTGACTTAGAGTACTCGGCTCCTTAGTCGACTTTGAGTTTTGGCTCTTGAGTAGGTTGTTTTCCTCATTTAGTAGTGTGTGTGAGGATTTAATGTGTTCAAAATCTTTCATCATTTTGCCTAATGAATCATAAAGATCAGTGGGTGATGAAGTGTGTGTGTCACAGTCACTATCACTAGAATCCGAGTTTGATGAGTTAGAGTGTACCTCATCTTCTTGGTCAGGTTGATCTTGTTCCTTGGCCATCAAACAGATCAAGGCTTCTTCTTCGAGTCACTTGAGTAGTCACCACTTTGCTCTCAATCACTGTCTCTCTTGACTTGGTTGTTTCAAGCCTCTCAAAGCAACATTGCCTTTTTCTTTTCTTGTCTTCTTTCTCTCTCAAGACTTTTCTTTCTTCTTCATTTCTCGTATTTGTTGACTACAGGATATGGGCAATCAATGGCGTAGTGACCTTGTTGTCTACACGTTTCCAAAGATAGATATTCAACCTTTTGATCACTCTTTTCCATTCTTGGATTGTCAACCCTTTGATATTCACTTTTTGATGATCTGTTCTCTTGGTTGGCCTATCTTCCCTTGACTTGGAGGAGCCGAGTGTCTTCCTCGGAAGATTCGCCGCCTCTCTTGTAGTTCTTATTGAAGAACTTGTTGAACCTTTTAACCATCAGGGCTATTTCTTCCGGATCAATGGCTTTTCGAATTTGACCTCGGCTCTCTTTCCCATCTTTAACAATTAGAGCAAATTGTTTTGGGTACAAATTGTCTCTTCCTTTTTCTTCTCGGCTCAAACTCGTAGGGTTTGAGGTCCGAGAATAGTTCATTGTTGGATGTCTTTGATAGGTCCATGGAATGTCTTAGTGCCATGACCTTCATTTCCCATTCACCGAAGACTTTTTAGGATCTTCATACACATTTCTTCTCGTGTATATTCCTTTCCAAGTGCGAGATAGCTCGTTGGTGATTTACGTGAACCGAGCATCCAGCTTGATCCAGGTTTTCTCATGAGATCATTTTGAAGTTCTCAAATTTCTGTACGGCCACCGATAATTTGTTTTCTTTGATTTGCTTCCGAGCCTTCACAAATCAATGTTAGCTTGTCCCGATGTCTTTAGCCGTTTTGCATGATTTGACTTTATTGAACATGGCTTTGTCCAATGTTTTGTAAAGGATGTCCTTGCTACATTGTCAGGTTGTATCTTTTTCTCGTCATCATTTGTCCATTCGGTTCTTGGTTTTTCAACCATAGTGGTCTAGGGACAACATCCTCTTCACCTTCAAATGCAGCTCTTCTTATTGTGTTCACCTTTAAGATTTGCGGTGGCCCATCCTCTATCACTATCCACATCTCATCATGTAATGCTTTGATAGATGAGCCTCGCATACGAATTTTCCAATCATCAAATTCTTCAATTGTGAACATAGGCATGCGTGTCAAATTTGCTTCCATGATAATAAATTTTAATGATAAAGGTAGTTTTGAAAGTTTAAGTACTAAAGCGGACTTTGAAAAGTTTGGAGATCTAGTTCAAGAACTGCCATGTGCGGAAGGCTCAATGAACCAACCGCCTCGATACCACTTGTAGGTCCCAAGGGGTGTAAGTGTAAGGTTTAGAAGGGGTTGAATAAACCTTACCAAATTTTTGATTTAGTCCTTTTAAAAATTCGAGTTGATACTACACATCCGTGTCCTTGGTGGACAACCAATTTAGTTAATCAAGAGAGTTAGTCTCTCAACAGACTCAACTCGAGTATTCTTTGAATAACTCGGTTGTTAAGTTTAAATTAACTCAATCGTGGTTTGTTTTTCAGCGGAAGACTTAACACCCTTAAGTTTGGTTAAGTAGAGATTTAGAGCTTGATTTAGTACTTAGAGATTATCTAATGGATAGCAAATATGTCGTGAAAATAAACAAATATGATGCAAGAATTAAAGTCTTTGAAATGTAAAAGACACAATAAGATTTTTATAGAGGTTCAAGATGGGGTAATTCTTCTACTCCTCTCTTCTCCAACTCCCGGAGGAATCCACTAGGTATTGATCAAGATACAAAGTGGTAATGTAGTCCGGATACAAGTCTTGATCACACAACCGACTTCTCGACGACTTCGACCTTCTTCACAGGTACCGTGAAGAATGTAGACCCCTTTGATTTTTCAAGAATTTCCTCTTCAACCGATTGAAGTTATCTTTCCTTCACAGTGAGTGTTGGATTGATGTTCTTCGTAGTGTAGGCTTGAGGATTGAGCGTTTAATAACTTGAGAATATTTCAGGTTTACGTTCTAATAATTGCTTGAATGTTTTTGGTTCCGGTCTTCTACTCTCGAGTTTTCCTCGGCCTTTTATAGTGATCTTTCAAAAATCGCCCGTTGAAGAGATAGGCTTATTTTTGAAAGTCACTTGCGATGCGTTGGCTTGTCTTATTGCGTTCTTGGAATTGCCATTTCCTCGTATGAATTGTTCTTCACCTTTTCGTAGTTCGACACGGTGTAGTGCTTCCCATTGGTTTATTCCTTTTGCACGCTTCTCGGGACCGAGCACTTCGAGAAAGGTAGTATGGAGATATTACTTGTTTAGGTAATTCTCTTGATTTACAGTGCAACGGATCTTTTTCGATTATCTCGACTTGACTGCATTTCCTTGCTTTCCCCAGGTGACTTAGAGTCGCCTTCCAATCATTGGATGACTCTTCCCGTCACTTCAACTTGAGACTTGGCTTTTCTTGAGTTGACTTGACTGATACTCCACTTAGCCGCATCTCACCGCTCCTTCATAGAGAGTTCCCGTCTACTCTTCTTTGCCATACTCAAATGCCTCGCAATGAGTCTTCCTTCTAGTCTCCATTGTCTTCTTGCATGTTTGGGCATAGTGACTTAACTCACTTGACCAAATTTATTTATTACAATGCGCTTTACAACAAAAATGGGGTGCCAACTTCCTATTCTAAGTTTTACATGGCATTCATCAAAATCTAAACAATAAATTTCCCAACAAATAGTACAAGTGAATGAAGTTGATCGTGGCATAAGAAGTTCGAGTCATCCGAACTTCAAGACAATCAATAAGCTTGCAAGGAGTCATCTTGTAGAAGGTTTGCTAGACTCAGTGTACAAGAATGAAAGTATATGTGATGCATGCCGATGGGAAAGCAAATCAAATCATCATTCAAGGATAAGCCAAGTCCTTCTTCAATATGGATATTGCATCTGTTACATATGGATTTATTTGGTCCAGTTAAGCCAGCTAGCAACAGTGGAAAGAAATATACCTTAGTGGTGGTGGATGATTATTCAAGATATGCATGGACAATTTTCATGTGTAAAAAGAAGGAAACACTGCATAAGTTATCTCAATGATGAGAAGAGTTCAAAATGAGAATAGTTAAACCATTATAAAGATAAAATCGAGATGTGGAACCGAGTTTGTAAATGGGATAATAACTCAAGATTGTGTTGAAAATGGTATTGCTCATGAGTTATCACAGCAAGGACTCCACAATAGAATGGAGTAGTCCGAAAGACGGAACAAAACTCTCAAGGAAGCCGCAAGGACTATGTTAGTGCTCGGATTGCTTAAGAGATTTTGGGTCAAGCCATAAATACAAATGCTATACTCATAATAGATGCATGATTAATAGGCAATTGACCTAGACTCCCAATGAGATTTGGACGGGAGAAAGTCAAATGTTGGATATTTCAAGATATTTGGATGTAAATGCTTCATCCATAATAATGGCAAGGATAATTTGAAGGCTTTTGATGCTAAAGGCGATGAAGGTATCTTTTTGGGATACTTAGTTGAGAGTAAAGCCTATAGAGTCTTTGAACAAGAGGACTATGGTCACGAAGAGTCTATCCATGTGGTTTTTGATGAACCTAATGTGAATGGAGAAGACATTGATGAGTTAGCTAATAAGTTTCGAACCACCAACTATGCCGAAGAGTCCCTATATTGAAGCCAAGTGAGAGCACTCAACCCCGATGATTATGAGATAGTTGAATCTCAAAGACTGGAAGGTCTAGAGTCGAATGAAGATGAAAGAGTTGTTTAAGACAACTTAGTGTGAGACTAGGAATCCAAAGCAGACTTACTCCAACCTGATGTGAGATGGTTGAGAGACCATCCACCCGAGTTAGTCATTGGAGATGTTACGATGGCATAAGAACCATATCCGAGCATATCAAGAAGCTATGTTCACTTGTTTTATCTCCCAAATAGACCTAAAGATGTGTCTCAAGCATTGGATGCCACACATTGGATTCGAGTTATGCAAGAAGAGTCAATTAGTTTGAAAGGAATAAAGTATGGGAATTAGTTCAAAGGCCAACCCACCAAAATGTTATTAGTACAAAGTGGGTTTTCAAAAACAAGATGAATGAGGAAGGATCTGTTGTAAGAAACAAAGCAAGATTGGTAGCCAAAGGGTATTGCCAAAAAGAGGGTATAGATTTTGATGAAACCTTTGCTCATGTTGCCAGATTGGAAGCAATAAGGATGTTTCTTGCTTATGCTGCACACAAGAACTTCACTGTATATCAAATGGATATGAAGAGTGCATTTCTAAATGGATTGTTAGAAGAAAACGTCTATGTTGAACAACCTCCAGCTTTTTAGCGTAAAAACTATTTGAGATAAAGTCTACAAACTCAAGAAAGCATTGTATGGATTGAAACAAGCACCAAGAGCATGCTAGGACACATTGTCTCAATTTCTAACCGACAATGGATTCACTAAATGCAAGGATTATAGAACATTCTTCAGATTCAAGATGGAGAGAGTATACTTCTTGTTCAAATATATGTACATGATATCATTTTTGATTCCATAAACAAAGAGTCAGTGTGATAATTTCTCAAACCTCATGCAAGGCAAATTTGAGATGAGCATGATGGGAGAACTCGACATTCTTCTTAGGACTTCAAGTCAAGTAATCAAGGATAGAACATAAGCCAAACCAAGTATACCGTAGATTTAATGAAGAAATTTGGTATGGAAGAGAAGTCATCTTTGAAGATTCCTATAAATACATCACCAAGATGGACATGGATGTAGGCAAAGTCGTTGATGAAACCGTATATAGAGCCCTCATTGGATCATTGCTCTATCTAACAAAGAAAAGCGGGCCGGATATCACCTTTGCAAAGAGGTGTATGAGCAAGATTTCAATCTGCACCAAAAGAGAGCCACATGATCGCATCTAAGAGAATCCTAAGATATTTGAAGGGATGCCAGGAAGTCGGCTTATAGTATCCAAAGGAATGAGGATTCAAGCTGGTAGGATACTCAGATTCAGACTATGCTGGATGTAGAGTTGACAGGAAAAGTACTTCGTACATGTCAAATGCTTTGAAATAGATTGATTTCTTGTTCAACAAGAAACAAAACTCAATAGCTATATTCACACGGCAGAGTACATAGTACATAGGCTGGCAAACAAGTGCCAAGTCTTATGGATGAGACAACAAATTTGAGAGATTATGACATTGAAGAAAAAGAGATTCCAATTATGTGTGATAACACTAGTGATATTGCAAACACTCAAAATCTAGTATTGCATTCAAGAACAAAGCACATTGATTTCGTATATCATTTTATAAGAGATCATGTTGAAAAGAAAGACATCACCTTGGAATACATCTCAACCGATAAGCGATTAGGCGACATATTCACAAATCCATTATGTGAATCAAGGTTTGAAGAGCTCAAGAATGAGTTAGGGTTAATTGAGCTGAGTTAAAATGCTCAAGACTCAACCAAAGAGAGAAAAGAAGATGAGAAAATGGAAAACAAGCAAGTTTCACATTTTAGCTAAGTGAAAAAGCCTAGTCGGAACACAACAGACGAGTTAGTCGACAAAATGAGTGATGATATTTGAAGAGAGAAGCAAAGCTAAGTCACTTTGGAAGAAAGTTGAATCGTTTATAAGCTAAGTGACAAAAACGCAGAATTTTAATTGAGCGGGAATGTTTTTAAAGACGACGCGTCAGAATTATGATCACAAGACAAAAGATGCACATTAAACCATATGATTGGATATAAATGATGCCGCATATAATGTGGGGAAATTAATGCGGTTTTGAAGGCTTAATCTTGATCATGATTTTGATCAAATTTTTAAAATTCCAAAACCCGTCCTTTCACGTCCCATATATACGAAATTTACTTTCTCTCTCCTCACACAAACTTACTCATCTTCAAAGAAGATAGCAAGGTTTTTCTCTCTGCAAGCAAGTGGAACCCTAGTTCTTCAAGTTCAGGTTTTCGCATTTTTAATCGGTCAAAAGTCCTAGAAATGGCTGCAAACCATGATTTCGTGTTTCTATCCGAGAAGATCCACACCGAGCATCTCGTGGACTTTGGCGAATGATCAAACAAGGTGCTTGATGGTACCCTAAGACAAATGAGTCCGTCAAGGGATTGTAGAAGGCCCTACAAAGGTTGAGACTGTTGGGGGTAAAGAAGGCCTAAGGGAGGTTGAGACTTCCCCTGGTAAGGAAGAAGGTGAACATAACATTTCTCAACTCGAATGTGCTGCAGCAGAAGAGGAGATCAGCGCCGTTCATGATTCCCAAAGCACATAGACACATCATTTTTGGGATCAGAGGATGAAGTCGAGTCCGCACACCCTGAAGATTCTTCAATGGACAAGGCTGAGGATGTTCTTAAATCTCAGAGCTATGCCAGTGATAAGACAACTCGCATGAGATTCAATTTTGATGATGAGACATCTTCTAAGGCCACATCAAATTCCAATGACGCTGATGAGATAGCTGAGTACTAGGTCACTCAATTGGAAAAACCCACTGAGACCGAAGAAGTTGTTAAGATAAATGGAGGCTCGAGAGAAAACACACTTAATCGCTCAAGTCAACAGAGTCACCGCAGCAGTTACCACAATCGCAGCAGAATTTACTCCAACAACTCAATTGCAGGCTACCACATCTGCAACATCTCACAATGATGATCCGCGCAAAAAGGCACAAAGATCTGGATCATTGCAGGAAATTCAAGGACAAACCCCCAAAGTGGAGCTTCGGGGAAATCGTTTGTACGCAATGATGTTTTTGAAGATATGTTCCCATTCACCGATGGACAATCGGGATACAACCCTCAAAGGATTTGAGAGGGATTATTGTTCGAATAAGGGAATGGGCGCACAAAGATAACGCTTGCCATGCGTTCGGAGCAGGTCCGCTACTTCAAGGACCTATTTGCCAAAATGCTAGTGTGGAGTGCGGACACTTCAATGTTTCAGCAGAGAATGAAGGAATACATGGTTAGGATGGAAAACGCACATAAATCGAACATGGAGCCAAAGCGTTATCACCAAGCTAAAATTACTCGCCTAGAAAACAACATGAATGACAAGTTCAGTCTTCTAATTGCTGAGATGAAATTGGTGACAACTGAGTCGAAGGCTACTTGGTCAGATTTCCGAAAAGCCCACTCCACAGCAGATTCAAAGCAAGATTCTACCATCAGTCGACTGGATTTCCTCCTGAGTGGTTTGTTCCCTGGGCTAACCCTTTCTTTTGGTGATGATGCCAAAAAGGGGGAAGATGAGGCCCTAAAGGGATTGAAGGAATAATCGAAGAAAGGAGGTGACAAAGGCGAGGAGAAGGAAGTTCAAAACCTTCCTTTAAAATGGTGGTCCTCCAAACCGAAAGGACTATGCTTTCTTTGCTATTAAACCCCGAGAGATATTGTTATGCCTGATGTTGGATCTCGAGCCCGCATCTCTAGAGGAGTTTCAAACTCTGTAGAAGCGAAGGTTATTTTCAAGGAATAACTCGCCTCAAGCCCGAGATTTGTATTGGGAGAAGGGATTGGATGTGTGCAAATCAGCCTAATAAGCGCCAACTTCCAAAGAGTCACTCACCGAAAGTCAAAAGCTCCAATACAAAGACACACTCTCGAGAGGAAGATGAGCCGAGTCGGGAAGGAAGACATGGTGGTGGTGGAAGATGTTCTCAACCACGGCTAAGACCAAAGGATGTTACGTATGTTGATCCACGGAAGAAAGGGATCACATACTGGACTGGATATGACCATCTTACTAACCTTGAGGTGGCACGCAAGAACGCTGAAGCAGTAAGGAGGCAAGAAGCTGAGAATGAGAGAGCGAATAGAGAATGGCTTGAGACGCAGCGAAGGGGATGACCTGTTTGCCAAATGAGCTTATGAGAAGAAAAAGAAAGATGAAAAAGAGAGAAAGAGGAGAAGACCAGAAGATGACAGGAAGAGGGTTGAAGATGAAGAGAGAAGAAGGAAGCAGCAAAGGCTTTGAAGTGTGCTGCGAACCCTTTCATGTATTTTTACTTCGTTGTAAATACATAGATGTAAGTCTTCTGTAATAGCTCTGTATATTTACCTGTAATGTTCTTTTTCTATGTAACTTAGCCGAGATACACATTGAATATATGAATTTTTGTATAGCTCACATTTGATGTAAACAAATTTGTAAAGGACAATAATGCTATGATCAATAAAATGATTATTCAAAAGCATACATTCTTTGTTACTTGACCGCTTGTATATTTTTTCTGTTTACTTATGTTATATGTTTTAAGTTTTGTCATCATCAAAAATGGGAAATTGTTAGGAAATTTATTTGTTAGATTTTGATGATACCATGTAAAACTTAGACTAGGAAGTTGGCACCCCATTTTTTTTGTAATTCCAGAATGTAATAGATAGACGGAAGAGTGAGTTAAGTCGGCTAAGTCAAAATTACAAGAAATCAATGCGATCGAATGAAGACTCATTGTGTGTCACCGAGTATGGCCATGAAGGAAGTCATGGACTCGACTAAAGGAGAGTCAACTGAGGAACAACTGTGAGAAGTGTCAGTCAAGTCAACTCAAGAAGCCAAGTCTATCAGTTAAAGTGATAGTTGAGTCAATCTCATGATTAAAGCATACTCAAGTCACCTGGGTAAAGCGCAAAGAGTCAAGTGAAGACATTTGACTTAAATCCGTTGGAATAAAGTCAAGAATATTACTCAATATAGTAATATGTCAAGCTGTCAGGTCTTAAAGTGTTTGGCCCAGAATTATGCAAAAGGAATTAGCCAATGGGAAACACTGCATCTTGCATCTTGTGTCGAACCTCGCAAAGTCAAATACCATTTAATATGAGGAAAGGTCAACATCACAAGGGTTGCAGACCAAGACAAGACAAGCCAACGAACACAAAGTGACATTTGAAACTAGCATATCTCTTCAACGGGCAAATTTCAAATGTGCACTATAAAAGGCTGAGGAAGCATTTGAGAAAAGGTAACCTAAACCAAGCAAGAGCAAACATTATTCAAGCAATTAACTTGCAAAATTCTCAAAGCTTATCAAGATATTCCTCAAGCCTAAAACTTGAAGAAACTCGACCCAACACAAGCTGTGAAGGAGAGACAACTTCAATCGCTGAAGAGAAAACATTTGAAGATCAAAAAGGGGTCTACTTTCCAAGTTGAAGGATTGTAGAATGGTTCAAGGTCGAACAAAGTATCAAGTTCGTTGGAGGGCTTCGTGATCAAATCCAAAAACTTGAGAAGTGAGTCAAGAGCTGCAAAATGCCTCGTGAAGAAGCTAAGTCGCAGAGAAGCCACTGTGATCAATGTTGTCTCCAAACCGATAACCGCTTTGTAACCCGATCGACCACTTTAGTGGATTCCTCCAGAGTTGGAGAAGAGTGGACTAGAAGAATTACCACATCTTTGAACCACTATAAAAAAAATACTTGTGTCAATTTACTTTCAGCATTTAAATTCCTCCACTTACTTTATATCTGCTGTTAGTTAATATTTGATATCCAATTGATAAATAACTAAGTGCTAAAATCAAGTGTTTAAAACAAGCTTTAAATCAATCAAAGGGTGTTAAGTCTTCCGCTTTTATAAAACCAAATCAACTAAGTTAAGTATTGGCTTAAGCAATCGAGTTATACTATCAACAGCTCTATCGAGTCTGTTGAGTGGGTAACATAGCGAAATCGCCAACTTAGCCGTCCCCCAAAGACACAACTGATTTGAGTCAACTCTGTTGAACTATTTTAAAAGGACTAAATCAGAAAATTTGGAAAAGTTTATTCATCCCCCCCTTCTAAACCTTACACCACACCCCTTGGACCTACAGTAATTTTCATTTAACATTGTAATACATTTCATTTCAACATGTAATATATATTTTTCATTTAAAACTATAATATTTTTTAGTTCAACATGCGATACTATCCTGTTCAAAAAATAATACTTTTCACTTAAACATGTAATACTTTACTTTTAAAACTCGTAATTTTTTTTGGTTCAAGATGTAATACTTTTCATTAAACATGTTGTATTTTTTTCAAATTCAAGATGTAATACTTTTTAGTTAAACATATAATACTTTTGAGCGATGGTTTTCAGAAAATGGTATTTTTTGTTATATTGATTAAAAGATGTGATTCTTGAGCCATTTTCTATGGCCAAAATTATCATAGAAAGATCAAATAAAAGGCGTTAAAGAATACAATTCACCAAGAACTACAAAAAATATATTATTCTCAAATTTTAGAGTACCATTAACTAGATTTAGTTCAGTTCAATTAGTTGAAGCCACGATATTCAATTTTGACTCCAGTGTGTGTGTAGTGGTGATGGTACGAAAGTGAGAGACCAGTGAGAGAGAGAGAGAGAGAGAGAGAGAGAGAGAGAGTTTGAAGAAAAAAATGAAAAGAGAGAGGACAGAGAAGAGTGCCGATGGTGAGAGAGGGAGGGATAGTGAGAGATATATCGTGTATGGAGAGTGGAGAAGAAGATGGTAGAAGAGAGAAAAAAACAGATAAAAGGTGGGAAAAAAAGGGTGTTGGGTAGGATCCAGTCGGGTTGAATGAAATGGGTTTGGTCAGTTTAGATATGGGGCTCCTAGACCTATGAGACGGTCCATATAAGTTGTTGTCATTATTTGAAGATGATATGGAAATGTGTTATCAAAATATAAAACATGTGTTATTCTCTGTCAAATCACATGTCTTCATCTATTATAATAGTATGTGTTAACTTAACTAATCAAATTATTTAGATAGGCTTAGGAGGGGTGGACAGCAAGGTACGCGAAATTCTTGAATAAATCAGTGTAATAATTTCAGTTCATCTAATATTATTGATTTATAAACGTAAACAATCGAATAACTAAAAGTGGATGAACACATTAACAAGTACTTTAATTAGAATGTGATCCCCAAGATACTTTCACAAAAGACATAAATTTACAATGTAGAAATTAACTATTACAATCACTTAACAAAGGAAGTGTAAAATATTTATAAGTACTGTAGTGGACTAGTAAAATTCAATAAAGATATTATTTTTCACTAGCGTCCCTAATTAACTATGATGTACGTCAAACTAGGTCTGCCTAACAGTAGTAGTACATGGTTTATATCTGCTCATGTTATTGTTTTCCATTTTTATCCTCCACCTCTTCCATTCTACTGCATTTAATTAAAATTTGAAAGCTGGCTTGGGGCGCTATTAGTTCTCTAATGGTGCTTCTAGCATTTTTCTGGATATATAGAAGTTTATTTTGACAATTTGGTCTTGTATGGTTATATTTTTATGGTTCATTTCCAATTTCTAGTATTGAAAAATTAATGACAAATGGAGCTACATGTAAAAAGTTGTACCCCAAACTAAAAAAAAAAACCCAATAATATTTTTAGTAAAAATTAATAATAATTTGTAATCCCTATTTTTACAAAAAAAAAATATAAAATCCAAATAAGACAATACAAATCCCCATAATAAAATTTCAAAATTAAAAAATTGACTTAACAACTTGAATAAATAAACCATGATACAAAAGCCAAAACCTACAAAACTAAAAATATAAAAAGAAAATAGTAATAATATCAATAATATTACTAAAATTATTACTAAAAATAATAATATCAATAATTATTTTTTGTTGTCTCTTGTTTTCTTAATTACTCTAATTATTTCTTTTATATATGTATATTAATTTCATGTAAGGTTACATGATCGCTTTTTTAAAATTTTAAACATCGTTTTGTTCTATGACGACTTTAAATATCAAATAATATTTCTATGCACATTTTTTTATAAATCTATTGTACCCTCATTTCAAAAATTCTGGATCACCACCGATTAATGAGAATGAGTTTTATGTAAGTTTGGAAATGATTTATATTTGTTTAGTAGTTTTGAATTAGTATTTTATGTATATACTAATTTGAAAAGTTGTTAGTGGTTGAATATTTTAATTGAATATATAATATTATATTTGTAGAATAACAGGTGGTGGGTCCCATTAGACAAATATAATTAAAAATAACAATATTTTAAGTATATAGAGTGGTAATAGTGGATCCTTTAGTTAATTGCATCTATGGTCCCATAAGATTTTCTTCATTACAATTTTAGCCCCACGTTTGCGCAATAGCCCCATAGGATTAAGATTGTTGCAAAAAGAAGTCCCGAGATCTTAATTTCAAAGATATTTGGTCCCATAATTTTCAAGGGTTGCACATTCGATTCCAAAATAATTCATTTTACATTATACCCAATTTGCCTTAGAATAGTTGACTCAAAATGGTATCGTGAGCCCAGGTTTATTAAGAACATTTGGTTATATTTATTATATTTATGTAATTAACGATTGGTAAGGAGAATTATTCCGAGTATATGGATCCTGGACAATTGTCCGAGATGTACACCCTACAGACATATCGTCAAATTCCAACGATGTATGCACAAGAACATCGATAAGATCGCATATTGGAATCACCAATATGAGATACAAGAACGCCAGCAGAGCCGATAGGGAAGCCTTGAGGCAATGCGAAAGGCGAGCGACATATCATATGAGTTTCTGGACAGTGAATCAGACCTTATATGTCGAGTTGATGAATCTCCAAGAAGCGGTGCATGAAAATTCCCATCAAAATCATGATTCCTGATGGAGTACCGGAGTGGAGCGAGATACTTCCAGATACATCTAAGATCTCGGTAGATCTTAGAGAGATCCGTAAGAGCGGTGCGTGCACTATGGCAACCGCCATATTCATATACTACCAAGACAAGTACATCGATTCGAACTGGATGGAGACAATGGTGAAATATCGAAGGAAACTCTTGAAATTCTTCATGATATTTAGAAACGAGTCAAGAACCTGGAGGATGACCAAGTTCATCCGGATGAAAGAAACGTATTGATTTCGTGACGACCTATTTACACCAAAAAGGGAAACCAACCGGTTATACGAAAAATGACGGACGAAAAGCTCATAGCCATCATCAAAGGAAAATCCATCATAAACTAAAAGTGATGGATATAGAGAAGATCAATCTTAAAGATCTACATGACCTGGCGAATCCTTCGCGAGATTAGGTATTGTAGACTTAAAGATGAACGCATGAGACGGATCAGCTTTGGTTGCCTATGACCTCATGGTAGACCAATTCCGCCGCCCCACCACCGCCTCCAAAGAAATCCCAATGTCGAAGAAAGTTCGGGTTCACATCATGGGATCCAGGATGAAAGAATGCATCACGCCGAGATTTCACCATAGTGAATGAAACACTTTCAGAACAGAGCTCGACCACCTCTTGCAGAACTCGAGTACCTCCTAAAAGGCCAAATATTCACCAGACGCCTTATGGAAGATCGCATCTAGATCCAATACATCCATATGGATTGATGCTAACTCGATATCCCATTTTAAAAATCGAGGAGTCCTTATTGATGAATGGGCATCAAAGAATGAGGATTGCAAAGAGATACCCTTGATCTTACGAAAGATTCCTTCATTTTACTCCTTGAAATGAGTATTGAGGATCTGTAAAGATTGCATGGATATGACCGATGCAAGTACGAAGAGCGCGGTCACATCGGAGAATCACCGAAAGGAATTTTCGATGATATGGTAAAACTATTCAAAATCCAAATTTATCGACAAAGTTACTTTAAGGGATTAGAGGATGAAAAAGAAAAAGATATAAACAAGCCCTCTATAGCCTTGAGTTACATGATATTTGTCATATTGATGAATATATCAAGTTGTTCACCGAATACCGGTGGAAATCCAAGATTGGAGAAAAGGAAGTTTCACACTATTCTTTGCAAAGATTTTGAGTCCCTAGAGAGAAATGCTTATCGGGAATACAAGGATGGAGCAGAACTAAATACAAAAGTGGCGAAGAATATCTTTCGTAAAGGCCAAGTTATCTCGAATGGTGTTATAGGCAAATTTCTATACAAGAATTATAAGAGATTACGAGGAATTAACAAAGCGGTTCCTCTATGTTGCGGGATAATGATATCCCAACAAAGTGGTGGGAGGTCAACCACGGTGGCATAAGAAGAAGAAGGAGAGAAGCCATCCATACCGCCAGGAAGCAAAGAAGAAAAGAAGTAGGTCTTCATGGAGACCTAGAAGGTTCTTCGTCAAAACAAAAGCTCGGTTACAAATCGGGGCAAAGACCAAAGACCAAGCAGGAGTAGAGCCTCATCATCGTTCAAATCAAGCAAGTACTAGTAGAACGCCAGGAAGGAGAACTTTCGACGAGCTCACACCAGGGCCAATGAAAGTTTCAAAGATCAGAATTGCCGGACATGCGAGCAAAGGGGTATATCTCAAATGATTGCCCCGACAATCAAAGACGAGGAGTCGATACAGTTCAAGGCTACACCCGAGATCGAATAAGATGTCTATTATCAAGATTTGATCCAGTGTATCAATTTGAGGATATACCGTCGATGAAAGCATCTATGAAGAAGAGATCTATTCTGATGATGGAAGTGAATCCAGATTCGAGAATCGAGTGAAGAAGAAATTCTTCAATGAGACGGTTAGGGAGGATATGTCAGATTCCTCTCTCACACTACTAAGTTTCTCATAAGACTCTAATGAGAATTATGAAGGAAGATCCAAAGCTCCAAATATACGACGTTTTTACTATCGGAGCTATGGAGAAGGCGTTGGATAAGATTGATTTTGTAACAGTAAAACACCAAATTATTCACAGGGGTTACAACCGGAGAATTTGCCATTCGATGGAGTTTACCGAACTTGATCGAGATGCGCTTGGTCCCTATTAAAGAAATCAAAGAGATCAAAAGTAGAGTTAAAAGAGAAGTTGCAAATACACTCTCATGGATTCATATCGAGCCATAAGAGTCATTATTAAGGCAACATTCAAAGAAGGGATAGATTCGCCACTCAATCTTGCTATCTTTGACAAACGAATTTCAAACCTCAAGGATCCATGCCTTGGAGCAAGATTCTGAGAAATTTGTATGCAGGAAAATTGGCATTTAATGTCTATCCTAGAATTGCATATAATTTGGGAGATCGAGATTTCAACAGAGTCCTAACTCTTCATCAAGATTTCAAAAGAGACGATTTGATGAAAGAAGGAATGCACCCTACTCGATCACATACAAGATATCCTATGCTCTCTCGAATACACATCATTCAAGTATTCTTGACAAAGGAATTTATTGAAGTCCCAAGAATCTTCGAGGACTTCGCCAGGTGGTTCTACCAAAATCATAGAGTCTCCAACTATCAAAGAGATCATATGAAAATACAAGATCAACCAGTCTTCAACAAAAGTCGAAGTCTCGTAGTTGAGCCTGGAAGGATGTCTTTCCAAAGCAGACGTAATGGTGAGTAGCAGTAAATGTTGGGAAGAGAAGAGACCAAGTCTGATTCAAATAGATCCCATATATTTTCGTAATGCAGGAGAGCCGAAATGTCCGAGAAGGATGGCGAGAAGTTGAAGTAATATTTGACATCACTCAAAAAGATAATATTTTTCCTTGTGATGTTCTATATTATCTCCAACAACCAATAGTTGGAAGGTATCAAGAAAGCCTCAAGATAGATGAAATTGAGCCGACTATCACAGAGTTGTGGGAAAATCCTAGAACAATTAATACCGGGAATTGAATTTCTCGAGGATCATAAACATTGGGAAAAATTACAAGAAGAAATGGAGTTCACAAAGTGGGTGATAAAAGATACGAATCGATGACCACTAGTCCTTTCTCCATATACATTTCTATCGGAATGTTATATGCTGATTTCAAAGCCGAGTATTTCGCCGCCTATATTGATTTAGGTGCCGGAATCGCACCGCAGCCGGATGTTTTCCTAAAGAAATTGGAGAAGATTTACCGCTATTGCGGAAGAGATTTCTCAAAAAGAATTCTTATTCTTAAACAAGCGAAATTATGATCGGAGGCACAAGCAGACTTCCGTAGGTACAAAAATGAAGACGCCACCAATCTATTTCCATGATACGTATGATGTTCTGCTAGAAACAATTTCCTACAAACATTCAAACGATTCACACAGAAAATGAGACAAGAAGACTTATTTTCACAACATTATGTGATCATAAGATTATAGTCCAAAGATCGCGCAAGCATTTTGAGAAAAAATGCCTATTAATTTTCGCAGAAGCGTGGTGATGAAGCCAAACTTCAATCCAAAAATGGCGGATCGAAGGAAATTTGGTGAAGCTTTATTATCCTATAGACAATTCGATTTAACCCGAAAGGATAAAAAGATATGGGATAATAACTTGTATTCATTCGTAGTACAAGGAGAAGAACGAGTAACTCCGAGGTTATCGCGGGACTGATGATGAGCCTAACGGAGAATCCGCAAAGTGATGTTACAATAGAAGAACAAATATCACTTGAGGATATCAAGAAGAAGATCCAAAGGAATTATAATGAAGATCCTTTGGCATGGTGGGACAAGAACGAGCTCAAAGCATCCTTGAAGGTTAAACCAGAAAGGAGTACGAGTTCATGAGATTCAAACCAATCCTTATGAATCGGGAAGATCGTGAGGATATGCAAAAGATACTTAAGGAACATCTTGACCTTAAGTTAATTTCACCAGAGTTTCTTCATACAACATCCGAGATTCTTGGTCGAAAACCATGGAGAAATCAAAAGAGGAAAGCGAGACTTGTTATTAATTACAAGGGGATTAATAACATTTTGGAATTCGATGGATACTATATCCCAAGCAGAGAACATCCGTTAATCGCATCAAAGGTGCCAAGATATTCTCAAAGTTTGATTGCAAATCGATTCTACTGTGATTAAGATGGAGGAAGAAAACAAGAAGTTCACAAATTTTCTCCACACCACAAGGACATTATATTTGGAACGTGGCGCCTATGGGATTGCTAACGCACCCCGGATATCAAAGAAAGATGGATAATCTCTTCAAAGATTATTTCGCTTTCATGTTCGTGTATATCGACGATATTCTCGATCGCATCAATGAACATGAAGGAGCATCTCGACATTTGGAAATATTTTCGATGTTTGTCACAAAGAAGGATTAGTGCTTTTGGAAAAGAAGACGGTAATCGCAACAAGACAGATTGAATTTCTTGGAATTGAAATCGATGAATCTGGAATTATTCTACGTAATCATATTGTAGAAAAGATACAGGATTTCGGATACACTCGAAAGACAAGAAACATCTTCGAGTTTTCTTGGAGTTGTTAATTTTGCTGGGATGTTCATTAACAATCTGCATATTACAGGAAGGTGTTTAGCCCATTGCTTAAAAAAAGATGCAAAGAATCAAGTGGGAAGATGGTCATCAAGAAGGAATTAAGCAACTTAAAGAAGTTTGTAAAAAGTTTCCAAAGCTTGCGATTCCCAAGACGAGGACGTTCTTTACACATGATGCGATGATGATTGGTGGGCGCGGTTTTACTAAGGTCACACCAAACGAGGAAGTGCCATGCATATTGCGGTTTATTCACACCCGTGAAGCAAACGATGGCATATCAATGAGAAAGAATTCTTTGCAATCGAAAGGCTTTTAAAAAATGGCCTCTATTTTTACTCTAAAAAGTTTACTTTAAAAATTGATAATTCAAGTGTCAAGGCTTTTCTAAAAAATAAAATTGAATCAAAACCGAAAAGGCTCGACATTTAGATGGCAAGCTGAATGTCAATATTAGGATTATGATATTGTCATTCTAAAATCTCATGAAAATATTCTTGCAGATTTTTTGACACGAGATGGAAGGACGCGTTGTCGATTTGGTCCTTAAACGAGTAAGACATCTCGGGAAAACCTGGAGAGTCTAGAACGAGATTTTGGGACGTTATGCCTCAATGCGTGTTGTTGGACGACTTCAACAGCCGACCGTAAACCGCTTCTAGTCAAATACGAGCATGCCAAAGACGCCTCGAGCACTTTTTTCTTGTTGATTTGTGAATTTTGTTGTTCGTTGTCTAGAACATCATGTCCTTTTGTTCGTTCGAGATTAAAACTGAAAATTCCTTTAATTTTTCTATGTTCCCCTGCGCCATTCCTATGCATAAATGGAAATCCAACCAAAGTTTGTTCATAGTTGCGTTTTCCTCTTCTCCACCAGTAAATTGGTATAGACGTCCATTATTATGACTCGCCACGAACGAGGCTGTTTTTGTCCATCTTGTAAGCAGGTGTTTCTTGGGAATAACTGAGAAATCTTTGAAGACTACAAACATATGCTGGCAAATTATGCCATGTTGTTCAAACATTTTGCATGTGCATGATGCCTCCTTTTTGCCAATTTTGTAGAAAACAATGTACGTTTGTTTTGTGGCATCCTTTATTGTGTACGAGCAGTTATCACTGTTTTCATCTATTCCAACTACGGAGCATTCATAACATGCTGTTGCAATTTCCTTGCTAACCTCTCAATATATTGTTCGCGATACACGATTGCAAAGATGTTGTTCAATACACAAAGGTGTCTTGCATTCGGGGACAAAGCATTCGATTCATTGTTGAGCTTCTCCGCGTGTCGTTGGGCTTCCATTGCACTATCAAAGTGCATAAAAATTCCACCAAATTCACTTGAGGATTAATGAATCCTCCAAACCAACTATTTGCACTTTCAGATCTTGATGTTGTCCAAAGCAATCCACCCATTGGAACATCTCTGAAATACGCAGGAATCCAACTGTTTCTGATTTCATACATTTTTGTAAACCAGGGATGCGATATCAAGTGAAAGTCGACCATAATTTCGTTCCATTTTGTCTCAAATTCATCTGGTTCGATCTCTTGACTCCAAACAATTTAAGTAAGTCTATTCATGAATGTATTATCCTTCAGCAATGCAGTCTCGACTTTAGAGTTGATCTTGTCCATGATATGCCACATACATAAGCGATGTTTTGCTGTTTTAAAAACCACTTTGAATGCGTTCTTCATTGCAGGGTATTGGTCGGTCACGATGTAATATGGTTCTTTTCCCATTGCATCCGGAAAACACTTGAATAACCATACGTATGATTCCTCGTCCTCCTTCAATATCAATCCAGCTGCAAGGGTAACACATCTCCGGTGGTTGTCGACCCCTGTGAATGGTGCAAAAACCATCTTATACCTGGGGAATGGATACAATATTTAGTCCTTAATAATACAACAGAGTGATGATATATATACAATGAATATACTCTAAATATACTCTACTACAATCGAAATTCATTGTAATGATGCCTGAAAAAATATAGTGGCTAGCAATTAATAATACATTAAACTTAAACTAAATACACATGAACATATTCTAAATATACAACCCAGGCACTAATTTTATTTAGCAAAAGATGATTAACATTTTAAATTGTACGCACCTATTAGTATTGTACGTGGCGTCGAACGAGATGACATCACCAAAGAAACCGTAATTTCGAATCGCTGATTCATTTGCCCAGAATAATCTTGTTAATTGATCGTTTTCGTCCACGTAGATAATTGAATGCTAGCTTTGGAAACACTTCCTTCTTCTTTAGGAAGTTGTCGACAATCATTTGTGCATCAGCACCAGATATATACGCCTTCAAATCTCTCTTAAAATTCTTGAAATCTATCTGAAGTGCACCAACATTGGAGTGCCCACCAACCATATGTGTATATAGTTGATGAGTCTTTGCGGACCGATATTTGTTCTAGAACAGTCCATGATGAACTTTTGGTGTCCAAAGCTTAGATTTTTGTTAACCCGAGGAATTTCCTATACGATTGGATGCCAATGGATTGGTGTGGCGCTCTTCGAAATGTTTGATCACGAATGAGTTGCGATTAGTGTACTCAAATATACAACGTGCGTCACAACCGCTTTCTTGGATAACCTTTACGAGTTTCCTTATTTTTGGTGCCAAGTATCGTCTTCTATGTCGATATGTTGGACAGGTTACTAGCGTTTTAAATCCTTCTCTCCGCACAAAATATATTGCACACGGATGTCTCTATTTCTAAACTTTCTCGATGTACTCCTACGGATGTCAAATTCGCTTTGCAAGAACCATATTCCTTATAGAACTTAATCCCATTCTCCAACGACGTGAAATGCATTCCTACGCGTGGCACCTTATCTTCATCAATTTCAGTATCCAATATTTTGTAGCTCTAGGGAGATGACTAGATCTGTTTGACATCGGATATATTGTGCTTGTTCGATAAAACAATGAATTAACACTATAAATACAAAGAAAAACGTTCTAAGTATACATCATATGAAATCTAAATACACATTAATAGTGTACAAGTAGGTTGTTGATTAAGCACTAAATTAATACTAACAATATAGTGTAATTTCTATAAGTATACATCATATGGAATATAATACACATTAAAAATATACAAGCATCGAACCAACACTAAACATTGAAGTAAATATACATCGAAAAAAAGATAATTATACATATAAACAACCTTAAATATACAAGATATCATACCACTTATGCATCCAAAAAAGTGATGTTTATAAAATGTATACAATGATTAAACACTATATCAACAAAAAACTATAACTATGTACACAATAAAACGATTCATTTCAAAGAACAAAGTATAACTATATTTAATTCAAGAAACTCAAATATATGGAGTTTTCAACAAATTTTCAGAAATATAACAATAAATTGATAATTACTCACTAATTTATACAGATTGATGCATCGTTTCACGTGTATATTCAAATTACACATACATTGTATGTTTTTTTTAATCAAATTGTGTAGTAATATGTATGGAGAAATTCACATACCAGGATTATATTCACTTTCCACGTATTCTCGTGAGGCCCCGAATTTTAACAACGTGAGATACGGTGTTATGTAGTGATTATTTATTCGGCTATGTATCATAAACTTATTATTAATGAAACGCGACTCTACTTTTATTTATTTCTTCCAACATCAATTACGCATTTCGCATTTTTGGAGCTTAGCAATTTTATATTCTCCTCTAGTATTAATGCTTGATCGAATGACTACGACTTTAGAAATATTAGACCCTCGAAAATTTAGGAGTATATTCCAATCCTTATCCTAATATTTCATCTTATTCTATAATTCATCCCAACCAACTTCTAATTTAATTTTCGATTACACATTTCTTATTTCACATCTTTATTTTAAATCTCTAAATATTTAATTATGGATATTTATACATTTTATTTTCCCCCTCAATTTTATAAAGAAAAAACCAAATATTTTTTTCTTTTTTTCCCTAATTTTCGAAATTACCACTTTAAATGGGAAAATAACTCAATTTTTCTTCTATCACTATTTTATCATTTTGTATCTCCCAACTAAATTATTATTGGACAAAAAAATAAATAAAATTTTGATAATTTTATTTTTATTTTATTTTATGTCTTCCAAGCCTACAACTAAAAATCTTCCTACAAATCCCACTAACCCCTTAGTCAAACAAACGAATTTTAAATTTCCTCTAAAACCTAGCTTTTGGCTTCATGTCCCTAATAAAGAAATCTAGTTATTTTTTTTTACCCTAAACCCCTAATTATTCCCATTAACTATCATTAATCTCCTAAGCAAAAATCCTCTCCCTTCTCTCTAAACATTCTCCTACTTCTCTCTACAAATTTCTTCATATCTTCAAAAAATCTTCATATCTTCAAAACACACATTCTTCAAATCTTCAAACAATCTTCGTATCTTCAAAACACACATTCTTCATATCTTCAAACATTTTTTCATATCTTCAAACACACCTCCCTCATATCTTCAAACACTTCTTCATATCTTCAAAAACACTTTCTTCATATCTTCAAGAATAATTTCTTCATATCCTCAAACACTTTCTTCTTTCTTCAAACACTTAACAAAAACACAAGAACTCTTCTTACTTCTTTATTTTCAAAACTATCACTACTACAATGTAAGGAATTTTCTTCTTCAATCCATTTTGATATTTTGTAGCTCATCCTCTTCACTTCTTCTTAACCTAAGTTTAATTTTTGGTTTGAGGTACACTTAGAAGACAACTTGAAGATAATAGAGACTTGGAACTATCTTGACTAGACCTCAAGAAATTGTGAAGGAATTTGGACTAGAAGGTAAGAAATGAGATTTTTAGTACATTTTCTTCTTCTCTTCTATTTTACAAAATTATGATACTCCATTTTCATTTTGGACTTTTAGAGGCCGACCTTAAGTGTAGTTTTACCAATATTCTTCACCTCTTTCTTCTTTCTTTAAATTTTTAACCTCATTTCCTAACTCCTACATTTTTTTGGTATTCCTTGACCTAGGGGCTGACCTAAGTCACTTCTCCTTCAAAAGTGATTTATTTCATCTTTCGCCAATAAGTTCATTTTTAAGGTGGGTGGAAAAATTCTTTCAACTTCTAGGTGTTTTACTTAACATTGCATGTAGTATTTTGATTTTGAGCACTTGAGATATATATTATGTATTGCATGCTATTTTCTTGTATCAAGATGGAAAAATTCTCAAGTGTTGCTAAAAATGCGATGTATCGAAAAATAGGGCATACATGTACAATTTATTGTTATACTTGATGAAATTTTGTATGAGAAGGATATGTATGTGTATGACTCTTGAAATCTATGTTTTGAATGATTTATAACCTGGACAAGTCGCGCATAATTGATTAAATTTCAACTCTTGGACTTAAAATGCAAAAATGGAAAGTTGGTGGACTTAATTGCAAGAAAATAAAACTTAAGGGACCCCTCTGTAATTTTCGATTTTTGGGACTGAACTCAGGTTCAAAAATTATGTTTTGACATTTTAATAAAGTTTTAAGAGTTTTTAGATAAATAAAATCAACCCTTAAAAGCTCAAGGACTAGATTGTAAAATTTTAGAAGTTTAAGGGCTATTTTGCAAATTTCAAGCTGTACCAGACCCTAATTTTAAAATTTGGAATTTTAACTCTTAAGGGACTGGAAATAACATATTTTAAGTATATTCCAAAAATCCAAGTGTTTAGAGCTTGGAAAGTAATTTTATAAAACTTGAGGGACCAAATTGTAAAAGATTAAAATAGAGGACCAAAGTGAAATTTCCAGGACTTATGCAGTCCATGCACCTGAAAATACTAATTTAACTATAACATAGTGATATTTTGGACCCAAAGTTCAAATTTCATAACAATCGGACCCTAAAAAAGCCTTAAAGGCAATTATTTCAAAATAGGACAAAAATGAGATTTTCAAAGGTTAAAGGGCCTATACTTATTTCTTTTGAAAACTGTTTTTGTCCCAATATCCCACTGACCTTAGTGACATTTTCCAACTGGAATCACATTAAAAGCCCTTCCGGGTTGTGAGTTCCAATTATTTTAAACTTAGGGACCAAAATAACAATTTTTAACAAATTTGGGGCTAATGTGAGAATTTTATAAAAACTCGACCTCAAAACTTTAAACACCTGAATCTCTGAACAATTTAGAGAATTTAGGAACTTACCTCATCATTTTTCAAGGTCGGGATATTTATTTATTCAATTTTTAACCCCAAAAGAATTGTTTTTACAAAACGGGCTAATTGTAAATTTTCTTTTACAAGGACCTAACTCGAATTATTTTTATTTTAAAGAAACAGCCCTGGACCCTCTGACTTTAATTATTGATTAAAATATTTTATTTTTTCAAAAATCCGCTGAATTATCGGATCGCTTGACCGATTAATACGCGATCGTGGGGCTTACTTCCTCGCCTTGCGATTTCGAATCTATAACGGGACTTATGTTCCACCTAATCTTTCAAGATATCAAAGATTTCTTATCCTCCCGATAACCATCTTCATCCAAATAACTCCACCAACGCCATAATTACCACTCGCGATTTTCGAAACTTTTCCCAACTACTTCCCCGAATCAATAATACTCATCGCCTGGTTGACTACCCGAACTTGTATTTACTTTCCCGCCTCAATCAACTTGGTGTGTCGAGCTCACAAATGAATGGATACGCCGGGATGGAACCGAGCAGCTTGTCTGCTATTCCACTCTCCTACCCATCGCCCTAATCCCGCAACCGAGGGACGAAGTTTGTCCAAGGGAAGCGGGTCGTAGTACTTGAGGTATAATCATGATTATGACGACCTTCGAGCCTTGCAAGCTCCAATGTGGATTTTGTCTTTGCCTATGGATCGATAAGGTGACAGTCTTGACCATCTTGAACGGGAGTTACAAGGAAGAATGAAGGAATCGCTGCCCCGATCCACACGATTCCTGAGTTAAACGGACTGATTGGTTGGCGCTATAAACCGTGCACGCAACCGCTACTTGTATTGCATTGGTTGGCGCTACAAATCGCATTTAAACCGCTACTTGTATTGCATCGGATGGCGCTACAAATTAAATGACGCAACCTTTACTCGTTTGCATAGGATTGGCATTACATTCAAGACGCAATCCTACCCGTCTTGCCTCAATCATAATGCTTGTGTCACGAACTATTTCTTAAATCGTATAAGTATATTACTTAATATATATTTATCACGACGCGCTTGTGGACTATGTGTGAAAACATGCATCATACCTCACGCATTTTCATACAACCGTTTTCTCGCATTAACTATATACATCGCCACACTCTCACACGATCACCCCATCCACCGAGATTTCGTCTCATCCCCTCCTGTTTTCTAACCTTTAGATGAGGAGTACATTGAAGACGAGAACCTACCACGACACTTAATTCTCGTGCTCCTCGCTGTCGTACTAGTTCCTATAATCATTGATGTCGAGTGACATTTTCTTTGCTTTTGTTATTGTTGAACTCCTTCATTCTATTTTAGTTTGGACCGTAATTTTAAAATCGGATATTTTGATGGATTATAATCGGATATTGTTGGACCTTAAGATGTAATTCGTACTTGTGTGTATTTTATTCCGCCGCATTAGACTTATTTCACTTGGAGTTTTGTATCATTGGTTTAGACTTTTGAATTATTTCTGTTTAAATGATTGATCTTCGCGCGTCGCGTTTGGGCGTGATGCTTATGGTATCAAAGCTCGGCTAGTAAGATGGAAACTTACACCGAAATGACCCAGGATAGGTTCCTCCGACCTTGGATTGGGTACCGCTACTAGATGACCTAAGTTGAATCTTGGATGAATATTTGAACTCTTTTGGGCTGTTATAGTGTTAAGATATCCGATATTTCTCTATTTGACGTTAGGTGATTTAGAAAATCCGTGATTTAGAGATTATAATGCCCGATATGGTGAGACTCGAAGAATATGAGGATATCTCTTGATAAGTATATAACTTGGATGTGATATATTATGGGATCTAGACACCTAATAATATTACTTTGGGAAAATAATAGTAGGGGAATCACTAAGTATATTGATTAATGATAATACCCTTGTGTTATTTATTCTCAAGTACTTGCACAAGCTTAAGTAAGGAATTTGACTTATGGTTTAGGTATCATGGATAAGATACATTAAGGATGTGACTATTATACGATCTCTACTAGATGTTACCACTAAACATCCCCTCCCGAGGAAAGACAAACTATTTGATCAACTTCAAGGAGCGACGATTTACTCAAAGTTTGATTTACAACAAGGATATTATCAATCAAGATCCGTGAAGAAGACGTTTCAAAACGGTATTTCAAACCGATATGGACAATACGAGTTTGTAGTGATGCCTTTCGTCCTGATTTAACGCACCAAAAGCGTTTATAGATATAATGCATCGAGTCTTTCAACCTTATTTGGATCAATTCGTAGTGATATTCATTGATGACATACCCATATACTCTAAGTCTAGAGAAGAGCATGCACATCATCCTCAAAATTGTTTTGGAGACACTACGAGAGTACAAGTTGTATGCCAAATTCAAGAAGTGCGAATTTTAGCTTAGTGAAGTCACATTCTTGGGACACATAGTATCCGACACCGGGATCGCCGTAGATCCTTCAAGGTACGAGACAGTGGTTGAATGGAAACAACCCGAGTATGTAACGGAGATCGAAGTTTCTTAGACTAGCCGGATATTATCGAAGATTTATCCAGGATTTCTCCAATATAGCCGGACCACTCATCGACTAACCCGTAAGCAAGTCAAGTTTGAGTGGAATGACAAGTGTGAGGCTAGTTTCCAAGAGTCAAGAAACGACTTACTACAAATTTGATCCCCTAGCCCTTCCAAAAGGAAATGTAAAACTTTGTCGCTATAGTGATGCATCAAAGGAAGGATCGGGAGCAAGACTATGCAAGAAGAAAAGGTCATTGCTTATGCATCGCGGAAGCTCAAGTCGTATGAAGCCAAATACCCAACACATGATTTGGAATTGGCGGCGATAGTGTTCGCGTTAAAGAAATGGAGGCACTATCTCTACGAACAACATTCACGGTTTACACGGATCATACGAGCCTGAAGTATCTATTCTCTTAGAAGGATCTCAATTTGAGGCAACGAAGATGGATGGTGTTAATAGAGGACTATCACTTTGATATCCAATACCATCCCTGAAAGCTAACGTAATAGCCGACGCCTTGAGCGAAAAGCGAGTTTAGCCGGTAATGATTCGAGAGTGGAAATCATTAGAAGAGCCGAGCACTTGAATCCGACGAGAACCAATACTCATATTTCATGTGCTAACATTTCAGTTAAACCCGATCTGCTGAACGAGATCAAGGAAGCACAGGGAATAGATGTGCATCTTCAAAAACTTAAAGAAAAGATACTTAAGGGAGAGAGTTCAGAATTCTCGGTACATGAAGATGGAATTATTAGATTCCAAAAATCGAGTTTGTGTACCGAGTGACGAGCGATTTGGAATAGAATCCTTGCAGGCACACCGTTCGAAATACACTATACATCCCGGAGGAAACAAGATGTATAAGGACTTGAAACGGAATTATTGGTGGGTAAACATGAAGAACCAGGTAGTGGAGTTCGTTGCGTGATGTTTGACTTGTCAACGAGTAAAAGCGAACACCAACGACCCTGCCTGGTTTATTACAATCGTTGAGAATTCTCGATTGGAAATGGGAACACATAACGATGGACTTAGTGACGGGTCTACCAAGGACCGAGAGGAGGCCATGATGTTATATGGTTAGTCGTGGACCGACAAACTTGTAGAAACTCGCGTAGATTTATATCCGAGAGATCATTCGACTACATAGAGTGCAAGTCGACATTGTGTCGACAGAGACCCGAGGTTTGTCTCCAGTTCTAGAAGTGCTTGCACGAGGAATTGGGTACCTCGCTAGTTTCAAAGACATCAAGACATCCACAAACCGATGGCCACCGAGTGAACAATTCAAACCTTGGAAGATATGTCGCGAGCCCGCATGTTGGATTTCCAAGGAAGTTGGGACTCGCACGTACCATTGGCCGAGTTTGCCTATAATAACAGCTTATCGTGCCACAATTGGGATGGCATCCTACGAAGCCTTGTACGGGCGAAAGTGTAGATCTCCACTACACTGGGGAGATTGATGACCAATGGACTCTAAAACAAAATGAAAGTCGCCCTCGATTCCAAAGGTCGACTTAGTTTAGAGGCCATGGAGAAGGTCAAGCTGATCAAGGAACGGATCCGCACATCTTAGAGCCGCCAAAAGAGTTACACAAACAAGAGGAGAAAGGACTTGGAATTTGAAGCCGGAGATGAAGTATTTCTCGGACTCTCTCCACGAAAAGGATTGATCATTCAAGAAAGGAGACAAGTTGAGCCCGAGATATGTCGGACCTTACAAATTTTGCGAGAGGATCGGGAAGTTAGCCTACCGACTCGAAAGTTACTAGCACAAAGATGCGAGAATGCACGATGTATTCCACGTACGAGGTTAAAGAAGTATCAACCGGATCCCGAGCGTATCATCACCCAAGATACTTCTCCTATGATGGAAAATTTATCCTACATCAAGAAACTAACGGATCATTGACCAAAAATACGCGCCTGCGTGATAGAGAGATTCCGATGGTTAAAGTGGTATGGCTAAACCACAACCGAGACGAAGACGCAACGTGGAGATGGAAGAATACACGAGGAATCAATATCCGAGTTGTTCTAAAGAGAATTTAGGGACCAAATTCTTTTAAGGAGAGGTGAATGTGAGGCCCCGAATTTTAACAACATGAGATACGATGTTATGTAGTGATTATTTATTCGGCTATGTATCACAAACCTATTATTAATGAAACGCGACTCTACTTTTATTTATTTCTTCCAACATCAATTACGCATTTCGCATTTTTGGAGCTTAGCAATTTTATATTCCCCTCTAGTATTAATACTTGATCGAATGATTACGACTTTAGAAATATTAGACCTCGAAAATTTAGGAGTATATTCCAATTCTTATCCTAATATTTCATCTTATTCTATAATTCATCCCAACCAACTTCTAATTTAATTTTCGATTACACATTTCTTATTTCACATCTTTATTTTAAATTTCTAAATATTTAATTATGGATATTTATACATTTTATTTTTTCCCCTCAATTTTATAAAGAAAAGAAACCAAATATTTTTAGTACATTTTCTTCTTCTCGTATATTTTCCAAAATTTTGATACTCCATTTTAATTTTTGGACTTTTAGGGGCTGACCTTAAGAGTTGTTTTAAGAGTGAGCAAGGAGACCCATTTTGAGACCTCTACTAGTCTCATTTCATCTACTACACAAGGTAAGTGTAGTTTTACCAATATTCTTCACATCTTTCTTCTTTCCTTAAATTTTTAACCTCATTTTCTAACTCCTACATTTTTTTGGTATTCCTTGACCTAGGGGCTGACCTAAGTCACTTCTCCTTCAAGACGATTTATTTTATCTTTCACCAACAAGTTCATTTTTAAGGTGGGTGGAAAAATCCTTTCAACTTCTAGGTGTTTTACTTAAAATTGCATGCGATTTTTGATTTTGAGCACCTGAGATATATATTATGTATTGCATGCTATTTTCTTGTATCAAGATGGAAAAATTCTCAAGTGTTGCTCAAAAATGCGATTTATCGAAAAATAGGGCATACATGTACACTTTATTGGTATACTTGATGAAATTTTGTATGAGAAGGATATGTATGTGTATGACTCTTGAAATCTATGTTTTGAATGATTTATAACCTGGACAAGTCAAGCATAATTGATTAAATTTCAACTTTTGGACTTAAAATGCAAAAATAGAAAGTTGGTGGACTTAATTGCAAGAAAATAAAATTTAAGGGACCCCTCTATAATTTTCCATTTTTGGGACTGAACTCAGGTTCAAAAATTATGTTTTGACATTTTAATAAATTTTTAAGAGTTTTTAGATAAATAAAATCAACCCTTAAAAGCCCGATGACTAGATTGTAAAATTTTAGAAGTTTAAGGGCTATTTTGCAATTTTCGAAACTGTACCAGACCCTAATTTTAAAATTTGGAATTTTACTTAAGGGACTGGAAATAACATATTTTAAGTGTATTCCAAAAATCCAAGTGTTTAGAGCTTGGAAAGTAATTTTATAAAACTTGAGGGACCAAATTGTAAAAGATTAAAATAGAGGACCAAAATGAAATTTCCAGGACTTATGCAGTCCATGCACCTGGAAATACTAATTTAACTATAACATATTGATATTTTGGACCCAAGGTTCAAATTTCATAACAATCGGACCCTAAAAGCCTTAAAGGCAATTATTTCAAAATGGGACAAAAATGAGATTTTCAAAGGTTAAGGGGCCTATACTTATTTCTTTTTAGAACTATTTTTGTCCCACTATTCCACTGACCTTAGTGATATTTTCCAACTGGAATCACATTAAAAGCCCTTCCGGGTTGTGAGTTCCAATTATTTTAAACTTAGGGGACTAAATGACAATTTTTAACAAATTTGTGGCTAATGTGAGAATTTTATAAACAATCGACCTCAAAACTTTAAAAACCTGAATCTCTGAACAATTTAGAGAATTTAGGAATTGACCTCATAATTGTTCAAGGTCGGGACATTTATTTATTCAATTTTTAACCCCAAATTAATTGGTTTTTACAAAACGGGGCTAATTGTAAATTTTCTTTTACAAGGACCTAACTCGAATTATTTTTATTTTAAAGAAACAGACCTAGACCCTCTGACTTTAATTATTGATTAAAATATTTTATTTTCTCAAAAATCCCCCTGAATTGCCTCGGATCGTCTTGACCGATTAATACGCGAACCGTGGGGCTTACTTCCCTCGTCTTGTGATTTTGAATCTATAAGGACTTATGTTCCACCTAATATTTCAAGATATCGAAGATTGCTTATCCTCTCGATAACCATCTTCATCCAAATAACTCCACCAACGCCATAATTGCCACTCGCGATTTTGAAACTTTTCCCCGAACTTCGCTGAATCAATAATACTCATTGACGATTGACTACCTGAACTTGTATTTACTTTCCTGCATGAGTCAACTTTGTGTGTCGAGCTCACAAATCGGAATGGATACGTCGGGGATGGAACTGAGCAGCTCAGTTGTTATTCCACTCTCCGCCCCATCGTCCCTAATCCCGCAACCGAGGGACGGAGTTTGTCTGGGAAGCGGGTCGTAGTACTTGAGATATAATCATGATTATGACAAATCCGAGCCTTCCAAGTTCCAATGTGGATTTTGTCTTTGCCTATGGAGCGATAAGGTGACAGGTATTGGACCATCTTGAACGGGAGTTACAAGGAAGAACGAAGGAATCACTGTCCCGATCCACACAATTCCGGAGTTAAACGGACTGATTGGTTGGCGCTACAAACCGCATGACGCAACCGCTACTTGTATTGCATTGGTTGGCGCTACAAATCCGTACAAAACCGCTACTTGTATTGCATTGGTTGGCGCTACAAATCCGTGACGCAACCTTTACTCGTTTGCATAGATTTTGCGTTACATTCAACGCAATCCTACCGTCTTGCTCGAATCGTAATGCTTGTGTGACCACAAACTATTTCTTAAACCGTATAAGTATATTACTTAATATATATTTATCACGACGCTTGTGACTATGTGTGAAAACATGCATCATACCTCTCGCGTTTTCATACAATCGTTTTCTCGCATTAACTATATACATCGCCACACTCTCACACGATCACCCCATCCACCGAGATTTCTCGTCTCATCCCCTCCTCGTTTTCTAACCTTTAGATTAGAGTACGTTGAAGACGCCGAACCTACCACGGACTTAATCCCGTGCTCCGCCTGTCGTACTAGTTCCTATAATCATTGATGTCGAGCGACATTTTCTTTGCTTTTGTTATTGTTGAACTTCTTCATTCTGTTTTAGTTTGGATTGTAAGTTTAAATTCGGATATTTTGATGGATTGTAATCGGATATTGTTGGACCTTGAGATGTAATTCGTACTTGTGTGTATTTTATTCCGCTGCATTAGACTCTATTTCACTTGGAGTTTTGTATCATTGGTTTAGACTTTTGAATTATTTCTGTTTAAGTGATTGATCTTCGTCGCGTCGCGTTTGGGGCATGACAGTTATGGTATCAGAGCTCGGCTAGTAAGATGGAAACTTACACCGAGCTGACCCAGGATAGGTTCCTCTGACCTTGGATTGGGTACCGCTACTAGATGACCTAAGTTGAATCTTGGATGAATATTTGAACTCTTTTGGGCTGTTATAGTGTTAAGATATCCGGATATTCCTCTATTTGGACGTTAGGTGATTTAGAAAATCCGTGATTTAGAGATTATAATGCCTGATATGGTGAGACTCGAAGAATATGAGGATATCTCTTGATAAGTATATGATTTGGATGTGATATATTATGGGATCTAGACACCTAATAATATTACTTTGGGAAAATGATAGTAGGGGAATCACTAAGTATACTTGATCAATGATAATACCCTTGTGTTATTTATTCTCAAGTACTTGCATAAGCTTAAGTAAGGAATTTGACTTATGGTTTAGGTATCACGGATAAGATACATTAAGGATGTGACTATTATACGATCTCGACTAGATGTTACCACTAAACATCCCCTCCCGAGGAAAGACGAACTATTTGATCAACTTCAAGGAGCGACGATGTAATCAAAGTTTGATTTACAAAAAGGATATTATCACCAAGATCCGTGAAGTCACATTCTTGGGACACATAGTATCCTAACTAGGATCGTCGTAGATCCTTGAAGGTACGACAAAGGTTGAATGGAAACAACCCGAGTCTCAGAATTCGAGATCGAAGTTTCTTAGGACTAGCCGGATATTATCGAAGATTTATCCAGGATTTCTCCAATATAGCTAGACCACTCACCGATTAACCCGAGAAGCAAGTCAAGTTTGAGTGGAATGACAAGTGTGAGGCTAGTTTCCAAGAGTCAAGAAACGACTTACTACGGACCCAAATCCTAGCTTCCTTCCAAAAGGAACAAAAACTTTGTCGTCTATAGTAATGTATCAAAGGAAGGATCGGGAGCAAGACTATGCGAAGAAAAGGTCATTGCTTATGCATCGCGGATGCTCAAGCCGTATGAAGCCAATTACCCAACATATGATTTGGAATTGGCGGCGATAGTGTTCACGTTAAAGAAATGGAGGCACTATCTCTACAGAACAACATTCACGGTTTACATGGATCATACGAGCACTGAAGTATCTATTCTCTCGGAAAAATCTCAATTTGAGGCAAACGAAGATGTATGGAGTTAATAGAGGACTATCACTTTGATATCCAATACCATCCCGAGAAAGCTAACGTAATAGGCGACGCCTGAGCGAAAGGCGAGTTTAGCCGACTAATGATTCGAGAGTGGAAATCATTAGAAGAGCCGAGCACTTGGAATCCGACGAGAACCAATACTCATATTTCATGTGCTAACATTTCGCTTAAACCCGATCTGGCACAACGAGATCAAGGAAGCACAGGGGAATAGATGTGCATCTTCAAAAACTTAAAGAAAAGATACTTAAGGAGAGAGTTCGAATTCTCAGACAGAAGATGGAATTATTAGATTCCAAAAAATCGAGTTTGTGTACCGAGTGATGAGCAGATTAGGAATAGAATCCTTGCGAGGGCACACCGTTCGAAATACACAATACATCCCGAGGAAACAAGATGTATAAGGACTTGAAACGGAATTATTGGTGGGTAAACATGAAGGACCAAGTAAATGCGGAGTTCGTTGCGTGATGTTTGACTTGTCAACGAGTAAAAGCGAACACCAACGACCATCCGGTTTATTACAACCGTTGAGAATTCCCGAGTGGAAATGGGAACACATAACGATGGACTTCGTGACGGGTCTACCAAGGACCAGAGGAGGCCAAATGTTATACGGTTAGTCGTGAGACCGACTCACGAAATCGCACACTTCTTACCCATGAAGAAAATCGACAACTTATAGAAACTCGCGTAGATTTATATCCGAGAGATCATTCGACTACATAGAGTGCAAGTCAACATTGTGTCGAGCAGAGACCCGAGGTTTGTCTCCGTTCTCGGAAGTGCTTGCACGAGGAATTAGGTACCTTGCTAAGTTTCAAAGACATCAAAGACATCCACAAATTGATGGCCATCTAAATGAACGATTCAAACCCTGGAAGATATGTCGCGAGCCTGCACGTTGGATTTCCAAGGAAGTTGGGATTCGCACATACCATTGGCCGAGTTTGCCTATAATAACAATTATCGTGCCACAATTGGGATGGCACCCTACGAAGCCTTGGGCGAAAGTGTAGATCTCCACTACACTGGTAGATTGATGACCAATGGACTCCAAAAGAGAAACAAAAGTCGCCTCGATTCCAAAGGTCGACTTAGATCGAGGCCATGGAGAAGGTCAAGCCGATCAAGGAACGGATCCGCACATGACTTAGAGCCGCCAAAAGAGTTACGCAAACAAGAGGAGAAAGGACTTGGAATTTGAAGCCGAGATGAAGTATTTCTCGGACTCTCTCCACAGAAAGGATTGATCATTCCGAAGAAAGTAGGCAAGTTGAGCCCGAGATATGTTCGACCTTACAAATTTTGCAGAGGATCGGGAAGTTAGCCTACCGACTCGAGTTACTAGCACAGTATGCGAGAATGCACGATGTATTCCACGTATCGAGGTTAAAGAAGTATCAACTAGATCCCGAGCGTATCATCACCCAAAATACTCCTCCTATGATGGAAAATTTATCCTACATCGAAAACCAATCTGGATCATTGACCAACAAATACGGTCAGTTGCGTAATAGAGAGATTCTGATGGTTAAAGTGGTATGGCGAAACCACAACCGAGACGAAGACGCAATGTGGAGATGGAAGAATACATGAGGAATCAATATCCAGAGTTGTTCTGAAGAGAATTTAGGGACCAAATTCTTTTAAGGAGAGGTGAATGTGAGGCCCCGAATTTTAACAACGTGAGATACAGTGTTATGTAGTAATTATTTATTCGGCTATGTATCACAAACCTATTATTAATGAAACGCGACTCTACTTTATTTATTTCTTCCAACATCAATTACGCATTTCGCATTTTTGGAGCTTAGCAATTTTATATTCTCCTCTAGTATTAATGCTTGATCGAATGACTACGACTTTAGAAATATTAGACCCTCGAAAATTTAGGAGTATATTCCAATCCTTATCCTAATATCTCATCTTATTCTATAATTCATCCCAACCAACTTCTAATTTAATTTTCAATTACACATTTCTTATTCCACATCTTTATTTTAAATTTCTAAATATTTAATTATGGATATTTATACATTTTATTTTTTCCTCTCAATTTTATAAAGAAAAGAAACCAAATATTTTTTTCTTTTTTTTTCCTAATTTTCGAAATTACCACTTTAAATGGGGAAAATAACTCAATTTTTCTTCTATCACTATTTTATCATTTTGTATCTCCCAACTAAATTATTATTGGACAAAAAAATAAATAAAATTTTGATAATTTCATTTCTATTTTATTTTATGTCTTCCAAGCCTACAACTAAAAATCTTCCTACAAATCCCACTAACCCCTTAGTCAAACAAATGAATTTTAAATTTCCCTCTAAAACCTAGCTTTTGGCTTCATGTCCCTAATAAAGAAAGCTAGTTATTTTTTTTACCCTAAACCCCTAATTATTCCCATTAACTATCATTAATCTCCCAAGCAAAAAATCCTCTACCTTCTCTAAACATTCCTCTACTTCTCTCTACAAATTTCTTCATATCTTCAAATAATCTTCATATTTTCAAAACACACATTCTTCAAATATTCAAACAATCTTCATATCTTCAAAACACACATTCTTCATATATTCAAACAATCTTCATATCTTCAAACATTTCTTCATATCTTCAAACACACCTCCCTCATATCTTCAAACACTTCTTCATATCTTCAAATAGACTTTCTTCATATCTTCAAGAATAATTTCTTCATATCCTCAAACACTTTCTTCTTTCTTCAAACACTTAACAAAAACACAAGAACTCTTCTTACTTCTTTATTTTCAAACTATCACTACTACAATGTAAGGAATTTTCTTATTAAATCCATTTTAATATTTCTAGCTCATCCTCTTCACTTCTTAACCTAAGTTTAATTTTTGGTTTGAGGTACACTTAGAAGACAACTTGAAGATAATAGAGACTTGGAACCATCTTGACTAGACCTCAAGAAATTGTGAAGGAATTTGGACTAGAAGGTAAGAAATGAGATTTTTAGTACATTTTCTTCTTCTCGTATATTTTTCAAAATTTTGATACTCCATTTTCATTTTTGGACTTTTAGGGGCTGACCTTAAGAGTTGTTTTAAGAGTGATCAAAGAGACCCATTTTGAGACCTCTACTAGTCTCATTTCATCTACTACACAAGGTAAGTGTAGTTTTACCAATATTCTTCACCTCTTTCTTCTTTCCTTAAATTTTTAACCTCATTTCCTAACTCCTACATTTTTTTGGTATTCCTTGATCTAGGGGCTGACCTAAGTCACTTCTCCTTCAAGAGTAATTTATTTCATCTTTCACCAACAAGTTCATTTTTAAGGTGGGTGGAAAAATCCTTTCAACTTCTAGGTGTTTCACTTAAAATTGCATGTACTATTTTGATTTTGAGTACTTGAGATATATATTATGTATTGCATGCTATTTTCTCGTATCAAGATGGAAAAATTCTCAAGTGTTGCTCAAAAATGCGATTTATCGAAAAATAGGGCATACATGTACACTTTATTGTTATACTTGATGAAATTTTGTATGAGAAGGATATATATGTATATGACTCTTTAAATCTATGTTTTGAATGATTTATAACCTGTACAAGTCGAGAATAATTGATTAAATTTCAACTTTTGGACTTAAAATACAAAAAATAGAAAGTTGGTGGACTTAATTGCAAGAAAATAAAACTTAAGGAACCCTCTGTAATTTTCGATTTTTGGGACTGAAATCAGGTTCAAAAATTATGTTTTGACATTTTAATAAAGTTTTAAGAGTTTTTAGATAAATAAAATCAACCTTTAAAAACCCAAGGACTAGATTGTAAAATTTTAGAAGTTTAAGGGCTATTTTGCAATTTTCGAAACTGTACCAGACCCTAATTTTAAAATTTGGAATTTTAACTCTTAAGGGACTGGAAATAACATATTTTAAGTGTATTCCAAAAATCCAAGTGTTTAGAGCTTGGAAAGTAATTTTATAAAACTTGAGGGACCAAATTGTAAAAGATTAAAATGGAGGACGAAAATGCAATTTTCAGGACTTATGAAGTCCATGCACCTGGAAATACTAATATAACTATAACATATTGATATTTTGGACCCAAGGTTCAAATTATAATAACAATCGGACCCCTAAAAGCCTTAAAGGCAATTATTTCAAAATGGGAATGAGATTTTCAAAGGTTAAGGGGCCTATACTTATTTCTTTTTAAAACTGTTTTTGTCCCAATACCCCACTGACCTTAGTGACATTTTCCAACTGGAATCACATTAAAAGCCCTTCCGGGTTGTGAGTTCCAATTATTTTAAACTTAGGGATCGAAATGATAATTTTTAAAAATTTGGGGCTAATGTGAGAATTTTATAAAAACTCGACCTCAAAACTCTAAAAGAATTTAGGAACTGACCTCATAATTTTTCAAGGTCGGGACATTTATTTATTCAATTTTTAACCCCAAAAGAATTGGTTTTTACAAAACGGGGCTAATTGTAAATTTTCTTTTTTTTTTTTTTCACAAGGACCTAACTCGAATTATTTTTATTTTAAAGAAACAGACTGACCCTCCGACTTTAATTATTGATTAAAATATTTTATTTTCTCAAAAATCCCTGAATTATCGGATCGTCTTGACCGATTATTACGCGATCATGGGGCGATTTCCTCCTTGCGATTTCAAATCTATTACGGGACTTATGTTCCACCTAATATTTCAAGATATCGAAGATTGTTTATCCTCCCGATAACCATCTTCATCCAAATAACTCCACCAACGCCATAATTGCCACTCGCGATTTTGAAACTTTTCTTGAATCGCTTCCACAATCAATAATACTCATTTGCCTGGTTGACTACCTCGAACTTGTATTTACTTTCCTGCCTGAGTCAACTTGGTGTGTCGAGCTCACGCTGGAATGGATACGTCGGGATAGAACCGAGCAGCTCGGCTGCTATTCCACTCTCCTCGGCCCCATCGTCCTAATCCCACAACCGAGGGACGGAGTTTGTCCAAGGGAAGCGGGTTGTAGTACTTGAGGTATAATCATGATTATGACGAATCCGAGCCTTGCAAGCTCCAATATGGATTTTATCTTTGCCTATGGAGCGATAAGGTGACAGTCTTGACCATCTTGAACGGGAGTTACAAGGAAGAACCAAGGAATCGCCATCGATCCACACGATTCCCGAGTTAAACGGGACCCGATTGGTTGGCGCTACAAATCCATACGCAACCGCTACTTGTATTGCATTGGTTAGCGCTACAAATTCGTATGCAACCGCCGCCGCTACTTGTATTATATTGGTTGGCGCTACAAATCCGCACGCAACCTTTACTCGTTTGCATAGATTGGCGTTACATTCGACGCAATCCTATCTCTGTCTTGCAATCATAATGCATGTGTGACCACGAACTATTTTTCTTAAAATGTATAAGTATATTACTTAATATATATTTATCACGCGCTTGTGGACTATGTTTGAAATCATGCATCATACCTCACACATTTTCATACAACCATTTTCTCTCATTAACTATATACATCGCCACACTCTTACATGATCACCCCATCCACCGAGATTTCTGTCTCATCCCCTTCGTTTTCTAACCTTTAGATGAGGAGTACGTTGAAGACGTCGAACCTACCACGGACTTAATCCCGTGCTCCGCCTGTCGTACTAGTTCCTATAATCATTGATGTCGAGCGACATTTTCTTTGCTTTTGTTATTGTTGAACTCCTTCATTCTTTTTAGATTGACTCGTAAGTTTAAATTCGGATATTTTGATAGATTGTAATCGGATATTGTTGGACCTTGAGATGTAATTCGTACTTGTGTGTATTTTATTCCGCTGCATTAGACTCTATTTCACTTGGAGTTTTGTATCATTGGTTTAGACTTTTGAATTATTTCTGTTTAAGTGATTGATCTTCGTCGCGTCACGTTTGGGGCGTGACATATTCACCGTCGATTTCGCTCGAAGAAGGTTCTCCCACAATGAAAGATTGTTCGCGATTTGATTTGAGCTCATTTTGGTGTATTACTCGTGATTTGTGGTGGAATTTTGTTGTGAATTTGCAGAAATTTGGAGCTATTTTCGAATGGAAGGGAAATAAGATGATGATACAGGTTTTTTGGGGAAGGAGACCTCGTGATCAGCGTGAAGATCTCCTATTCCATAACTGACGCCCCATTCACATGGTCCCCATTTGGTTAATTGGACAATTATACCCTTATTTTCTATTAATTAAATGTTTAATGTAATTTTAACCCCTAATTATCTTAGTCATTGATCTAAATAAAGGAGGGTTGAGATGAGTCCACATTGTCTCACTATAATATGTGATCTTATTGGATCCTCCCCCTATATACATACATATATATATATATATATATTATACGTAGGCCTTAATTAGGCCGACCTGTTGAGCTTAAAAGGCTATTTTAAAGGCGTAAGTCTGGCTCAACTATTTAAATAGGCTTTGTAAAAGGTCTGAATCTGGCCCAATTGTTAAATAGGCAAGCCAAGCCAGACCCTTAGTAGGCTGGACCATAGGCCTCTGTTGGATAGCGTGACCTATTTCCTCCCCTAACCTCGAAGAATCTAATACGTTCAAGACATACACAATCAAAGGCCGCCAACATATCTTCTCGGAATGCTAGTTATGCAATCGATTGGGTCTCGAAATGTATGGAAATTACCATAATAATTTTCATGCATAAGTCTTTGGTCCTCTCTAGGAGAAGTAAGTGCTAATTACCTTATCTCTTTTCTCTGTTAAGAAGCCTTAACATGTATTCTATTTGGTTGTCAAAAACATGTATTCTATTAAAAAGACACCGTATGGACGACGGTGGAATAGAGAATATAATACAAAATTGGAACAAAAGATCTCGTCTACCCGATCTAATTGAGTCAATATTATGGAGTAGATAGTTGCTCTTGAATGATCGATTGTTTAACCTCAAATGTATATAAATTGTGATCACATTAATTATCAAATTTTGTATTATTTTAAAAAAGATTTGACCCCATATAACATAATATTAATACAAAGAAAATGCGAATAAACCAAGAACATGTATTCAGCATGACAATAAACAATAAATGGTTGGTAGCAGAATTCAGAAAAGGGCGAAAATAAAGGTTTTTAGAAGCGATCGGCAAGTAAAAATTTTTTCTCTTTAATTTCTTGCTTTCCTTATGTTACTTTAAACGTTTTGATTCGTTTTTCAACTAAAATTGATCTTTTAATTTAGATGAGAATCAATACTTAAGTATATAGGTGATATTATTATTTAAAAAGAGATGATATCAAAAATTATTCTAAAAAATGAGATGATATTTATAAATATATCTCAAAATAATAACAGCGTCTGTTGAAAGGCAAAAAACAAGTATTCGTATCGTGCTTTTCTTAGTGCTTTGCATTCTGTTTATTGCTAGATCAAAAGATCATGTATTGCAATATTAGGTGAAAAATGAATACAATTATTGAACTAATGGAATAAAAGAGGATTAATAACATTTATGGTTTTGGTCATAGACAAGAGGAGTAATTCATATTAAGTTCTAAATAAAAGTTTGGGTTTAAAAGGAAAAATGATTATTGGATCCCACCTCTTAAATTGGCATTCATATCCACTAATTTTTTTAACATGGCACCTAGCCTTGTGATTTCATCGAGCAACATATAAGGTACACAACTACACATGGAACTAGTTATGATAAAATAGCCAATTTGCGAAAATATTTCAAAAATTATACCTTTATTAAATTTTTGGTTTTGCAAAATTAATGTAAAACACAAAAGTACATGCATGGGCGTAAACAATCGAGTCGAGCCGAACTTTAGCCATTTGTCAAATGTTCATTTTGTTTTATACAAGCTTGAGCTCGAGTCGAACCCTCTTGATTTTAAAAAGCGTTCGTCTTCATTTGATAAAATTGTTTAGTGTTTGAACTTGTTCACGAACATGTTCGTGAACGCGTTCATATACGAGCTCGTGTTCATTATGTGTTCGTGAATATTGAATAATTTGTTCGCAAAAAAATAAACAAACGAACAACCAAAGTTACCTTCGACGAGTTCATGTTCATTAAATTCAATTTTAATTCATATATATGCTAATAATAATAAAATTTTAATACTTGTAACTTTAAATCTTTTTCATATTATAAAGAATTATAGATTATATTATACAATACTATTAGATTTATATATGTGTAACTTTTCAATTTTATATTTAACTTATATAAACTTTCTATTTTAAAATTAAGCTACGCGAGCTTGTTCATGAACATTTTATAAATGAATACAAAACGAATTTGTTCACAAGCTAATGAATTAGTATACGATTGTTCAAGCTATGATAATTTATGGAATCAACTATTAGGAGAGAGAAAATCACGTGGGGAGAGAGAAAATCGCTACCGGAGAGAGAAAATCGCGCATGTGTTCTCGCCATGCAAAGATGTTGTACACTTATCAATGATTTGTTGTATACTTAACACTATTTTGTTGTATGTTTAACATAATTTTACTGCATATTAAAATGGTCAAACAAAAATATATGGGAACCATTAATTAAGGAATCGATTTATATATAGAGAGAATCACGCTCATTAACATGTGGGGACCGTGGATTAATTAAATCAATTATAGAGAGAAAATCACACTCATTATTGTGTTGTATATTTTAGCATATATTTGATGTATACTTAACACTATTATGATGTATATTTAACATATTTTTACTTTGCATATTAAAATGGTCAAACAAAAATATAAGTATACAACAAAACACATATAAGTATACATCAAAACACATATAAGTATACAAAAAAAAAATAATAAGTATACAACAACATAAATACATACATAAAAATTAACTATTTATATAGCAAAACACATCTAAATATACATCGAAAAACATATAAGTGTACAATCCTTGGGTGGTGAACAATCCTCTCAATCATACCACCAATACTCTGCTCCCCAACGATATTTTCCAAAGACTTCATCTTCCTCAATGGCTGGTTGCGGGGATCCGTTTTGCCACCGGACAAAATATTAGCTCGTAAAGTCGTTCTTCTCCGCCGCCTCGCATACTTCTTCACCTCCGCGAGGTCACCGGATGATAAACATAAAGCTATGGTCAAAATTTGTGCATTTAGTCCTCATTGGCGGAATTGTTCAAATTCTCCCAAAAATTGTTGGTAGACTGGGATCGAAAAATGCTTATGTGGCTTCTAATATTGGAGGAGAATCAATGATGTGGCAATTTGAGTTGCAATATACTTACAAATTTGGAAACAGGATGTAGTCAGAGAAATCAAACGAATCAAGAAAGCAATGGGTCCGAAAAGAGTTGACATAACTTTTGACCGTATGGGGCTTGATAAAACGATGTCAACAGCTCTTGGAGCCACTTCTTCGTGGAAAAGTTTGCCTTGTCGGGATGGGTCACACGGAGATCCACCTACAGGCTTTGGGGTGTGGATGACGGTCCAGAGTTGACATAACTTTCGACCGTGCGGCTTGATGAAACGATGTCAACAGACTCTTGGAGCCACTTCTTCAGTGGAAAAGTTTGCCTTGGGGATGGGTCACACGGAGATCCACCTACAAAGCCAGGCTTTGGGGTGTGGATGAGAGAGAGAGAGAGAGAGAGAGAGAGAGAGAGAGAGAGAGAGAGAGAGAGAGAGAGAGAGAGAGAGAGAGAGAGAGAGAGAGAGAGAGAGAGAGTAATTACAAAATTACAATGTTGTCCTTTTCGATTTAAAATAAATCAAAAATATTTATTAAATTGGGTAAATCTCAACCATCTAAAATTTGAGATGTGTGGCCGGATTAGTCCACAATGTCTCACTCTAATTATGTGGTCTCATTTGATCCTATCCCTATATATATATATATATATATATATATATATATAACATAAGTATTATGAATAAATTCAGTGATAATAAATGCGATATATATAAAAAAATATATAATAAAATCGCAACAAATCATAATTTTTTTGAGATGAAATAAATCATAAAATTAAAATATACATTTCTATTGACATTTTAAAGAAAATAGTCAATGTTACTTTTTTTGAAAATAATATTATGAGTCCACATTTTAAAATATGTTATCATTTATCAATGAGATATTTAGAGAATCAAAATATATAAAGTGAAAATTGTGATTATAGTCTAATAAAAATGTGAATTTGAGCTCTAATTTTGCATGCAAAATAAATATGAATATTTAAGCGGTAAAAGTTCATTACTATATATGAAGTCACTTATTTCAACATATATGTGTTATTTTTTTCTTAGAATTTGAGTATCTAAAGGTTTATTTTTAGCTTATTTGTTGATTGTTTTTTTAAATAATTAATACTAATCAATCAATGTTTTCATATAAACCCAATTTAAAACTCCCGAGTTAAAATACTTGATTAATGATAATAGCATTCAAATTATTTAAAGATGTAAATCCAATTCAATCTTAATTCATTCCATCCAATTTCAATATGAACATTAATTTTTTAGATGTGTGAGGGATTGAATAATTATCCAAATATATGAAGTCTATCTCAAGTAATATAACACTACAATAATTTATCTTTATAAAGGTCTTATACTCATGTCCAAGCACAATATTTACTAATATAGTTACTTGTTGATGGAGATATCATATCGTGTTTATTATCTTTTAGTATTTTTGAATATATCTTATATTTTAGAAAGTGGTTTATATGTTTAGGATTTTGTTTTAGTTTATCTTCTATATTTTCTAGTTAGGTTGGGAATTTTATCGTGGTAGAATTTTGATATTGTAAATAATTGCTTTATTATTATTTTTACATGGTTAAATATTATTAAGTTTTGAGATTTATCTCTTTTCCAAAGCTTACTTACGTTATTAACGTATTTAAGATTACATTGTGTGTGTTCTTTGTTCCCTTTACACTTCCGCCTACATCTCATTGGTATTTAGAGACCAGATCTATGCTCCTGAACCATGTTGTCCATACCGAATCCACAACGCATGAACGACACCATACAGATCCGTTAACGATCAACTTATTGACAAAACAATTACATGTTGTGCGCATCAAATTTCAAGAAATCTAGAGGCTTGTTGAAAAACAATTTCTTGATGGTTGTGAGTTTGCTGCGATATTGTGCACATCCATTCACCCCATTGGAAACTATTGGGTACAATTAGGTTGCATCCATATTTGAGATAATAGGGAGTCCTAGTTAGATGTGGTTTATCTAGAAACTTCTCCCATTAAGACTCTAACTGAGATATGGGATTGAGATATATATATATATATTGATTTCTCTCCCTACAATATCAGGATTATTGAAACAATCGTCCCCTAGCATAGAAAGAATAATCTCTCTTCTAAAATTTCTCTCTACGGTTTTCTTCTTGGAGTATCACCAAAGTCTTTAAGAGTTTAAGGTGTGCACATCCAAGTAAATAATTCTAGTAATTATTTACACCAACGAGAAAGACGATTCGTGATTTTATTCGTGGTTCGACCAATCTACGGGATTCGTTCGTTGTTCGGGATTCAATCAAGAGAAGGCTTGTAGATGGCTTAATCGTGGATCAAAAAGAGGCTTGTAGATGGACTCAATCCTAGTTATGTGGATCGACGATTCCGCTGCAAATAGGTATACTCGATCCACCTTATATGTGCAAATATGTGATTTATTTTTCGACCCATATTTGCTAACAAAGGTATCGTCGAGCCATTATAGCTCGTTCTCGCCTATTTGATGTGCTTGAGTTTGATAACATGTGGGATTTGATTTTTATTTAAAAATTTGAATTTAATTTTTCTATTTTTATATATGCAATATTGGTATCAAATTGTAGATCTCGAAAAAACGATTAATTTGATATATTATGCATGAAAAAGCAGATTTCAAACGAAGAAATTATGAAGGTTTAAAGTTTTGGGATGAAATACAAAATTCACATTGGATTACGTGCCCAAATTGCTGTATTAAATTCGCTGATTTTGTTCCTTTTTTCTGCATTTTTTTAGCGCCGCTGCCCATATGAGTGCGTGTTTTGCATGCAAATTTTCGCGTTTCACCTTTTTTCTAACAAAAAAAGGTATCCATGTGTGTCGATGTGGCGATCGCTTGTGTTTGGTGGTCCATGGGTGCAGGCGTGGCACGAGTTGTCCGCCATTTGGCGGTATGGCTGCCACGTGGACGATGATGTGGCGTTGAATAGTGCCTAAGTGGTGTATGTTAGTCCAAGTGGCTATGATAATCTAGAGAGGTGAATAGATTATGCGGTTTTCCGATTTGTGCCTTCTTTTTCAAATGTATAAGCAATGACAGGCATATAAGTGTGGAAGGTAAAAACACACATTGATTTAAAGATGTTCAACCCACCTAGGGCCTAATCCTCTACCACCCCAAAGATATCTCGGGATGGATTTCAAAAAGGAAAAAGAATTTTATTAATAGTTACCAAAACTATTACAACTTCACATTGAAAAGTACCACACTCTTCTTACAACGGCACTAATGAAGATTACCACAATCTTCCAACTTGAAGAGCACCAAACTCTCCAACACCTCGAAGAGCACCAAACTCTTCAACAAGAAGATTACCACAATCTTCTTACACCTATGAAGAGCACCACACTCTTCAATACCTAAGATCACCCAAGTGTGCTCTTAGCACAAGAACACTAACAATGATATCTTGTTTTGAGTGATAAACACAAATTCAAGATTACAACTCGATAATGAAGTTATACAACTTTGAAGTGCAAGTGTAATCAAGAATCAAACCTAGTACTCAAGATGTGAAAGTGAAAGACTTAGCTATTACAACAAGAATGTTGAAAGTGAAGAACTAAATATTTGCTTGATATATCTCTTGTTGTGTTGTAGTGTATTGTCTTCTTGTTTGTTGCTCCAAATCTTCCTCTATTTATAGGAGAAGTATTGAACATTGATAGACTCATCTTGGAGAGTGAAATCAGAAGAAAATACAAGTTAGATCAAGAATATAGTCATACAAATCAACTCCATAAAATCGAAAAAGTTGTCTCCCATAAGCTAAAAATTGTCTGTGGGTCGATCGATCGTCGATCAATACAAAGATTTGGAAATAAGTCCATTGCAATCGAGTCCCACACGGTCGACCACCACCCTGGTCGACCTTCGCGGCCTCGCTTGAATCTGAGAATAAGCAAATTTTGGGATCGAGTAATATTCACACAGTCGACCAAGGGGGTCGACCAGGTCAACCAGTGGTCAACTGTCCTGGAATATTTATGTTTGAGAAAATGAAATCTTAAGGCTTGACACCGGTCGACCTATTCCGGGAGAGCATTTCGGTCCATGAAAAAATTCCGACTTCATCTTTCGGGCTCCATTTTACCTTGATGGTATTCGGTAATTGTTAAAAACACTTTAAAACATAAAAATCACTTTTTATATCACCCGAAAAACGAATTGTTTGAATAGTCGAAAATAAACTTAAAGAAATACTTGAAGAATAATTTAAAAACGATTAAGAGTATCCGGACAACAATTGGAGACATTGTTTTGGTGTAAAACTCATGTAAAACATAATCATCAAAATCATTATAAAAATATTTATCTAACAACCTCCATCTTTTTGATGATTACAAACCAAAACAATTTTAGGAGATCGATTTATAAAACAAAATTCATTTTGCCGTTAAAAAGCGACAATCCGATTTAAAACACAAGTATAGGAGCAAAGATTTTACAAAATATTTTATAAAAGCTCCCCATATCAATATGCACAACAAGAGTAAGTAGAAGCAAATAACTAAAAAGCTAAAAAGCTTTAGCTTTTACAATATCCATAGTGCATTCAATAGACCGAGTTTGATCCACGACTTTTGGCATTTAATAGCCACATCTCTTGGCTTTAGATAATATTTCTCTTAGATCTTCTAATGATATCGTGGGGTTAGGAGGACGATCAGTATTAGCTCGAGGAGGCTTTATTGTCTAACTCGCTAAGGTCAATCTCCTCTCGCATAACTTTTTTCAAGTGGGATAAGCCTGCTTTGGAAGAATGAAAGTTGACTATTTTTCCTTTAAAGCTAAGTCCATTAAATTGAGTGCAGACTTATGAGTGTGACGCACAAAATTAACGCATTATATTTTCTTTCATTGTTATTTACGCTATAAGTTAGTACATTCTCACTCTCATTAGTTAGAAGCGCCAAATTGCTTTGAGCGATTCTTAATAGATGGAGATGTGCTAATAGGGAGCGGAAATAGTATGCCTAATTAGTTTGGACACACAATTGAAGAAAATAATGTTGCAGGTTGAATGATGGTTCTAAATACTTTGCAGCTATATGATCTTGCGAAAAAGGGACAATCACTTCAAAATGGTTAGATTTATGATGGCGCAAATTGATTTGTGTATCTTGTTGCTGCCTACATCATAAAATATGTGTCTCCAAATGATTCTTCAACCTTATATAAGCTATAGTTTGATAACAAGCCCAAATTAGTGGTCCGTCTATGTAAGTTTGAGAATATGTGTTCTCACGTGGAGAATCAAGTCGCACGATTCGTGTTTCCCCTCAAGGGGATTTCTTGAGCATATGTGAAGTCCGAAGAGATCTTGAAACTATGCGAGTTGAAAGATCCTTAGGAGGCGCTCGTTTCTCTAGCGAGGGTGTTGCACTTTATACTCATCTAGTAGTTCTTTGGGATAGTGGGAGCGACACTAAGTTAGTGGGAGTTAGTGTCTCACACGCAAATGATTCTCAAATTCCAAGAGTAAAATGAGTGAATATGAAATATTCCCCGTCATCTATATGAGATTGAGTGGGTATCCTTCTCAATTACTTTTGTGGATGCTGATGAGTCGATAGAATATGTGACTTCAGTTAATGCCTAAGTGGATAGTTGTTACGAACGAAAAGATGAGTCGAATGGCTAAGAATAAAGTCTAAGAGCTTGTTAATCTTCTTTCTAGATGCAAGACCATTTAAAACATGTGGTTTTGGAAGGTCAAGTGCAATATAGATTGGTTGATGAACATGTGTGTAGCTCGACTAAGGATGAAATATTTACGCCTGTTAGAAGAGCGCAAATTTTCTGAGATGTTCTCTCTAAGTGGTGAGATTGCCTTAATTCACCTGTTATGTTATCTATTATTGCCACTTTCATCTAGGTTTGTCCTGGATAATTGATGTTGACATAGTTCAGTGAAAATTGAATCAGGAGATCTATGTGGATCACCCGATGAAGTCAAGAAGTGGAGTAAGAGTGCATTGATTGCTGATCAAGAAGCTCCAGCTTAACTTGAGTCATCATTGATTTCATCGAGCAATCATTTTTGGTAGGCCTACGATGGTTAATTAATTCACTGAACATATGTAAGAGTTGTATCTCATTGCATATGGCAAAAATGTGATGACTGGAAAGAACATGGAGTTATCGCCACTCAGTGTTGGCTGTCTTTACACTCCATGGTCAAAGATCATATTCTTAGTCAAGAAACGATATCTTCGGAAGAAGAAAAGAAATGCTAGCTAGTTTATGTGAGCACTTTGCCGAATTTTTGATGTGCATTATGTGCGTACTCAATAAGTCATGTAGTGTGATCGGTGAGTGGATATCGAAGTGATCAATGCACTATTGCGATCTTTGACATGTGGGTACTTAGATATCTTAACAATTTGGTCTATGATTTGCTAGATGCAAATTTGGCATCTTGAAATGATGCGCATTGCGCGTACATTCATGATGTATTTTGTTGTTTTTGTGATAGTAAAATCACTTTGGTGTATGGTATGGGCACCGAACATTGGTGGTAGACCAAACATACCTACTCGAGGCTTTACTTTACTTAAGAGCTTTTAAGCAAAGTTAAATTGTTCTCATGCATACTTCTACGAGCGGTGTGGGCGCCGATCCCTTTATGAGCCTTTGTTTGGAGAAATACTCCAAAGGCATGTGAGTCATTAGGGATTAAGTAGAATTGATCATGTGGCCTATGAGAACATATTGTGATTAATGAGATGTGTTGGATTCTCATTATTAATTGGTATTGAATATGTGAGTTGTCACCAGGCTTTGATTGACCTCTCACACGGACAATCGCCTGGCCCTAAGAGAGCAAGCGAGGATTAGACTTAAAAGATTATGTCGCATAAGGAGGTTTGCGAATGATCGCCTTCGCTAGAGTAGTGAAGAAGGTTAATAAGAATAATTAACAGACCGCCTTAACTAGAGGTTGAGATGAGATCCGAGTTGATCGATTATGAAGTATGTCCAAACTTTATATAAGCCTGTTTGTAGCCAAATGTGCGAGCTATCATATGACACTTTGGGAGTGACTACGAGTAGCACGCAGTCAGGCGCTTGAATAGCGACTGGACTAAGATTTGTATGATGTCTAGAGCGTGACATGCCTAAATTGAGTGGGAGCTCCATCATAGCATGTATTCATACTACATGTGCTTTCGGTGACCGCCTTATGGGAAAGTGACCGAATGGGTCTGTTTAAACACTTGTGTGAGCCCATATTATTTTCTTGTACCCTTTGGGACTTTGGACCATGTCATGAGGTGTAAGCTTGATGACGCTACTTTAGCATATATCTAATGGCCATGTGTGATTCGGTCTGTCGGAGCATGTCTAGGAAAGCTCACGAGACCAAGCTAATTGGCATGTGGGGCTAAAAAAGAATTAAGTTAGTAACGCACTTATGTTCTATGATTCATAGCCCGGACGACTATGTCAAAATGTGTTTAACTAGTCATGAATCTATAAACATATTTGAGTGAGTCGAGCATACTCTATTTATTTCATTGAGGGATCTAGATTGTGTGTTTTTGTTCTCGTTAAGCTTCCACCGCATCACTTGTCATACTACATAATTCATGAATCATGACTAGATACAACAATTATTGATTTTGCACCCAAAAAAAAAGAGATTTTATATCTATTTTCAAGAATCATGTCCAACAATATAAATCTAAATCTATACCTATATCTATATCTATCTATATATATATATATCTATATCTATCTATACTATCTTAAAAGTGTGAATGTTTCTTAGAACTTTTGATTTGACAAAAATATCCATTTGACATGGTAAAATTTAGGGGCAACTAAGTAATTGGATATTTATTTGGCTTCTATTTGTTCAATTACAAGAGAAGTGACCTTTTATATTTTACACATCAAAAGTATTATTCTTTCTAACCATATGTCATAAGCATATATAAAGATTTCACAATAGAAATTTTCAACCTTATAAAGTTCAAAGACTATGTAGAATTAAGAATTTATGTTTTCTTATAATTTTGTTATTTATTTAAACTTTTCTAAAATATTCATTTACACCTTTTTTTTTCTTTCAAAAAACTGAAAATATGTTTTTTAATCATAACACTAAGAATACTTTAAGTTTCGTATTAAATTATTTTCAAATTAAATTTGGTTTCAATAAATCGTCAACCATATGTTCTAAACATATATCGTTATAGAAGAGAATTTTAATTATTTAAAGTTTAGTATGATGAAAAATTATATATTTCTTATATTCTTTTGAATATTTTAATAATTAAATATGTCTTTTATAATTTATAAGAAACATATCAAAATACAATAGATATGATAAGAAATAATAAAATAAAAAATATTTTAGTGGTTTTGATATTAAATAAAAAGTAGAGAAAATACATAATTCCTACATGGTCGGAAAACTCCCTCAATTAGTAATATGTAATTTTGAAAATTAATTTTATTTATGGTTGTTAAATAAATAATATTGAAAACAAGAGAGTTTCTTTTTTATTTTTATTTAAATCCCAAGCATATTTTGTTTTAATTAACCATATCAGTAAAATAAAAATTATAAAATATTCGAATGAGATTAACATGAAAAAAAGAGAATAAGAACCAAAACAACTTTGTCGCAACAAAATAATTTACCTTTTAAATTCTAACTATATGTGTCAATATTACTTTTATTTAATTTTTATATCTTACATTATAAGTTTTAGTTTCTAATTTATTATTTTTTGAAGATGTTATGATTTCAATTTTTTAATTATTTTATTTCCTATAAAATAAAAGAGCAAGTGCAAAAACAATTAAAAATTGTGTATAAATATATTTATAGAAAAAAACATAAGGAAAACTTAATGAAAAAATCCATATGTATTAAATTGACATTTATGATAAAACTTGGATGTCTCTTGAAAATTACAATCATAAAAAAAATTATAAACTTAAAATATCAGTATAATATGTATTTATAATAAAAACATGTACCAAAATAATTAAATTTTAATATAATGATGTGAAAGAGTGAAACATAAGCTAAAATCGGATTAAGTCTAAAAAGATCATATATGATACGCATACGGGAAAAAAACTCATTTAACATATACAAAGTTAACATTTGTTGAGAAATTAATATATTACTTAAATTGTATGTTAATTCAAATACTAATATAACATTCATAACAAACCAAGTAAATTATATAATTACAACAAATTAAAGTGAAAAGTAAGAATAAAATGTATTTTAAAAGAAATGGTTGTATTTGACATTAATGAGTTGAGATCGCCATAATTTTAAGGGTTAATTTCATATATATAGGATCAAGTGAGACCATGTCTCTAGTTGAGACACAATGGACTAATCTCAACCATCCCCCACTATTATCAATGGGTGTGATTTAATGGATAAAAATTATATTAAAATATTAATTTAATCAACATGAGGGTAATAGGGTAAAATAATATAACAAGGTAGTTACAAAAATGCAATCAAACGCCTCTCTCATGCATCTCTCAATCTCACGTGTCTCTTTCCCCCTCTCTCTCACGCCTCTCTCTCTCTCACGTCTCTCTCTCTCTCTCTCTCTCTCTCACACACACACACACGCACACACACACAATTCCTCCATTAACGCAAATTTGAAAAACACGAACCGTGAAAAATAAAACAATGAAGAAGATGCGATTTATGTTCCAAATGAAAAAACAACTAACATGTGAGTTCGAATCATGATGATGAATCATCAATCGTAGAAAAACTCTATCCAACAACATCAATGGTGTAGACATTGATGGAGAACTCAAACTAGCCATTAACATCAACTCTTAAAAAACATTAAATTTCACGAATAAGACAATGCATAGATACTTATGTAATGATGTATGGATACTTATGAAATGATGCATAGATAATTATGAAACGATGTATATATCTATATGATATTATATATTTGATATTATGCAACAAAAATCAACTATATATGCATTGCACGAAAACTATCTATGTAGCGTAAAAATAATATACAATAAATTATACCCAACTATGCAAGACGTCATAAACTATGCATCAAAATAGTTTATGACGTTTTATTTAGTTGTTTTGTTGGCACTATTTTATGCAACAAAAATCAACTATATATGCATTGCCGAAAACCCATTTGGTACACTAATTTGAATTACAAAATTACAACCTTACCTTTAAAATCAGCGAAAATTAGGAAAAATTAAAAAAACTGAATTAATCACATCCCTTCATTTTTTAAGATCAAAGGTTAAGATGAGTCCACACTGTCTCACCTAGGGAGGGTGGTCTCATTTGAACCAAATACTATATATATATATATATATATATATATATATATATATATATAGATAGATAGTTTAGGATTAAACCAAATGAAACATATTATAAAAAGTTGAAAGAATAAAAGTAATAGTTAAAAAAATGTGTGTGTCATAGCTGAAAATTTTTAAAAAATTTAAATGACTTTCATAATATGTATTATTTGACATTTTGGATAAAATATCGATTCATTATAAAAGTACACATTTATGACTAATAAAGATTCAAGAACAAAAACAATTATTATAAAATTTGGTACAAATATTCCTATTTTTACAAAATAAAATACTATGAAAAAACTAAAACTAGAATCGAAATGCAAAGTCATTGTATGTATGTGAAATTGTATTAAAATAAATAAAAAATAAACTTATTTAATATGAAATATTTTGATATCTATGTCAAAGTTTAATATTTCTTAAATTACATGTTAATTCAGTGCCAATATAATATTCAAAATACAATTTACATATCAAATTCATTGTGTTAAACTATACAAAAATAAGTTAGAGTGAAGTGACCATGATTATCTTTGCTAAGTAATATGAATTCTCCGGGCATATGGAGGCATAAGAGAATAGTTAAGGGTTTTTCTTTACAACTTGATATCTAAATTTTTGGCAACTATATTTCTTATTTGATCAAAAATTCAATGAATGTAACAAAACATTTTCCTCCTGGGAACTCCAACTATGTCTCACGCCGCTAGTAGGCCAATTCTTTCCAACACTTACAAATGACTCCATATTTTCTAGTACATGGGACAATTATCAAATAATAATTCACCCATTCATTTCAATGCAAGTGATTTCAAATCGGATAACATAACAAATAACTTTAAACGTAAAAAAGGCAATGAAGTCGAAATCAAAATACCATTCACTTAACATAATACCATTGAAAATCAGTATAAAAAAATACTCAAAATTACATAAAATCAGAATACTGAGGTTCAAATAAAGATCCTAGATGGTCATACAAATTTTAATCACCAGTTACATAACAAAGTTTAGTAACATAAATTCCAACTACTTGGTCAACAATTACACATCATGGACTAAGTGTTAACTATTGCCCCTCCACTCATTATACATAGAAATGCAAGTGTTTCCCTCCAATTTGTCCATATTTGAGTTGTTTCTACTTAGTCAACATAGGCAGTCCCTTCTTGCTCTTATGTGTTGCTCCCACCGACAATAAATTCAGGAACTTCATCTTCTAAAGGATCAACTGGCATCGCTGTACGAATGAAATTGTGGAGTAAACAACAGGCCATAATTATACGATTATGAGTCTTAATAGGATAGAATGAATTACTCCTTAGAATTGCCCATCTATACTTTAGTAGACACCAATATCGTTCTATTATATTCCGTGCCTTAGCGTACCTTAAGTTGAACAATTCCCTATGATTTTGTGGAGCCGCCCGTCCAGAAGACCACTCATCTAGATGATATCTAACGCCACGATATGGAGCTAGAAATCCTGGGCCATTAGTGTATCCACAATCACACAAGTAATAGTTACCTGAAAAATTAGTAGAAGATTTTTGAATTGATTAAAATAATTAATGTTGTGTATTTTAGTATCGGTGTTCATTTTATATTTATTAGAAAGGGTATTTTTAATAAAGGATAGAAATACTGGTGGGTACTCTCAAACCATTTGGTTGATTAATAGCGTCACGTAGTACACGACTATCAGCAGCTGAACCTTCCCATCCACTCAAAACATATGTATACTGCATTGATGGATCGCACACACCCAACACGTTAACAGAAATGTCTCCTTTTCGGTTTCTATGTATGGCCTTTACACTTATTGGGACTTGCACATCAATGTAGGTTCCATCTAAAGCTCCAAGACAACCCTTACAAAGGTGGAAAATGGGTGAAATTATTGTTATTTTATACAATATGGAATTAAAAATATATATTAATCATGATTATTGATAATAGATGGAGCATTTTTCTAAACTTAAACTATTTCCATCTATCATCCGTGCAATTGTCATCCACACGGTGTTGTGTTAACTAATAAGATAGAATGTAGTCTAAGAACAACTTGGAGTACAATATTGAAGTGTCTGCTAATAATGTACCTGACCTCTTGAAATCGAATTTCACAACACGATTCCTTTTATGATGTGCTAAAATAGTCAAGAATATGGCAACTTGTTCACTTGTCAACAACATGCCTAGTTCGGACTAGGCCACCAATATTCTCCAACAAAAACATAACCTACCGAACGCATTTCTATCCATTCGTAGTTGTTCAAGACAATTCTTATCACTTACACTAATTAGATCGTGCATATGAGTAATTTGATCCTAAGTCGGTCAACCAATCAGATATCTTGCTCTAGCATTATAGTTTCTACGAGGACGACGACCACGGCGTCGTCCATAAACAAAGTTTGATAAAGACCGCGAACATCAAGAAAAGTTTTATAAGTGTAATAACCTCTTCTATGATCGGACAATCTCTATCCGTCCGATGGCATCTATTATTTAAAAACATAAAATAACATACTGATTAATATTCATATTAATACATTACAAAGAAAAGAATGCTAAAACAAAATGCTATAAATTCTTGAGGAAAACAAAATTACCCTCCGAACTATTCGAGTTTTTTCGACTTACCACCTAAACTATTTTTTGGGACACTTTACCTCCTAAAATTCACGAGTATTGCACATAGCCTCCTGGGACTCGCCAAGTGAATTTTCCACCGAAATTTTGTCACGTGCCATGCACGTTGGGGCAAAAATTATCATTTGACTCAATTATACTAATGTTATTGCACTTTACCATCTAAACATTGTGCGATTGTCACTTTGCACTATAAACTTTGAGTGATCTACACTTGGCCACCTCGATTAAAAAAATCAATTTTTTTAATTTATATACATTTATTTTATATCTTTGTTAAATTTCTTGATCGAAAATAATAAATTTAACTAGTGTTCACTTCAATAAATATATTATCAATACAATTATTTTATAATATATTTCTTTTTAACTTATTTAATTTAATATTTTTTTCACATCAAAATTCGGAAAAGAACTATTTTTATGAATTTTGAAGTGAAAAATATTATAAATATAGACCAATGTCAATTTTATAATAATATAATATATTTTAAAAATTGATTTAATAAATTCAAGTAAATTTAAAAAACATAAAGTATTGCAACTTTAATGAATTACGTTATTTATATTTTAAAATATTGTATAGAATTTTTAACATACGGTTCAAACTTATTACTACCTAATTTATTTTATTTTATTTTTGCTTAAGTTTAGACTAATTTATTTATGAAAATTCATTGTAATAGATTAGGATTTATATTTGCCTATGTATATTATTTTATTTGCCTCAAAATGGATAAATAATTATTTATGTATATTTATTATTAGTAATTTGATAAAGCATTAACATTAATCTCATACTTTTTTAGTTTATAAACTAATAAAGTAAAGTAAGGAAGTAAACTATAATTCTACAATTCAACAAGAAAGTAAGAAAGAAAAGATTTTAAAATAGTCTTATTGATAATATGGATACTAGTTAAATTTTTTATCAAGAATAAAAAAATAAAAAATGTATACACATATAATTTTTGATTTTTTTAAACTAAGGTGGCAAAGTGTAAATCGCTCAAAGTTTATATGGTAAATTGGCAATCGCACAAAGTTTATATGGCAAAATGCAATAACTTTAGTATAATTTCGCTCAAATGATAATTTTTCCCCCACGTGCATGGCACATGACAAGATTCCGATGGAATATTCCATCGGCGGCGAGTCCCAGAAGGCAATGTGCAATACATATAAACTTCAGGAGGTAAAATGTCCCAAAAAAACGTTTAGGTGGCAAAGTCGAAAAAACCGTATAGTTCGGATGGCAAAGAGTTTTTTCCTCTAAATTTTTCAATGTAATTCAGTAATATAAACAAAATCTGTAAATAAACATTTAAGTTTTTTATACAGAAGCTTGACAACCATCCTTAACAATTAAAAAAAAAGGGACAAAATGTATGACCCAGTTAATTAGCATAACACTAATTTCAGTCAAATAAATTACCTTGGCAGCTCCAACAATTGAGTGGGGGTACGCGGGATAATGTACCTTTCTAGAAAAATGGAGAAATAAAAAAACCAAGAAACTAAAACAAAGATCGAGAGAACAATACCATAAATAGGAAAATTAAACAAGAGCAAACAAAAACGGGTATTCATAATCGAATCGATTGTGAATTTTTGTCGAACATAAGACCTCAAAGAAAAAAAATCACGGTCCATGATTATCGTAAACAAATCATCTACTCAAGCCGACTATATATTTGTGAACATAAACATCCTAAATAACTACAAAAATAGATGGAAAAATCGAATAGTACAAACTTAGAATTTGCCTTGTGTTGAACTCTAAAGGCGAAACTAGGGTTTCAAATCTCCGTTCGAAAATTTCCTTTTATGTGGGCATGGGCGAGAAAAGTTGGAGAATAAAAAGGGTAAAGATGTAATTAATAGGCCAAAATGAAGGGTAAAATAGAACTTTCAAGAGTAAGTAAAAGCTGGGATTAAATTATCATAGCGGTGCACCCTGGACAAGTAATCAGCTAAAAATGGGATTCAGTCACGGGCCTTGGATAAAATCACGGGCCGCTAACCTGAAACAAAACGTGGAATTTTCCTAGATAAATAGTCCAATCCCAGCTTATCATGGAAGTCAAACGAGCCCAAAGACACTAAAATGGATTGATAGTTATATTTTATAATAAATAATATGATTTTGTAAATGAGATTAAAAGAGATCAATTTTAAATGTACATTCTCTTCAAACAAATATAGATTAGTTTTAGTATACTAAGAATAATTGCTATTTTCTTAACTATACGTCTTACAAAATTCACTAACTATGTAAATTTTAATATTAACCAAAATGGCCAAATTCAATTGCAAATACAAACTCTAATAGCATAACGTATCTTTCTAAAATTTTATGAAATTTTAAAAAACTAAATTAGTTTTTAGTTTATTATTCAACTTTTAAAACCTTAAGTGTTTGCAATAATTTTCAAATATAAAAATTAATTAGTATATATTTAATTATTAAAGACTGACACATGAAAATTGTTAGCTTATTTTTCTTTTATAAAATTATCTTTGTTTTTAGTATTTATTAAGTGAAGTTATTATGTGTGCAATTGAATAGAGTTTCAAAACTCGATTTCGACTTATCATTTTTCATATTTTTATTTAATACCTCACTCCCGATGAAAATAATGGATTAACTTATATATTAAGTTAATGGTTATTATTTCTAAGACAGTGAAAACATGAAGACTGCAAACTTTAAGTTTAACTAGTGTTATGATAAAATATTAACTTTGTTACTAGAATTATAATATATGGAATAAAAGAAGTAAGCAAAAGAATTATAAGAATTTGATTAACCTTTATTTTATTTTATTTTAATTGAATAACATAACAAATAAAATAATGACATTATCTTTGGATATTTGGTATAAAAGTTAATTAATTACTTTTTTAATTAATGCGATAAATTTTTAGCTTATGAATTATAAGCTAAATTGCTTGTCTTATTATGTGAAATGCATCCAATCTTTGAAAGAATTCAAAAATTAGTTAAGAAGAAAATACTTTTCTATCCATAAAAATGAAATAAAACATTGATGAATGTCATTAGAAACTAATATAGAACTTATGTTAAACTAATTTTAAATTTTTTGTTGGATTCAATTTTTTAAAATAATTATTCAACAATTTCTATCAATCTATAATTAAAGTAAATAAAAATATATTAAATACTTTGTAATATTTACATTTAATTAATATTTATTTATTTATAAATCACTTTTTAATATTTAAATATTAATTAATAAAATTATTAAATAATATAATTATTTAAGCAAAATCATGTGGATCGCATGCGCCCGCACATGTTTCTTACTAGTCATAGAAAAATCCATATATTTGAAACACTCATCGATTTTGTTTGTGGAACAGGGATCAACATCCATGACCTCATTGTCCTGCATGGTTTTTTCAATTTCTTGTCATTAGAGTTGAAAATACAACAAGAACTGCAACGAAGGGGCTTTGAATTTCCTGTCTACTTTTCATATGTCTATTTAGATGTATAATACATGTACACGCAATAAATCACATCAAATAATCAACAACATATTTATTTCATCGACATGTTTCATCCATCCAAAAAGTGAAACATAAAATAGAATATGAAAAGTGGAACTTGAAATTTGAATCCCAAGAATGTCTTCATCTCTATTCATAGTTCATGCACGAAAGAGGTACAGTTTTATTGACAACTTTTAGTTGTTTATGCAAGGAAATAAAGCTGGAGATGGTCCAAAATGATTTTAAACCTGGCTCCATTAATATGTAAGGAAGCCTCTCAAGTTTTTAATTCACTAATTAGTCTCCTAGAGGCTTATCAAATCACTAAGGTTGCATTTGATGGGAGAATTTCGATTTGAGGAGAGAATTTAAGGAATGATTTCAAATGACTCCAAATATAAAGGATTTGAAATCATCCAAAATGTTTTATAAAGGTAACCAGAAGAATAGCCGCAAATAACCCCATAAAAACCCACAAGAAAACCATAACCGTCATTAGTCCCCTCTATTAGATGGCGAAAGAAACCGAGCATTGCGAATATCATAGTTACAAAAGTCATTCCGAAGACTTGGACACCTGTCCCAACATAGACACACAGTAAGCTGTAATTGACGGGTGGTCTAAAGACATCTGCGTGCACCAATTTCCACCGGTTTCTTCCTGCACCTCGTCTTTATCCAACTGATTATATTTGGCAATGTCTTTATAAAGAGTTCGCATCATGATCATAGCAACCATTCCGGATAGGAAAAGGGCGATCATCAAAGAATTGATAATGGAGAACCAATGAATTTGGTCATCGTTCATAAGAAGGTATGTATCCCATCTGGATGCCCATCTGATATCGCTAGCCTGCCAAAGGAATGACTCTAAGAAGTTGAAGAAGGGAGAATGAGGAATTGATTGAAATTGGAAATATTGAAATGACAGACCTCGAAAGAAACGTCATAGGTGAATACTATCTCCTTGTCCGCGTCGATTCCTTGAGGAACTATACCTGGTTGAGGCACCGTTAGGCTATTCGGCTTGCATGTTGATAACTTTGTGTTGTTTTCATTCCATTTCTTGTACTGGTGATTGATACTGTGTAGAAATCAAGTTAAAAATGACAACTTAAGAAGGTAGCATTAAATAATTAAAAACACTACGTGCGATGGCCAGTCATATAACTAAAGAAGTCATTCCTCTTAAACAACATCCTACCAAAAGAGTGTACATAGAACTCAAAAACCTTGCGGCTGTGTTGGAAACCAATTAACCAAATCACTACGTCTGATCCAGATCTCAAATTACTTTTGAATATATTTCGAAAAAAGTTTCTTATAGTGAAGATGATAATCAATCATATACAGGTAACACTATTTTGAAATCACATAGCTTGATGATGGAGCTTGTGCAGATAGAACACTAAAGACCTGTGCAGAAATTGAGATTGGAGTACCAGAAAAGATGGAACAAAAATAGAATAAATAATAACTCAAATTTCATTTGACAAGGAAACAGCTGCAGATATAGGACCAACCTTAGAGGAGTGACCTCAAAACCAACAACACGAGAAGTTTCAGTATCAGGATCAGGATGATACTTAACTTTGAAGTTCAGATGGTTGTAGATAAAATACCTCTGATCTTTGCCCTGGTCCAGAATATAACAACAGTAATCAAATAATAAGAATGAAAGAAATTTCTACAAAAAGAAAAGACTAGTAAACATAATAGAATCTTACTCCAGAAAATTTCCCTTTAAATCCAACTCGAAACCCTCGTTCATAAATTTTCCGATCACTTTCATCCTTCCTTTGCCAAAGAACTGCAACAGGAAGATTGTCCAGAATCCTAGATGCAAAGAGTAAAATACTTCAACAAACATCTGACCTGATATTCAATCTACATTTATTGGGAAGTATAAACTTTTCTGAAGAAGCCGAAAAGTATTGCACAACTTTGTCCCAACCCTCTCAGAAGCTGAAAAATATTGCATGACTGATAAAACTTTAACCCTCTCAGCTGAAAAGATCAAACAGCTTATCCAGTGGAAACTAACTAGACTGCTTATTCTTTTTCGAAAGAAGGAAACACTAAATTTTTTCAGAATGACCAAGAACTTACATATTAACCCGGTAATCATCGTTAATCTTCTTTTTGAAGTTCTTTGCGGATGAAGCAGTAAGTTTCACCCGGCAGGCTACTTTACATGATTCTGGTTCTCTCATGCTAAACTGGAACAGATATCCACAAAGTTATAAACAAACAAAACAATAAGCTTTTAAAGAAAATTTCATTTGATGAACAGAACAACATACTCACACTATATACAGAATTCTCAATCCGGTCACCACGAAGAACTTCTCCCAAATTTTCTGCTCTATTCCTAATCTTTGGAGGTTTGCAATAACTTAAGAAATAGTAGTCATATGGCAGTTGTGTCTTTGTTGAGGAAAGTTTGTTCACTTTCACCTCAAGAGCTTCACCCTGCATAACAGTTGCAAAGATTAATCGATTACTGCGGAAAATCAATAGAATGAAATCATGGCACTTTACAAGCAATATCAGCAAACAAGCTGATTTATCAGCAGGCCCACAGTATAATTTATACGACATGATTAGTCTGAACATTAACGCTATGTTTTATGTCGAATTTCAGTGAGAACAAAAGAAGGAAAAACAAATCATCTAAAATATGAAGCTCTAAGTTACATTATTTGAAGGGAAAAATAATTTCCCGTAGTGTTTTCCTAAAATAAATCTAAAATCCAAAAATTCTGCAAAACTTTCATAAGCTGCTGCATACCCGCATTTCCCAATCACATTGAATTCTTTAGCTTCCATAATTAAACCATCATGCATAGTTTACCTTTGGGTTCCATTTTTTTCCAGAACTTCAACTTTATGTTCCATGTTTAATCATTTGCAAAAACGATCATATATCAACAAAAGATAAAATCAAGTACGAGAACCCACATTTAGAATCAGGAGCACCAACAAATACGTATTGCTTTTGTACATTGCCTAAAGAGAGGAAGAGACTCACAGTTTGAAAGTCACGCGGCGCAACGCCGGGAAGATAAAATCCATTCGCCGGCGACGCTTTGATCAGTAGTACCACCACTAGTAGTACTACATACGAAATGCTCATCATCTTCCACCTAATTTCTCCCATTACTGATTTATTTTCACACACTAAAACACACACAGAAACCACACACAATGACAATGGGGAGGGGGAGGGGATATAATCGTGACAAAGGGGGAAGAAATTTGTGGGCAGCTCAGCTATGGAGGGAAGTAACCATAGCCAGTCCAGCTTGCATTGTTTGAATGCCACGTTTTACGACGTCGTAGCCCCGCCAGTTTTCAAGTTATGGGGTTGACTTCGTGGAGTAAACGGCTTTTCTTCACACTCTCGGTGTGTGGGGAATAGCGCTTTCTCTGCCATTTCGATTGTGTGTTTCACGCTTGTTTCGCTTTCCTTAATTATCTTTTACTCCAATAATATTTTCCTTCCAATTTAATTATTATTTTGAGTACCAATTTAATTATTTAGGTTGTGCTTGGTTGTAAGATTTTTTTTGCAAAATTTTCGCCTCATATTTTTTTGGTCCCAACATGCTATTGTTTGAGATTTTTTTTCAAAAAATAAAATATTCAGTGTGTGATTGGATATGTTTTCATTTTGAAAATTTTCATTTTGCTAGAGAATAGTGGTGAAAAAATCTTTGGGAGAAAAAAGATGAATTTTGAGAGTGTGATTGGATATGAGATGAAAAAGTAATGATGAAAGTTGATTTGATTTAAAAATAGTAAAATAATGATTGGATGTGATTGGTAGTTAGAAATGTGTGTGTGAGTGAATAGTAAAATTTGTGGGAGAATGTGTAATAATGATTAGTTTTTTTTTGTGAAAAAATGTATAGAAGTGATTGGTGAAAGAAAAAATGAGAAAGTGAAAGTGAGAGAATAATATATTTTCTGAAAATTTTCATAAACAATCGCAAGTTTGGTAAAAAAAAATTCTCCAGTGAAACGAAAATGAAATCTCATTCATATCAAATCGCAGCCTTACTATCTCTTTTTTTTTCATCCATCAATCACATTCAGTCATAATTTCACTAAAAAAAATATCATGCCAATTATTATAATTATATTTTCATATCACAAATATATTATCATTTCTCTCTACATTTTCAATTACCAACCATATTATTTTACCAAACTAACCATCACATCAACTATATATCATTATTTCATTTTCATTCGCATATAATCACAATCTCAAATTAAATTTTTATTTTCCTAAATAATTTTTCATACAAAAATACAAATGAGCATAATGAAATGTCAATCAATCACATCATATAAGTATTTTTTATTATTTTGGTTTACTTCTAGCAGATAGAAGTCATCACAAGTTGGGTTAATGGGGTGAAACTTATCGTCAACAATTCTACGGGTTCGTATGTGTAACTCCTCCTTGAATTCAATGGCTGGTTAACTCCAACCCCGAACTGTTGATCATCAGTTAAGGTTTTTTTACGGTTCGAATTGCCGAGTTGGACCGCACAATTCAACCCATTTTTATTTAGTTTAAATTTAACTTCATTTTTTTTTTAACAAAAAGACTATTATAACCAACGTTTAATTGGGACTCGAAATCGGTCTAAACCCTATGGGATTGAAATCGGTCTAAACCCACCGATTTCAATTGATCCCTAAACTGTGTCTAGGTCTACTTATATAGATCTTTAATACTTTAATCAACTATAGATCTTCCAAATAAAGAATTTTAAAAAAATAGTAGTCACTTGCACTAAATCTCTAACTTGAGAAGATGGTGAATTAGCATATTGATATACTTGTGGATATGTGGTCGAAAAATAGTCTATGTTTTCTTTCTTACGCGAGGTTATTAAGATCAATTGATGCTTAGATGTAAAATTACCACAAAGTCAATGGAATATAGTACACCAATCCCCATCAATTTATACTAATCCAGCAAATAAGAAGTTTATTGTAATAAAGGTAGAGATCCAATCATCCAAAGTCAAACTTGTTGATCAATTTCAAATAGTAATTAACTAAAAATTGTCAGATTTTGTTTGGAAATGTTATTGAACCAACAGGTTGCCGTATTATCCAAATTATTTTGATGTAATATTTACACCACTTCATAGATTTTATGTATGTGATATGAGTTTGTACAAAGAGAGTGTTTGCAAAAAAATATGTTTTTAAAAACGTTTGTTATTGTAGTAGTACAAGGGAAAATAATTGAGACTTTAGAAGTCTATAAGCCTAAGAAGAAAATGAAAAGTCAGGAAAAAAAAAGTTGAAGTCAGAAAAATTGAAAGTGAAATGCCTTTTTTGCAAGAGCTTATTTCCAATTTCTAACTATTCATAAAAATATAATTATATTTGTTTATAAAATTTCCAATGGAAATCATCATTTTCACTTTCTATTTTTCACATAAAGACTCTCAAACCTATACACTACCATACATCACTAATCAATCACTATTATCATATTTTCATCCAAATATTGAAATATTGAAATATGTATTACATTAATAATCCCCTTTTGGGAGGAGAATACTTGTTTAGCCTCTCATATACGAGGCTTGCACTCGAAAATACATAAAACTTAAAACTAAAAACACTCAAAATATTACAAATTTTTCACTCAGATATTATTGTAAGAAAACTAAGGAAAATGTTCGATGTCCTCAGCTTCCTTCAAATCCTGCAATTTATAGAGGTAAGTCCCAGGACTTGAAAGGCGAACTTCAAATCTTGTTGAAACTTATGACGCCACCGCTTTTACGTCATATCCTCGCATTATCGCCTCACCACTTGTCTTCCATTTCTTTCCGCGTGGTGAGCCCATGTGATGGTTGTCGGGAATCTTTTAAAAAGTTGGTCTGCGTGGTCCCCGAGGAAAATGCGTCTTGTGAGTGGGCCCTTATCCTTTCCAAATTGTATGATCTTGTCGGTCGGGTTTGGGTCGAAACCTTTCTCAAACTCGGGTTCCTTCCGTTGGGGCATGCTTGATGGATCCTGTCGATCCATCGACTAACATACGCCATGTTCTGACTCTTCTTTTGGTCTCGAAGAGTTCCTCCGCAAATCCCGTGGTTGATCCAATCATCGAATTCAAAAGGAAAGATCCATTTGTTGAATTTTGGAAAAACTTGAATGGATATTTGACTTTGTCCATTTCGGTTAGACAAACCTAAAGACCCCATGCTCGTCTGGTAGAAGCTTCATCTTCAGAACATGCTCCTACTAATACTGGTCCTTCTTTCGGTGAAGATACTTTTATATATTTTAAAGCATTTCCATCCTCTTCTTAGCTTGATGAAATGAAAAGCTACATTAAAGCATTTCTTTGCTGGTTCGGGAGTTGCACTTAGAAAATGTAGTTCCAAAATGTCTCCTCTGGCCAAGTGTGAATTATTGGCCCAAGTCTCGTAAACTGCTTCCCCAATCCATTTTGGTAATTTCGAAATTTCGGGGAATCCTGGTGATACAATATATATTGAAGCTAGAGCTCCAAATGTAAACTATTCCTGTACTTCATTTGGATGACTTCCTGGCTTCATCCAAACCCTGGGATACTTGCCTGAGATATCAACTATAGTTTTTTCTGGGTTAATATCTCTCCTTGTAACTAGTTTCTCCCATTGTCGTTGATATACCGCATAGGAGAAATCTTAATTTAAATCGCTTTGAACCTTAGATTTGCCGATGCCTCGTGGCCTAAGATTCAACTCTTCCTCTTTTACCCCGGAGGTCTTTGGGTTGACTTGAAGACTCGGGTTGTGACACCGAGCTTCAACATTCGTTACTGATTTGTACACCCTCGGAGATGCATCACCTGCAACACTTGTGATTATGGTACTTGAATCCATAACCTACGGGTTAGAGTCCCATTCTCTATTCGCCCCTTTTTTGCACCGTAGAGATGCGGCTGGAAGAGAGGCCCTTGCATCTTAAGAACAATTGTGCTTGAGTGATTGCGGATCCACATCCAATGTAGATAGCACAAAGTGTTACCAAAGAAAACAAGCAAGAAATAAAGGGAGTGGGAGCCGATTGAAGAGTCGATTACAAAGTCAAAAGAAAAATCACAAAGCAAGCACAAAGCTCAAGAGACGCCGCTGTGGGACGTGCGGTGAGGTCATGACACACATAATAGCGGGACTCCGCCCAACGGATCACAGTTACTCAATCATAATAATATGTACTTTTCGGTTTTTGTTAAACAATTTAGACGCTTTGCAATGATTCGATGGATATATGAAAGTACTTTATACCCTGCGTATCAAAACCTGTTTTTGTTGTGTGGTTATCTTGTTTATGTTGTGCGCATGATGGTTTAAAGTTGTACACTTATACATGTTTTATGTTGTATATTTAATCTTTGCATGTTTAACGTGTCTTCATTGTGTGTGGTTATTGTGTTTATGTTGTGCACATAATGGTTTAAAGTTGTACACTTATACATGTTTTATGTTGTATATTTAATACTTTAAGCATATTTAACGTGTTTTTGATGTATATTTAGCTTCCTTATAATGTATATATAATATACATTTCTGTTGCTCATGATGATAATACTTTTCAATTAGCAAATACATGCAGCATATTTTATAATAATATATTGTATATTTAACACCAATTCATTTGCAACAACTAAATATACAACTAACTTCATTTAAACATACATTGTTTTCGAGCTAAAAACCTAGATACAAATTTCCATAAAACCCATAACCACTAAAAGAGTCAAAACAACTACTAAAATACTTCATCGAATATAAATAAAATACACAAAACACTAGATTATCGTCTCATAATTCCCAAAAACGTGTGGATTAAAATACAAGTACGAGTCCTAGGATTTTTTTTTGCCAGTCGATAATTTTTTAGCCTCCGGCCGCCCGTCTCTTTAACTTCATTGATATCGTCTTCGACAATAGCCTTGATATAGCGTCCTCAACTTATTAAGCAAGGCAGTATTTCCCTTCTCAAGACCCGCGTCCCAGTTCTGCGTCCCTACCCCCATATACGTTTCCATGTGGCGCATTGCAAATACACACCACAATCTTATTCTCCTCATCTCTCCAAGGCATTACAACCCTAGACAGATCAGAATTTTCAACAATCCACGATGATTGGTAGCATCCTCGAGCAAGCAAATACTTGGAGAACAATGCAGTCTGTCCAAGAATAACAAAAACAACAAAATAACAACTAATGGAGACAAATCAGTTAAATATAGTGTTACACATCAAATTATGTCTAAAAATACACCAAAATTATACTAAATATACAGCAAAACAATGACTATTGTACAACAAAATAAGCTTATATGTAAACTGAAGATTATAACTAATAATACAACAAACTAAGCCTATATATACAATAAAGTAAGTCTAACTATACAATAAAACACTGTAAAATCATTTAAATAACTTACCAGCCACACCAGTGTGTGCTCATACTTCGCACAGTCTACGCCACCAACACTTGAATTGTCTAAAATGTGAACAAATCTCCTCTTAATATCATAGCAGATAACATAAATATGTTCACTCTTGCATATGGGAAAGAAAAACTGCAAAAAAATAAATAAATAATAACCAGCCAAAGATATTGTCAGACTTGGACTTTAGAGCAAGATTATCTAAAACAATAAAACACAATGTAACATAAACAAACAAAAAAACAATACCATATCAATAGCTTGAAGCCTAACTGAATTGGCCTCGGGGAACTCAGCCTCAAAATTACGTGAAAATAATGCCAAGAGACCTTCTGCATCAAGCTCCTTACTTGGCATCACAACAGTGAACAGCTGCAATAATTAAGGTTAGACTTGTGTTGGCCTTTACACAAGTCATATAATTTAATTATAATACATATAGAAAAACTCACTAAATATACATCAACATATGCCTAATCGCACATCAAACTATCAATATCTAAACAAAGAAGTAATTTCTAACTCCACATCAAACTCACAAAGATCTAAATATACAACAAAAATCGACTAACTATACAAGAAACTATATCTAACTACACAAAGAATATCAAACTATCTATACAATAAACACATATCATGCAATACGTCGTTGCAAAAAATCTCGACGGCGACCAGCGACCTTAACTTTCTCCTTAGAGTTCAAAATCACCGACCAAACGTCAAGCACTACTCTGTTGAAATAATGGCCCGGTCTCATGGACTTGAACTCATCCCTATACAATAACCGATCACCCACCTTGAAAATAACTTCGTTCTTGACCTCATCCCTATACAAAAATTTAAAAAATGTAAGCAATCATTAAAAAACTTAAAAATAAATAAAAGAAACAAAAATAAAAAATATATACTTATCCTCATCCTGGATTCTCAAAAACCCATTTTGCTATCATGTTGTGATTCTTGTTCGCCACAAAGAACATCGATTTGTCTGGCGCTTAAATGGGGATGTCGATTTGATCTTGCGATGCTTCCTCCGACTTTTCCTCGCACAAACTTTAGTTCTCCATGCCCCTTGAAGTACCGACCTCGTTCTTTTTGTTTTGCCTCCACCCTTATTAATGCTCGTCACCCCACTTCATCGGTTACTTTATCTCCACCCTTCATGATCGCAATCGAATCGTGAATCTCACCTTCCCCACAACCGTCTTTGCTAACGCCACCGCAACATCAATTACTTTTTCTCCACCCTCCACGACGGTATTCGAATCGGGGTCTCACCTTCTACCACAATCGTGCCTCCAACGCCGCTTGCAACATCACCCTCCCGACCACCGTTTCACCAACCTAAAACAAGAAAAATTGAAATTAAAAATCAACATTAACAAGAACAACAAATATATAAAAATTGACTTACATTCACACGGTCGTCAACGTTGCCGACCTTTTATTTCTCACCCCAACATTTTTCTCCTGGTAATGCCGTGTCGTCTCTAAAATGAACCCCAAAACGGGTCGAAAATCGTGGGTAAATCCCATACTAAAGCTCGGTGCATCGTCAAACCATTTCTTGAATTCCTACCTTCAGAACACAAAGATTCTCGACCTTCTCCAATGCCGCTATGTTTTCGAGGATTATTCCAAAAGCATCGCCGCTTTGAGTCTCACCATGTTCGAGGGCCTTTTCGATTGAGCCCTTTGATCCTTTTTCACAAATCGGGTTACGCGCCACCGCCTCGATTCTAGGGAAACACGGGTCACCAATCTCCTTGGTGCATCCTTGACCATGGATATAATATCGACAACATCGGACGCCACCTCGGCTAATTTAGCCAAAACCCTCCCAACATAACCCCGTAAAAAAATAGAGTAATGTTAGCTCTACAAAACCATATTACTATATATACAATATTTTACTACTAAGTAAACATTAAATGTACTTTAAGTGTATAGCAATGGAAAATCTACTACCTATTTCACTATGTATACACAACTATATCACTATCCATACACTATTAATATGTTAACTATACATTTAAGTCCCGATATGTAAACACTAAAAATAATGATGCGAAAAACATCCATAAAATCCAACTTATGTATAAAACATCAAAAACACATCAATAATACATGACAATAACATTATCTATATACTTTTATCTTATTATATATACATCAAACACATGCTTTAAGAATGGAAAAACTCGCATGCCACCACCCTTCAATGAAGCCCCATGTACATCCACACCAAACCGCACCATGGACCTCCGACGGCCATCGCGGCCTTCGAAAGGGCCTCACGAAACTTAGACGGGCCCTCACGAACTTCGGGATGGCCCCTCACCCAATGGTTCTACCATAGACCCTTGCCCAAAACCACCAAGACGCACCTCTGTCATGCACCTCTCCGCGGCTAGCTCGAAGACTCAATGCCACTACACTAGGTAATCTTCTCGGACGTGGCGATTACAAACCACGACTGTCCCATGTAAAGACCCGACAAAAAAATAATTAGCAAAATACAAAACAATAATTCAAAAACAAATGTGAAAAAAAAAAAACCAAAATCAAATACTTACAAGCAAAAATAACAAGGGACCATTAAACTCCTTCTTCTTCAAGTATCCCATTTCATTCTATTTGAAACCAAAGATATCCAAAGTGTACTCGCACCAATTTAAATTTATGATATTCCCCACATCTTCCAGGCACTTCATAATCAACGGGTTGACATAGTCGGACATAATGTTTCTAATAATGCAACAATCAACCAACACAATAAAATATCTCTTAAACCACGGACCACCGCGTCGACTCATCCATCATTCTCTGTAGGACAACCTCGGCTTTTTATTTTCACTTGCACTAGGCTCAAAAAAATCGCGCCACCGATAATACAATTCACCCGTATCAGACTTCGTCTTCTTTACAATAGGTATATTCCCATTAGGGAAACCCAAGAACCCTTTCAATATCCTTGACACCACAACAGAGTGACCTTCCACCGTTTAAAACCAGTTCACAACTAGCAGGATGGAAACTATTCACCAACCAATACATCATCCGGGAAGGGAATTTGTCAATCTTAACTTCCAACAACATCCCAAACCCCATCTCCACAACTGTCCTCTTCGGTTGTGGATTCAATCCTTTCATTGATTCAACAAATAATGTTGTTGTTGAGTGGGTCACTAACTTTGGGAATGAATCCTTCACATTCCCGCCCATTCCCTTCGCCCTCTTTGCAGAAGATACCTGCCCCTGCCCACTGCCCTCGCCAACGTCGCCACCTTTTCTACCTCTTTTTACCATGCTTGCAGATACAATATTCCTACCACATCACAAAAACACAAAAATAAGTATATATATATATATAATTATACAACAAAACACAAATACATGTACAACAAAATAAATAGAAGAATCCAGCAAAACACAAGTATACAGAACCATAGATACACACATCAAGCACTAACTAATTATACATCAAAACATGCGTAAGTATACAACAACACACATGTAAGTAAACAACATAGAAAATGAAATAATAAAGAGCAAACACGTGTGCGAAACAATTATGTATACAACAAATATTAACTAATTACACATTGAATCACATCTAACTATACATCGAAACACATATAAGTACACATTTACCTATACACAAATATAAGAATGCATCATACCTACAAACCAATACTTCATCTTCATCAACTAGAATAAACCTAGAACCTCCATTAACAAAACCTTAGCCACCCTCACGTAAAAACACAAACTAGAATTTATATAACAATTTCCATTCGCAAAAAATGGCAATCTCGTTTGAACACAATAATACGAACTAAAAACAAAATTAAAAAACCATAGACACTCACATTTGCAGTCGAACAAAAACGATCTGAAAAAAAAATTAAAAAACTCTAGAATGTCACATTTACATTCGAACAAACACAAACTAAAAGAAGAAATTAAAAAACCCTAGAATGTCACATTTACATTCGAACAAACACAAACTAAAAAAAAATTTAAAAAAACCCTAGAATGTCACATTTACAGTCGAAAAGAAAACTTATCTTTTTCAGAAATGAAGAATCGTGGCCGGCTCCAGAAACAACAATCGGCTCCGCACGCAATTTATACTTTGGATTTCCTCTCGATTTCTCACTCTTCAACTGCCTGCAACCTCCGTCTCCAGACCGTGAAATCGATAAATTCAAAATGGAATCGATGGAACCGTCGGGCGGATTATGAGGGGAGATGAAACGAATATTTCAGTTACCAAATTAAAATGAAATTATGTAATAGTGTAATGACTTTCGTGCCCTTTTCAGCTTAAAAATAAAACGAAAATAAATATTAAATTGAAAAGATCCAAACCATCTAAAATTTGAGATTTGTGGTCATGATTAGTCCACACTGTCTCACTCTAATTATGTGGTCTCATTTGATCCAATCCTATATATATATATATATATATATATATATATATATATATATAGGATTGGATCAAATGAGACCAACCCTTTAGGTTAGTCCATAGGAACACTTATGGACTCTTGATTTAAAATTTTAAATGGTGTAGATCATTCTAGTTATTTTAGGCTAATAAGGGTATATTTGTACATTCTATATCATCAATTTATTAAATAGGCGGGTTAATATCTTTAATTGCTATTTTTAAGGCAAATACAATCTTACCTTTTCGGTTGGCCAATTTTTAGGGAGAAAAACGCATCACTTTTATACCGTTCTGTTTTATCATATATTTAGTTTAGTGGAATTGTATACTTAGTTCATGAGACTTGTATACTTAGTCATGTTTTATTGTATATTTTAGTTCAAATGGATTTGTATATTTGGTTCATTGGAATCGTATTCTAGTTATATAAGTAGTTTAGTAAGTAGTTTAGTGAATTTGTATACTTAATTCGTGGTTTGTATACTTAGTTCAATGGAATTGTATACTTAGTTATATAAGTAATTCAAATGAATTGTGTATTTAGTTCAAGATAATTGTATACTTAGTTAAATGTTTTACGTATACTTAGTAATATTTTAATGTATAGTTAGTTCAATGTAATTGTATACTTAGTTAAATATTTTTGTATACTTAGTAATGTTTTAATGTACATGTAGTTTAGTGTAATTGTATACTTAGTTAATTGTTTATGTAACTTAGTAATGTTTTAATGTATAATTAGTTTAGTGGAATTGTATACTTTTCATTAATTGTTGCATGATTCTTTGCCAAATTTGAATAATTTGCGGGTTCTTGTGAATAAGGGAGAGAAAGGAAAGGTGAATCGCGTGATTATGGGGGCGTGATCAATAACGGATCGCGTCCCTAATTTGTAGCATTTACCATATTTAGTTTCTTGGATTCCTATTTTACCCATTCTAATGTATACTTTCATATGAATTGTTGTATATATTTGTTCATATCTTGGCCATTGAATTATTTTTTGATGGTGTAGATCCGTCCTATGGTCTTACCTGGGAAGGTGGTCTCACAGGATCTCATCCTTATATATATATATATATATATATATATATATATATTATATATACACTACAAGAAAAATGGTCTATCGCAACACAAATTTAATGACGCTACCAAAAAGCGTCAAATATAAATAAGTATTTAATGACGCTTTTTAAAAAACGTTGTAAATTATAAAAATTAGTGACACTTACTAGAAAACGTTAGCATCTTGGTAAATTTAAGGACACTTTTATTGAAGTGTCATTATCTTAATAAAATTACCGACTTTTTTTATAAGTGTCACAATAATTATGGAATTTACTTACACTTTTATTGTTTGTGTCATTAAAATAGCGGCACTTATTAAAAAGCATCATAAAATTGATGACACTTTCTAGTTTACTTACACTTTTTTTTTATTTGTCACCAAAATTTTAAAATTTAATTACACTTTTATTGTTTGTGTTATTAAAATGACGACGCTTATTAAAAAGCGTCACAAAGTAAAAAATTGGAATATCTATCCCACATCGAAAGATTGAAGTATTGAGAGTGACTTTGAGAGTTAATAAATAGACACTATGTGGTGTATAATTAAATAACAATAAATATATTCAAAATGAGTCAAAAATTAAATATTAAGTTTAAATTTTTTTAAAAATTAATAAATAATTGATCTTTAATAAATTCTACAAAAGCTAGAAATATAAAATTCGTCATAATTTTAATGACACTAATTTTCAAAAGCGTCGCAACTTTAAATACGCTTAATAGCGTCCCTAAATTTAACAACGCTTTTAGCGTAAGCAAAGCTTCATTTAAAATATATTAAATCTTTATTAATTGTGACATAAAATAGCTTCACCATATAATGACGCATTTGATAAAAGCGTCGAGAAATGAGATTTACCTACGCATAGATCTTGCGTCACGGATAATTTCGTGACATCAAATTTAACAACGCAAACACATGACGCTTTCAAAAGCGTAGGTAATATACCTTGTGACGCTAATAAGCGTCACCAAGTGAAAATTTTAGCGTCACTAAACACGCTTTTTTTTTTTGTTGTGATAGTACATATATGATATATAGAAATAAATAGTATTATATAGAATACGTGTATGTATTATATTTTATATACATATTGGAGATATAAATTATATAAAAATATTACATATATCTTATATATAAATATAATATTAGAACACGAATGAGACACTTATTTTGTATTTGTATTTGTTATTGTTATAGGTTTATTGGATATTGTCTTATCACATTTTATATTCCTTGGAGATGTAGCGTAATGGATTCTATTGTCATGTGCATTTTGTTGTTTTCATTATGAATCTTGTATTGACCGTGAGATAGTCGTCTATTTTTTGTAGTTTACAATTAATCTTTTTGAAATTGACTTTGATAGGCTTAAATAGCTCGAGGCTTGGCCTTTTTACTTAAAAAGTCGGTCAGAAGCCTTGAAAAAAAGCCTATTACGGATAATAGGCCAGCAGCTTGGGCCTAAACTTAACAAAGGCCCGCACCTTTCAACTCAAAGCCCTATTGGCTTGGCCCATTTCCACCCCTATTCGAGGTATCAAATATCCAAAAATATTTCGGACTAATCCACACTTTTGACAATAAATTTTATAGCGTAAATATAATATTATATATTTTTTGGTTGTATTAAATCAAATTAACACGAAACTACATAAAAATTAAACCTCAACAAATTAATAATATTGGGACTAAAATCTATTAATTTAGAGAGATACTTATAATCAAAAATTAATAATCTATTAATATATAGGAATATGGTTTGTAAAAAAGTTATTTTGCTTGTGGATTATTGTGTCATTCCCCTGTCTAAAATCTATTGAATGATTGCGAGAATATTAATTTATTTCTCTTGCCACTAAACAAACATCAAAAGATTTAATAATGTAATGTAGGAATTATATATATAATCGCACGGATGTTGAAATTGCGATTATGTATTGTCGAAAAAAAATAATCGAGAAGCGAAGCGTGCGCGATTGTGAAGTTTAATATAAAATTCTACTTTAGATCCCTTCTCAAAATGAAGTTCACCAAAGAATGACGTTGAATAGTTAACTTTGTTGAAACTACGAAAAAAACCAAACTAAAAATTTTTAATATCTTGACAAAAGTCATAGATGAGATTCAAAGTGACATCAATTTCAATGAAAACAATAACTATTGAGTCTTTTTTATTAAGTCTTTATATATTAATCATGAGGATATTACATATTAAGAAATTATTAATTTAATATTGCATGAGACTATATAAATTCTCATATTAGTATTATCTTATAAATTTATTGAATTATTAATCACATATTAACAATATAAGTTTTAACCCTATCCCCTGTCCACGTGGCACCCTCTCACACCCACCTCATTTCTCACGGTCATAAATACCTCCCCCACCAACCCACGCAGACCACACTAATTTTTGTTTTTGTACTCAACCCGGCGTCGTACGCTCCGTGCTGCAGACTCCATTCCCCATTTCAAAAAAACACAGCCCCCACTATGTAATGCATGAGACCCGACACAAAAACACGCAGATAGAAATGGAAGAAGAGGGGAGCACCGGAGCTGCGGCTGTTCTCAGCGGCGACGAGGCAGCGCACGAAGACGAAAGCGCAGTGGCTTCGTGGTTTGTCGTCGACGAAGAAACGGCGATGGAGCTCTCGAAGCTTCTAGACTTGTTCGAGACGCCTCCGCCGCCGATGAAGGTGAGGTTCATCGACGACCCTTACTCTTCGCCGGTGATATTCCAGTCCTCATCGGCTTTCGTCACCATTAATGGCAACGAGGAGTCCTGCGGTTCCTCGTTCTCCGACTCCGACTCCTCCGTCATGGCCAGCATCGACGTCGGCGGCGCCAGGAGGTGCGGAGGCGCGTTGAGATTTGACTCTGCCGAGGCGCGTGAGTGGTTGACGGAAGGGAGTGTCGGGGAGGCCGACGTGGACGTGGAGCTCGACGCGTTTCTGACGGACGACTGTGATTATCACGATGTTGGTGAAGATGCAATGTGGGTGGAGTTTTTGGGGAAGTGTTTGGATAACTGTAACTAAACAAAAAAAAGGAAAAAGGAAAAAGGGCAGTTGACTAGGGTTTTGACTATCTGTAGGTAGATAGTGGTAGTGTTGATGTTTAGGAGGAAATGGGTGGAAATGTTTCAGAGATTTAGAAGGTTCTAATTGTTAGGGTTGGTTTCAATACAAATTCTGAATAGAGCAATTGTAAAGGAAAAGCGTGGGCTAGTTCAAAGTTTAATTTTGTAGGATTTCTTGCTTGCTTATTCTTTTTCCCAACTTTGTTTTCTTTTCATAAAGTTTGCGGATAATGCTTAATTGTTAACTATCCTGCTTACACAAAAAGTCACTAAGAACGTATCATCAATCGTTACATTTCTTTGGATATTAAATGCTAAAAGTATCCTTGCAAAATCAATCTTTTTTCGTTACTCTAAACATTACTACGTACATGTATTTTTTTAATAGTGAATAATTGTTATAAATTTTTTAAATTACTACTATAAAACTCCCAAAAATACAATAAAAGAGTGGCCTTTTTTGTTAAGGCGAGTGGTATTTTGTTCTACTACGAACTATTTTCTTGCTGATGTTGCGTGGAGATTCGAGATCACTCCAATTTAAGGTAGTTGAGTTTGACAGTCCAAATCTCACTCCTCTATGCAGGAGTTGGGTTCCCGAGTGATTGTAGGAGAGAAAAATCCAAAGCACATGAATGTAATTTAGAATATTTAATTGAATTTATTTGCAAATGAATATGAAGAAATTTTTATACAATCACATGGGCTTAATAATAAAGTAGGTTGTTTGGTTTTGTGGGCCGTCAATAACTAACTAAACCCCCTAGATTGTAACTGGGCCTATAAAATCAATTAGACTATGATCGCAATCTTTTTTTTCTTCCTGCAAAGGAAAAAGAAACCATTCGTACTCATAACTCAAGTTGGATAACTCTTGAAATAGCTCAAAGGAGAAATCTTTAGTCAATTTCATTTATTGAGTAGAATGCATGTATGCCCAATTTATGCAGAGTGGGTGCTCTATTCAGCAATACAGGATGTCCCTGCATAACTTGCTGAAGTATTTCCCATACAATCAGTTCTTTTTCCCGAATTTTACTCTTAGCAACTCCTATGTTCAAGCAAGATGTTGTCTAATTAGACCATGAATTACAAATGTCTGGAAAAGCTCTATTGCTATTTCGTGCGGCAATCCACATCGATGTAATGAAAGTGAAGGACCTACGACAATGACGGAACACCCGAATAATCGACCAGTTTGCCAAGCAGTCTCTCACGAAACCTTCCCTCTTTGCCTTCAATTACATCTGAAAGGTTAGTTGAAAATATGTCTTAATAATGAATGTTCATGATTAAATAATTTAATGATGATGTAATTAAATAAGAAAAATATAATTAGGATTTTGAACATAGTTTTATTATTTATGATTCATAGAATTTGGGCCTACCACCAAAACTCTAAATGCAACCGAATCAACTGAGACCAAGTTATGCTGTTGGCCTCAATGTCAATAATGAGCCAATGAGGAACGTGCTAACAATGTGCAAAAGAACTCAGTGCATGGGCATGCTGCAAATATGAATGGTTGAGCTCAAAATTGGTTTTCTTTTTTTTTTTTTTTTCGGTGAGGAAACCCAAAATTGTTATTGGATCCAAGAAGAAAGCCCAACTGTTAAATTGAATCAAAGATAAGTATCCCTGTATATTCTCACATCTCTTGTAGATATGGGTAGGGGTAAGCAAACGACTGAGTTATTTGACGGTTTGTGACATTTGGCACAAACTTTTGCAGAGTTACGGTAATTTGGGGAGTTTTAATTTTTTATGTGGAGCGCCATTTCTAATGGCGCCTACTAAGAAGCGCCAATTCAATGGCGCCTCCTGCCAATGTTTCTGTTTTTTTAAGTCTTGTTGTGTACAATTTTTTTTTTAATTTTGAATTTTCAAAATTTTCTTTTAAATATTAAATAAATACGCAATATTTGAATAATTATAATATGAAATATTTTTGAATCAAAACTCAATTACATAATAAAGTCTACAACACATAATTTAAAAAATAAGAAAAAATTACACAATAAAATACTGGAATAAGATATGACATGTCATTAAAACATAAGTACGACAACACTGAATTATATTTGTGGGGTATTTGTGAAACCCGATTACACTAATTATTATTGTTTTTTTTTAATTTCTGACTTTTTTTATTAATTACAAAATGCATATTATCATTTTGGATAGAGGAAATTTTTGGCTAATTTAAAACATCCCCACAAAATTTAATTTTGTGGGTATTTGAGTTGGACAAGTTTGGGTTGTTCGCGTACCAGTATAAGGGTATAATTGGAAAATTTGCAGACCTACTCCCCTTTTTTTATTCTTATTTGTGATATATCCGAATATATATTTTGTAGTAAACTAAAATTGAAAAAAAAACAAGAAAACACATTATCTTCCAACAATAAAGATAGATTAGAATTTTGAATACAGATATTCAAATTGATTCGTATATATTCGAATACATTACAAAAAAGAATAAAAGGGGAGTAGGTCCGCAAATTTTCCAATTATATCCTTTATACTGACAAGATGCGAACAACCGAAACTTGTCCAACTCAAATACCCCACAAATATAATTTTGTGGGGATATTTAGTCAAATTAGCCATGAGTTTCGCTTATCCAAAATGATAGTACGCATTTTGTAATTTATAAAAAATTCAAATTAAAAAAAACATTAGTGTAATTGTGTATTTCAACAAATTTATCCCATTTTTTAAATATTTATTGCGGGTTTTATTATTTAATCGGAGATTGATAATATTTCATATTATAATTATCCAAAAATTGTGTATTTATTTAATATTTGAAAGAAACTTTTGAAAATTCAAAATTAAAAAAATAATAAATTGTAGGCGCCCGGTTTGACTGCACCTACAAATCAAGACAAAAAAAAAAAAAAGAGAAACATTGGCAGGAGGCGCCATTGGAATTGGCGCCTTCTTAGTAGGTGGCGCCTCCACATAAAAGATTAATACTCCCCAAATTATCCCAACTCTGCAAAAGTTTGTGGCAAATGCCACAAATCGTAAAAAAACCCCAAATGACTGGTTCGGTATAAAATCGAATCAAATCGTAAAAAATCGAATACCAAATTTATATGTTTTCATAATCGAAACCGAAATGCATTAATAGCAAAACCGAAACAAACAAAATCGGACTATTTCGGTTTGGCTCAGTGCGGTTTTTCGGTTTGGCTTTATTTTGGCCTTTATTTTTTGCTAAAAATATATATATTATATTTGTTTGACAATTTAACAATGAAATAAATTTAAAAAGTGAAATAATAATATAAAATATATAAAAAAAATGTAAATTAACATATTCGGTTCGATTCGATTCGGTGTACACAGACATTTTCTAGACCAAACCCATACCGAACCAAACCACAAATAATTCATCCTGCTCAATTTGGTTTTTCGATTCTGTTCTTTTTGCTCACCCCTATATATATGGCTAGTCGATAGCAACAATGATAAATAAATGCAACGTCCTTGGATATACAATATTCCAACCAATTAGTAAAGCACTCACGAGTAAAAATGTCTTGATTTTCCTCCAAGGTATTTGTGTTTTGATGTGATCTTAATTGTTAAACACTCTATGCACATTGAATACATCAATAGTTGTTTCTTCTTAGATCGTTTTATGGGTGGCCAAATGAAACCAAAATTGAGTTCTAATTAAGAACCTAATTATGGTTAACGATTTCGAACCGTTGACCAATCTTTGGAACCGTATAGGAGGGTTTCGGTTTTGGTTCCTTGGTCTCAAAAACCGTGGAACCGAGCGGTTAAAATCGTTTGTGTAGAACCGTGGTGGATTCGGCGATTAAAACCGTTGGTTTCAAGGTTAAATTTAAAAACCAACGGTTTTTTTAAATCGAGATATGCTTTAGAAGATATATGAAATGTTTATTATGATGTTTTATATTAAATAATCGCTGCGTGAGACACACTTTAAACCAAATGTTGTAAACGAACTACGTAAACTTTGATTCCTCAATATTCAAATAGGATATATATACAGTTTAATATTATTATTAATATTAAGTACAAAATTTAATTGATCAATACTAAGTCCAAGTTTTTTTTTCCTTTTTTTTTTCTTTTTTTTTTTAAATTGATAAACCATTTTAGAAAATCAAAAATTATCAAAAGAGAAAGAAACGATCAGCTAAAATCGGAACCGAATCGTGGAGGAATCGGGTTCCAAACCGAAACCAGAACCATCGGTTTTAGTTTTGGAACTGGAACCGTGAGGCAACGGTTCTGATTCCAATTTAAGATTTTTAACTGATCTGTAATGATTATTTACATTTAGAAAAACTTTCGAGCCAAGGAAATGGAGACTGGTTATGACCGCTTGTCTCTATTTTTTTCGTTTTTTCCTTCTCTTGCAGCCGGAGATTTTACCATTGAGAGTTGTTAAATTTGAGGACTTGATACGGTCTCGCACATACCTAATACGAGGGGAAAAGTCCAAACACACTAAGTCGGTTTCTATCATAAAACCAAATGGTGATAAGAAAAGTAGGCTTTCACTGACTTATAAAGCGAGGTTTCTTCCACATGAGACAACTCGCAAGTGACAAGAGTTGAGGTATCAAAAACAGCATTTAGAATAGTCTTTATTTCAATGCATCAGTCGCCTCCCACAAGTCACATAAACAAGAGAAAATCAATAGAAAAAAACTGATGAAAATTTGTAGTCCCCTTATCCTCTTCAAACCTCCCCATTAAGAGAACCTTAACCGAAGACGAAAACCAAATTATTTCGATTAATTAATTTGTAATGCAACAACGAAAAATATACTCATACACCAGCACAGTTATAGTGTTTAAGAAGCCTATTGGCTTCTCTGAGCCCACTAAAGTAAGCTCCATGAGTGGTTGAGTAATGTGTTCTGTGAGTAGCTTCTCCTGCAAATAGAATTTGCAGCTGTGGAGATGAACCATCAATATTATTGCTGTTTTGTGGCAATGGCTCTGCCAATACATCCATATCATCTTCACTTGATCCAACGGCTACATAGCTATATGATCCCAAGAATAGAGGATTAGTCCCCCATTCAGTCCTCAAAACTTTGTCAAACTTCAATTGCTTTTGATTTTGATGACAAGAAGTTTGATTTGGATTCATTTGACAATAAAATTTTGATGGTAACATGTTTGAGGCAGTTATTGAGAACCCGTTAATTATCTCATCGTCGCTGAGAGATTCGAGTTGAAGGGCATCTGACCCTGCAACCCAAGACAACACTACTCTTGAATTGCTGTAAATTGGATACAACAAAGATGTCCGCCTAATCCAATGGGGAACCTTGGGGTCCCGAAATTCAGAATTCGGTTGATGAAACACCATTTGCAAGAAAGGAAATTTGAAATTTGAAACACCATCGGTTTCTTGGGGTAGTTGCAAGAAAACCTTGTTCACAAGCCCATAACCGAGCCTTGAAATCGATCGGTTCTTGATACTAGGCAATGGAGGATCAAACATTTCGTGATCCTGAATAATCCCACGTTTGAGAACCCCAAGCGAAACAGTAACTATGACATGATCAGCTGATAAAATTGATCCATCACTAAAATGCAGCTTCACTGGCCTACTATCATAACCATTTTCAAGGACGTTCCATTCGATTTTATCCACTTTGCGGCCTAATTGTATCGTCCCGCAGGTAAAACAGAAGCCAAAGACTCAATCACGCTTAAATAACCCTTAGCTATAGTAATCTCTTCCCCTGGTAACATTTTGTACTCCCTCTCAGCATTAAAATCCAGAGTACTTAAATCATCTGCCGATGAGTAACTCCTGTGTGTGTTCTCATGCATAGTGAAAATCGCCTCTTCGAGCGATTTCATACTCCAATTTCCAACCCTTTTAATCCCTTTCTCATCTTTCATAAACCCCCAATAAGCCTCGAGACCTTCCCTCAGAAAAGAACCAACACTGAGATTTCCAGGGCCACAATGTTTCACTATTTCAGAGATACTACCATCTTCAACAATGGGTTTGCCTTGAATGTAATTCAAAAGATTTTTAAAAAGTCTGGAAATTGGCTCAACGAGAGATGGATTAAGCTCAAGCCCACCTTCTGCTATGGTGACAGGATTTTTGGGCTTTCCATCCATCAACTCCCATGGGTGGTCAGAGTGTAGAAAGCTTTTTCTCGAGCTATTTTGTAAACTGGGCTGCCTTGAATTCCATGGATCCAGGTGGCACCCAGTTCGATTTTGTCGCCGCAAAACTCCGACGAGTTAATCCGGCCGCCGATCCTGTCTCCGCCTTCTACAATCGAAAGCTCGAAAAGTTGGTTCGAGTTTGGGGATGTGTAGAGCTTGCAAGCGGCGGTGAGCCCAGCCATTCCTGCGCCGATTATCACTACTCTGGGCGTTTTGTTCACCATTGTTATCTCTGTTTCCTATGTTTTGAGTGGTTTAATTTTAGTTATCACTGTCACAACTCACAAACTCACAATAAAAGGGAATACTGTGACGTAAAAAAGTGAGTGAGGATAAGTTACTGCAGAGGATAAGTATTTGGGTGGCGCTATTTGTCCGATATTTGATTAATACACTTTATTTCCAATATTTACAAAAATATTATAAGTTAAAAAGAAAGCGTGATACCCTTAATAAAATAAAATTATATAAATACACTCTTTTAAACGCTTTTTGGAAACAACTTTTTTCCCAAAAAAACTGATTTTTTCCAAATTGATTTTTTCCGGAAAAAAAAAAACTGTTTTTTTCCAAAAAAAATGCTGGAATTCTCTTTTTTCTCCAAAAAAAGCTGATTTTTTCCAAAAAACGCTGGAAACAACTTTTTTTCCCAAAAAAAAATGTTTCTCTTTTTTCCCAAAAAAAGTTGTTTCTCTTTTTTCCCCAAAAAAGCTGATTTTTTTCAGCTTTTTTTCCAAACAAAATATGTTTTTTTTTTTTTTTCCAAAAAACGTTGGAAACAACTTTTTTTCCCCGAAAAAATCTGATTTTTTCCAACTTTTTCTCGGAAAAAAGCTGTTTTTTTCCAAAAAAACGCTGGAAACAGCTTTTTTTTTCCAGAAAGAGGTGATTTTTTCCAGTTTTTTTTTTCGGAAAAAGCTGATTTTTTCCAGCTTTTTTCCCCGAAAAAAACTGATTTTTTCTAAAAACGCTGGAAACAGCTTTTTTTTTTCCAAAATTCTCTTTTTTTCCCGAAAAAACTGATTTTTTAAGTTAGGATTTTTTAGTTTGGAGAGTAAAATTGGAAATATAGGTGTGGTGTATTTAGTAATTAGATGGATTTGTAAAATAGGGATGGAGTATATGTAGAAATATGGTGTATTAATCAAATATTGGGGTGCAAATAGAGTCACCCTAAATATATACAAGGGGAAGGGCTATTTATGTTTTGCCTCATGACTCCATCACCATGGGTCTTTTCCATTTCCCTTTTTCCTTGATAATTAATTACAAAAATATTCCTAATAATTAATCTAGTTACCAAAGAACTCCTTATCTTTCTAATTTTGAAAGATATTTGAGTTTTCTTCTTCTTGATAATTAGATTAAACCTAAGGGATAATGTTTATAATCAACCCTTTTTTCATAGTTTATTTAGCTGGTAAATACAAAACTCTACTTTTCAATTTTCTCACACTCTTACCACTTTCTACTAATATGGACGACATGTATATAATTTGAAAGGACATAGTATATATGTGAGACTCCATATATGGGATAACAATAAAACCATAAGATTATAATATTTTGAGAGGGATTTAATTTTATTTCGCTATTTTATGTGACTATGTGGTACTTCAATAAGTTTAGGAAATACTTTATCATTATAGTATGATAGATTTAAGCTTTAATAAATAGTGTTATTAGAGCATTCCCAAGACTTTTTAAATTTAAAGATCATCTCTTGCAAAATAAAGAATATCTTTAAATTTAAAGAGTGATATTTTTGACATCTTCCAATACTCTATTTGTATTTGACTCTTTATTTTCTCTTCTCATAACATTAATTTATTACACATGGAATCTTTGAAGTATTTTATGACATTTTTTAAAATTTGTGCTGTTTTTAGAAAGTGTCATTCAAAAAGGTAAGTCAAAATGCAAGAAACTTAATGCAATTAATTATAGAGAGTTGCTTTGGCTCTTCAAATTTGGAGAGTGGAAATTCATTCTCTAAATTTAAATGTTAAAATAAAGAATTTGTAGGAGATAATTTTTGGTTGATGACTCTTTAAAATAAAGAGGAATTTTTCGTTTGAAGAGTTTTTTGGGGTTGTTCTTATAGTAGAGCTTGAGATTAGTTTCTTTTTTTTTTTTTTTTTTTGAGGGGAAAACGGACTTCATTAATGTTCTTTGAAAACGTCCAGGTGCGAGTGAACAAAAGTGGGATCATACCACCATTTTAATCGAGAATTCATATTTTTCGCAAAAAAGCAAAATCATGAGCCAAGAAATTTTCATCACGTGGAGTCCAAAAATTCCTTCAACAGCAAAGAGCGCTGGGCGATGAATATCGCGGAGGATGTCTAGCAAAGCGTCTGAGGGGGCGGATGGCTTCTCCATGTATAGTAAGGACAACAGAGGCGCGTCTCCAAAGATTGTGAATCGAGATATAGATAAATCTTGGGCCATTAAGAGTGCTTCTCTGAATGCAAGAAATTCCGCTTCTTCCTGGATTGGAGACACCAATAAATTGTTTCAAGAGACCTTTGCTAAATTGACCTTGGGCATCGATGAGAGCTACTCCAACACCGCCGATTTACGTGAATTGAGATTGCTCCATCCACGTAGAAGCATGCTCCGGTTTTGAGTTTCCAAGAAGCGGATGATTAGCTAAAGAAGGCAACATACGTTACGCCAACCCCGAGCTTCCCGAAAGTCCTTGAGCATGCGTCTGCCAGACAAACCACCGTGCTCGGGGTCCAAAATTAAGCCGTTAAATTTACCTCTGTTCTGTGGTACCAAAGAAGATAGCAAATCGCGGCAACAAGCTCAATTGGTCCATCACACGGGTTCGATATGAGGTCGCGAATCCATAGATGCCAAGTTGGTTGTTGGAATCTTGAAAGAAACTCGTAGAGGCCGGCACATTTCAAGTGGTACATTGCGAGTGGGCGGTGGAAGAATACGTGGAAGATGAGTCATCCGTGTTTTGACCACAAGGACATGGGTCCGAATTGTGTAGTCCATGTCTAGCGAGGTTTTCGGGCGTGGCGATTGCGGCCGTCCGTGCAACAACGCCGGAGAAATGCTTAATGCGAGGTTGGATTCGGAGTTTCCAAAGGTGTTTCCATATCTTATTTGGGCGGAGCTGGAGCTTGCGTTTGGGGAGAAAAAGAGTGGCGAATCATCCGAATTAATGTATGCAAGGTAAGCCGATCGCACGGTGTGTTTCCCATTTTTAGCAAGGTGCCAACACCAAAGGTTGGGTGATGGAGTGTCCGGAAGAGTCATGTTAAGGATAATTTGGGCTTAAATGCAGAAAAAAATTTCAACCAAGGCTTTATTCCACTTGTTTCTGGTTCGTTCAAAAGAGCCGACACATTAGAATTGACAGGATGATTCTCGACCGACCGCAAATGAGAAAATTCGAAGGGCGGGGAGCCAGGATCCTTGAAAAATTTTGTATTCGTTCGGACTGATGAGGCGACGGGCACCCATTGAGATGATGGTTCTGCATGCAGAAATGCTTCTCCAAGACCAAGACGGGCGGTGCAGAGTGTTGCTTGCAAAAAGCCACAATTGGGGGAAATATTTCGCCTTGTATATTCGGAAAGAAGTGATAAAGGCGAGGTAAGAATTCTCCATGCTTGTTTGCTAAGCATTGCCAAGTCAAAAGCCCGGAGGTTTCGAAAGTCCAATCCGCCTTGTGACTTACTAACCGATAATTTATCCCACGATTTCCGTGTATTTTCTTTTTATCCGGAAGATCTCCTCACCAATAAGCTCTTTGCCGCGAATCTGCTGAATTTCATCAAGGATGTAGTCCGGAAGTTTAAAGCATGACATGGAGTACGTCGGGATGGCCTGGATAATGGATTTTATGAGGACTTCCTTACCACTTGTGATGGACTTTTGCCCTTCCAACCATTTAGGTTTTACCAAATTCTCTTTTGATGCTAGCGAAGATTTCTTTCTTGCTCCTACCGACAATGGAAGGGAGGCCAAGGTATTTACCATGATTAGCGACACGGGTCATGCCAAGGATCTGAAGAATTTCGGCGGTGACATTTGCTTTCGTGTTCGGGTGAAGAAAACGCCGGATTTTTCGAGATTAATTTGTTGGCGAAACCCTTTCATAGAGGCGAATAGCAAACAATAGGTAGTAGGCTTCATCTTTAGTAGCATGTCCAAATAAGAGAGTATCATCGGCGAAGAAGAGATGCGACACGCGCGGACTCTTTTTTTGCATCTTTGTGATACCATGTATTTTATTTCCGAGTTGGAGATCCTGCAAAATACATGAAAAAACTTGGAGCGAGATAATGAATAAGTAGGGTGATAAGGGGTCGCCTTGCTTAGGATGCCCCGGTGCGGAGACAATTTACCAAATTCTTTCCCATTTAAAAGGAATGAGAAGGAAGTTGATGAAATGCGAGGTTAATAAAGCGAATTAAAGAATTGCAAAAGCCCATTTTTTCCAAAAGCAAAGAAGAAGAAAACACCATTCTACCCTATCAAAAGCTTTGCTCATATCAAGTTTAATAGACATAAGTCCTAAATTACCCGAAGTTTTGTTTTTCATGTAATGACGAGTTTCGTAAGCCACAAGGATATTGTCGGTGATAAGTCTACCGGGGATAAAAGTTGATTGTGACTTGGATATAATAATCGGAAGCAAAGGGCGAATTCTGTTAGCAATTACTTTGGAAGCAAGCTTGTAGACAACGTTGCACAGACTAATCGGGCGAAATTGGGAGACCATAGATGCATTTTTGACTTTCGGAATAAGGACAATATGAGTAAAATTAGTGTCGGGTGGAGCGCCCTATGGTTTAGAAAATTTAACACCGAGTGAGTGATATATTTACCAACAATGTGTCAAAATTTTTGAAAAACAAACGGGGCTCATACCGTCGGGACCCTGAGATTTGAAAGGGTGCATTTCTTTGGGGGCTTTGATGATCTCCTCTTCCCTGAATTGTTGCGCTAAGCTATTATTCATATCATCGATGACCGGGCGAATTCTCGCCAACGCTTATGTCGGATGGACGCGGATTGGTTGAGGTGAAGAGTTGGTTGAAGTAATCGGTAATGATACGCTCGATAGCAGCATCATCGGATTGGAGGTGGCCATTGGAATCTTTCAGAGCCTCGATGTGGTTAGTCTCTCTACGCTTGGAGGCAAAACGATGGAAATAAGAGGAGTTTCGATCGCCCTCTTTGTACCAATGTTGCTTGGCTCGTTGTTTCCATTGAGATTTTCTTGGTCCAACAGGTGATCATGGTATGCCACTAAATTCTGAATTTTCATTTTAGTGAATTCATGAATGGTGCCTTGTTGAAGAGTTTCAATCTCTTTTTGCACTATTTGATTATTTCAGAATATTTCCAATGGCGAACGACTCGAATTGAGAAAACCAATGGAGCATTGGTTCATCATGCTTGAAATGGAATCGAGGCGAGAATCCCATTTTCCGTAACAACTTTTTCGCATTCAGCCCTTTTAATCCAATAAGCTTCAAAACGGAAAAGCTTCATTCTTCTTGTGGTCGGTCGGTTGGAGGCGGGGTTGCGGAGTTGGATGAGGAGGAGGTGGTGGTCCGAGGATATAGTAGAAATGGTAGTAACAGAGGACACGGGGTAGAGGTTGAGAAGAGGTTCATTGCAAACACCACGGTCGAGTCTAGCCCTTTGAGTGTACAGATGAACGGACAGTCTTTGCCAAGTGAAAGTGGCACCCTTGTAACCCATGTCTGATAGTGAGCAAAAATCAAGAGCGTCTCTAAAATTTCGAATTTGCCAATTAGCCCGTAATCCACTGCCTTTGAAATTCGATTGAGTTAAGACTTCATTAAAGTCCCCAACACACGATGATGGCTCAAAAGCTACCTTTAAAACCGTAGGCAAGTGCACCTATCGTTTTATAGTATAGATTATTGAGTCACAAGTGTCATTCCCACGAGGATTGTAAGTACTAATAATTACCGTCTTTTTGTTATTTAATCTAACAATTTTCGAGTTTTTGTTTGATGAAAAAGGAAAACAAATTATAAATTATAAAAATGAAGAAAGATTTGTAAAATAAGAAATCAAGAGATAAAAATGTGTTTGAATGTAAATCCTTCTAGAATGTTTTTGTGATTTGACAAGTTAAAAATACAAATCTGTAAGCCCTTAAGCAAAAACTAACATCTTTTAATAAAATCTCATGTCTTGTGGACCGTAGAAATTCCCAATTTAAGTTAAACCCTTTCTCAAGGCGAAAAACTTCTAATCTCAAGTTGATTAACTGAAAATCTCTTTCTAGTTAAAACCCCCAAGACAAAGATTATAACGATTTGTGAATTCCCATATTAGGTTTGACCCTAATCCGGAAGATTTATGTCGTCCTATATCTAGGATCGCATGCAACTCTTTTCACTTGTATAGGTTCTATTTCACCATGAATCTCTTGATTTCCGGATGAAAAATAAACTTCAAATCAATATTGCGCATATATCAATTCGAATGAACGAAACATAATATAAGTGAATCACATAAAATATGAAGATTTTATTAAAAACATACAAACCTTAATCACAAATCCATTCTAGAGTTCATTACACTCAAACACTAAGATTTTAGCTACTCATGATTTTGACAAAAGAGTAAATTACACAAGAAGATTTTTAAGTATTGTAGACATGGTGTACTTATCTTTCTCAAAACCTCAATAGACTTCTTCCTTGATTGATGATGTTGCTCCAAGCCTTCTTCTCCAATATTGCCCCAAGCTTTCTTCTCAAGACCCCTTGATCCCAATTCTACTTAATGAAATGAATACAATGAATATTTCCTGAGTATCTAATGAATGCCTCTCCCAACTTCAACCCTTGGCTTTTATAGGCAACCAATACATTGATAGTACTCTCTTTTGTTAAACAATTGCCTCCATTTTCATTGTTGGTTGGTGAATTCTTGTACTCAATTGATGATTGAGGGAATATGGGGACATGTTGCGAAAAAATTGGGTGTTAAAGGTGTATAAAAGTGGTCAAAAAGCTTGGTAGGTGAGTTTTCCATAATTTTCGCATGGAAAAGTTGCGAAAAAGTGCCCCCGACACACCCGTGTCGCCCGGAGAACGGCCGTGTTGCCCAACACCCCGCCCGTGTTGGACCAAAAAGGCCCCGAAATGACGCGTTTGGCTTGGAATTTCGAGCGTTTTTGCATCCTTAAACTCCCCGGTATGTTTTGACATGAATCCATGGTCCGAAATTCACCAAAATTAGCCCCGAATGGTCAATCTACATCAATAAAAGCACCTCGGAGTAATATGAACTATGTACAATCAAAAATTTACAAAACTAACAATAAAATAACTCGAATTCTACTCAAATATACACATAAAATGTGCATAAAAAGACCCTTATCAAACCACCTCCAACTTTGAACTTTGCTTGTCCTCAAGCAAAACATTATATCAAAAAAGTGATTCAATAAAGCACAACGTACAATGATGATTTTTTTCAACATATTGAACATAAGTAGTCAAGTTCTTGGCCTTCTCAACCTGAATTAACCATTAAGTAAAAACATAGTTTTGTAAAACGATCGATTGTCAAGAAAGATCAGAATATTGGTAGGCATTATTTAGACTTGAAATCATCACTCCACAAATCTGCGATAGTTATGAACAACTTCAATTCAATAACGCCATAAAAATACAAGAATTCAATAGATCATTGTAGTTAGCTTACTAGTCATATAACCAAGCTTCTTGAACTTTATTGGAATGAGAAGTCAAGGAGTATTCATTCTCCTTTTTTTTTTCGTTCTCTTTTTTTTTTTTGGGACCTTTCGAGACATGCTTCCACTAGGTTTATATTTTGAATTTCTGTTCAAACACTCCTAGGGTGGTTTCCCATACTCATATTCGTGTCGCCGTTTTACGTAAAAGACAAACATGGGGCTCATGAATGCTCCTAGTTACTAAGCAACAACAAATAGAGGAGTATAACCTCGATTGGTCCGTTTTTCTTCTTTTTTTTTTTTTTTTTCATTTTTCTCTTTCTCTTTTTTTTTTATTCGCAAGCTTGGTTTAACAACTCGTTAACCACTACTAAATCACGAGTTCTCAGACGTTCATAGCGCTAGGTATCGTCGTATATGCCTTAACACATCAAGTATTTATGGTGTTGGAAATTTCGTCAAAATTTAGCCCGCATCCACGTGAATCTATCCTGAGACAATCAATTGCTTCACATTGAAAACACAAATTAACAAGTTAATATAGGTATAATTGGGCCAAGTTATTGACTAGCAAACATTTAATTTATTACAAAATCACATCTTTTGAAAACAAACACACAAGCATTCCGAAAATGTTATTGTACCCACCTCCAACTTTATGATTCACATTGTCCTCAATGTGAAAGAAAGAAATGGGCAAACACACACAACACACTCAAAAAAAAAAACGCAAAGAAACTAGAATGATATAAAAGAAGTGGAAAAAGAAAAATGCGACCTTACTACAATAGTGGAATCGGTGTTGAGCGATCATTGGGTTGTTTTGGTATGGGACCTTCAACGGCAACTTCATACCTAATCAAAGTTAAGCAACACACAACTCGAATACCGTGAAATCTCAAATATTCCCAATTAGAACAACCAAGAAGATGTTCAAGAGTTTTTTTTTTTTTTTTGATTTGAAAATGACTCTAAGGACTTGTAATTATTTGAAAGAAAATAAAATAAAAAAAAAAATGAATGAAAACAATTGCACACAAACATCGGGTTGCCTCCCGGGTAGCGCTTCTTTAACGTCAGTATAGCTGGACCATTTCACCTAAATGTGAAGATTTAATCGGGCGGAGCCTTGAACTTATGAAACATTTTATCTCTTTGAACAACATCGCCACCCGTATCGATTTTCGAACAATTGACCTTCATGGTCCTATTTTTCTCGCATGTTATTCTCAAAATGGGATTTATCTCAGGAAACTTTTGCACATTGAACATCACATACTTTCAAGGATTTATTAGAAGACATATCAAGCAAAGAATCATTTATCCTTGTCTCAATCAAGTTTATAGGAAAACAAATATCATTTATAGGATTTCTCAAGGAATTTTAAAGATAACTTGTTCACCCCTACTCTCAAAGTAAGCTTTCCATCATGCACATCAATGAGAGATTTAGCGGTAGCCAAAAAGGGATGCCCTAGAATTAAGGGAACTTATATATCATCATGCATGTCAAGAATAATAAAATCAATGGGAATATGAATTTATCAATCTTAACTAGCACATCTTTAACAACACCTCTAGGATGTTTAATCGATTTATCGACTAATTGAATGTCCATCCTAATAGGTTTAAGTTCACTTAATTCTCGCATGCTTGAATGTTTCATAAGACATCACGTTGATACTAGCTCCCAAGTCGGCTAGTGCCCTATCAACAGGTAAACCATCAATTGTGCAAGGGATAATAAAGCTTCTTGGATCATTAAATTTTTGTGGTAGTTCATTGGAATGACATTTATCATTCAATCGCACATTTGATAATTTATTAAGCTTATTTTCACTAGGAATGATGTCATTAAGATCCCTAACATGCTTTGAATGAGGGTCAACAAATGGAATATTGGCATGTAATTGTTTGAAAGAATCAAGGTACTTACCAAATTTGTCCTCCCTTCTATCTTCTTCGGTTAGACTCCTAGGTAAGGATCTTGGGCTTATATTCTCAATCTCTTTTTCATGAGCTTTTCTTTGGGCATGTCATCCTCCACGTATTTATGCATGGCGGCATTGGCATAATTATGCTCATGTGGAAAACGATGGTGATTGCCTTTACATGCTCCCTTGGGTTTGGCTCGGTATTACCGGCAAACTACTTTGTGGCCTTTCGAAATCATCTTCGCAATCTGGCCTATTTGATTTTCCGTTATGGATAGATGCCTCTTGATTTCTCAAGGATGTTTCCACCGCCCGAATCGGGTATCTGTGATTGCACAAACTTTGTTATAAGATCTTACAAGTTAAGCTTACCTTGATTTGGTGAAATCCGGAGACGTGTGTAGATCAAGATTGGGGTTAGGTCGTGGTTGGCCTTGGTTTCCCCAACCGAAATTAGGATGTTGTCTCCACCCAGATATTATATGTGTTGTTGTAAGGATTACTTGGGTAATTTCGCCTTGATTCCCAACGTAATTAGTCCTGTTCACTTGAGGTATTGTGTGTGGCGAAATTCCGATGATTATGCAATCCTCCGCAAGTTTCACAAGATAAAACATGCGGTGGTGGTGGTTTAGGAGCCGCTAGATCGTCGATCTTTTGGGTCAAAGCTTCGACATGTGCAGCTAGTGTAACCACCGCACCGCATTATAAACACCCATTGTTCTATTAGGTTTACCTCGTGCAGTTGCCATTGATAGCCATTCATGGCCATTCCTCTATCGAGATCTTGGGCAACTTCTGGTGTTTTATCGTCCAAAGTTCCCCACCGCCGATCAATCATTTGCCTTGTTGACGAGAGTAGCCCATTGTAAAATGTTTGGACTTGCATCCAAATAGGAAGACCATGATGTGGGCATTTCCGCAACAATTCTTTGAATCTCTCCCAAGTGTCGTACAAGGTCTCGTCATCTTCTTGAGTGAATGAAGAGATTTCATCCTCAATCGTGCGATTTTGGCGGTGGAAAATATTTCAAAAGGAACTTTTCGCCATGATGTTCCACGTTATAATCGTTCCCTTTGGCAAAGTATTTAGCCATTGTTTAGCCCATCCCCAAGAGTAAATGGGAATAGGCGTAAACGGATGGCATCATCGAGACCCCATTGATTTTGAATGTATCGCAAATTTCGAGGAAATTTGCGATATGATTATTCGGATCTTAAATGGTAGTCCGTCGAATTGAACGAATTGTTGCACCATTTGAATGACATTCGGTTTTATTTCAAAATTATTGGCGGCAACAAATGGCCTTACGATGCTAGATGACGCGTGCCGTCCATGGATGGTTTGGCATAGTCATACATAGTTCTTTGTTCATCCTCCATGACGAAATCTTTACTTTCGTTAGTATCCTCTTCATGGTCTCGTGTTAGTATTTTCCTCGTGTTTGCCTACCGGCGGTGTCGCGCTTCCAAATTTGGCGATGAGTAGGCATACACTGCGGTAAACAAAGAGGATAAGTATAAACCAAGACTTACAAAGATAGATAAAAAGAAAGATAATGGTAAAAAAATAAAAAAAATGATTAAATTAACAAAAATAAAGCGTTCTTAATATTACAATCCCGGCAATGGCGCCAAAAACTTGATGGCTCAAAAGCTACCTTTAAAACCGTAGGCAAGTGCACCTATCGTTTTATAGTATAGATTATTAGTCACAGAGTGTCATTCCCACGAGGATTGTAAGTACTAATAATTACCGTCTTTTTGTTATTTAATCTAACAATTTTCAGAGTTTTTGTTTGATGAAAAAGAAAAACAAATTATAAATTATAAAAATGAAGAAAGATTTGTAAAATAAGAAATCAAGAGATAGAAATGTGTTTGAATGTATATCCCTCTAGAATGTTTTTGTGATTTGACAAGTTAAAAATACAACCGTAAGCCCTTAAGCAAAACTAACCTCTTTTAATAAAATCTCATGTCTTGTGGACCGTAGAAATTCCCAATTTAAGTTAAACCCTTTCTCAAGGCGAAAAACTTCTAATCTCAAGTTGATTAACTCAAATCTCTTTCTAGTTAAAACCCCCAAGACAAAGATTATAACGATTTGTGAATTCCCATATTAGGTTTGACCCTAATCCGGAAGATTTATGTCATCCTATATCTAGGATTACATGCAACTCTTTTCACTTATATAGGTTCTATTTCACCATGAATCTCTCGATTTCCCAGGATGAAAAATAAGCTTCAAATCAATATTGCGCATATATCAATTCGAATGAACGAAGCATAATATAAGTGAATCACATAAAATATGAAGATTTTATTAAAAACATACAAACCTTAATCACAAATCCATTCTAGAGTTCATTACACTCAAACACTAAGATTTTAGCTACTCATGATTTTGACAAAAGAGTAAATTACACAAGAAGATTTAAGTATTGTAGAGACATGGTGTACTTATCTTTCTCAAAACCTCAATAGACTTCTTCATTGATTGATGATGTTGCTCCAAGCCTTCTTCTCCAATATTGCCCCAAGCTTTCTTCTCCGGACCCTTTGATCGCAATTCTACTTAATGAAATGAATACAATGAATATTTCCTGAGTATCTAATGAATGCCTCTCCCAACTTCAACCCTTGGCTTTTATAGGCAACCAATACATTGATAGTACTCTCTTTTGTTAAACAATTGCCTCCATTTTCATTGTTGGTTGGTGAATTCTTGTACTCAATTGATGATTGAGGGAATATGGGACATGTTGCAGCAAAATTGGGTGTTAAAGGTGTATAAAAGTGGTCAAAAAGCTTGGTAGGTGAGTTTTCCATAATTTTCGCATGGAAAAGTTGCGAGAAAAGTGCCCGGACACGCCCGTGTCGTCCGAACGGCCGGGCCGTGTTGTTTTATCACACAGGAATCGGGAGACATGGCGTGCTTCCCAACACCCCCCGTGTTGGGGAACACGGCCTGGCCGTGTCGGAGGCTGTTTTGTGCGAAAAAATCGAGTTTTTAGCTCCGTGAACACGGCCATGTTGCCCGACACCCTTGCCCGTGTTGGACCAAAAAGGCCCCGAAATAACGCGTTTGGCTTGGAATTTCGAGCGTTTTTGCATCCTTAAACTCCCGGTATGTTTTGATATGAATCCATGGTCCGAAATTCACCAAAATTAGCCCCAATGGTCAACCTACATCAATAAAAGCACCTCGGAGTAATATGAACTATGTACAATAAAAATTTACAAAACTAACAATAAAATAACTCGAATTCTACTCAAATATACACATAAAACGTGCATAAAAAGACCATTATCACACGGCCAAGTTAAATCGTTGTTGGCTTTCGAGTTTTGAAAAAATCCCAAATTTTTTTTTCGAGAGAGACATCCGACACTCCATAAATACCGGTAGCAAGATCAATATCGATAACACGAGAAGAGAAAAGAACGGAGAGACACTTGAAGATTTTTGCACCAAAGAAGAGCTATACCACCGGCAACGGCCAATCGACGAGACATCAAAACCATGGAGGTCCATGTCTTGCTTAATTTTATCAATTAGCGAGGAGTGGCACTTTGTTTCGCAAAGAAAAATCGAGTGGGGTGACTTTTTGCGAATGACTTCGCGGAGTTCTTGAATTGTGCGAGGGTTCCCAAGCCCCCAACAATTCCAACTGATGAGATTCATTGTGATCGGCGGGGTTGGGCCGTCGTGCCAACCTCCGCCGTTGGAAAATCTAGAATAGGGTGGAAGAAAGGTCCATCTCGAAATCGGGGAAGGAATGTGTTCTTTGAGTGGAATTTTTGGGTTTCTTGCCAATAGTTTCAACCTCGATGGGTTCGGAGAACTCATCCATAAAGCTTGAAATATGAAGTTTTCTTTTAGCACTGGTGGACGAGGACGGGGATAGAGAGGGAGTGGAGGATCAGGCTTTGTTTCTGAGTCTTTGGAATTTTTTGGCGACTTTGCGAGCGGGGGTGTCAAGTTGCATTGGGACTTGAATAAGGAACAGGCTAGAAAGGTTTGTGGAGGGGTTGGGAGTGGTAGATGGTGCAAGAGATGGAGAGTTACAAGTGGTCTTGTTTGGGGTAGTAGAGTAAGGTGGGTGTGGGTTAAAGGTCAGGGGTTGTGACAAAGTGTGGTTGGAATGGAGGATTCTGAGTTGTTATTAACGAGGTTGAGAGGTTCGTGGGGAACTATTTTTGGCAGGGAAATGATTTTGTGAGGGGATGTGTTAGAGATTTTCTAACCGCAAGTGTACGGTGTCAAGTTTTAATATAGAGAAGTAAGGTTGTCGAATCCACAGGGAATAATTATCGAATTATTGCTAAGTACTATAATGTAGTAGTCTAACTTTATTTAGACATTCAATATTTGATGGAGTTGATTATACTAAAAATACCAAAAATAAATCAAGAATATGAAAATATCAATGAGTTTATCCAAATGATTAAATGAATTCTAGAGGTATGATGAATCTAGTTATCCCTTATGTTGTCAATATGGTATATCAATCATCAATTACCAATTTATAAGTCAAGATTTCTACAATAATCATTCCCTCTCTCAAGTGCCAAATGATTTTAGATTCAATTGGGAAATCAATATCTCTATAAAAATCACCAATTAAAATCTCAATAAAAGCTATGAATCTTGATAAATGACTTCAAAGGATTCACAAATCTCTCAATTCTATGAAATCTGGGTTATGCTATTCCAATGTCATGTATTCAATTATCTCTCTCAAGTGTCAAATCAAATACACCAAACAATCTAAATTATTGATCAAGTAATTTAGAAGCAATAGATCCAAATAGCACAAATAAATTGATAGATCTAGATTGACAAACCACAATCTCAAAACATAAGTTCAAACATAAATTACATCATTCCTCTAGAATTATAGAGTTTAGCTCATGATTAAAGAAAATGAATCCATGAGAATACAACAATACATCTTACAAAAGATATGAAGAAAGAAACAAAATAAGAACAAGAGTTGAGGGATCCTCTCTATTTCTAGATGATAGAAGCCTCCAATCTTCTTCTCCAAATTCTTCTCAAGATGCCCCAATCCTTCTTCCTTGTCTTGTAGTGTTTTTCTTGTCTTCCTAAGGGTTCCCAGGATCCCTAATTTCAAGCCCCAAAGCTTCTATTTATAGTCCCACAAAAGTCCAAGAAAGAGGGTAGGTGAACATAGAAATTTCCGCCCGGGCGCTGCCCAGCAATTTCTGAAAAAATGCCGCCTGGCGCTGCAGCACGGGCGTGAATTTTGGAGTGTTTTGCCTGTCTCGGCGCAGCGCCCGCCCGCTTTTTTCGCCCACCTAATATCCGAATTTGGTTTTTAGCCCTTCATCAAAGTTTTAGCTCTATCTCTTAGCTTTCCATAGCCACTTGAATCACCTCAATATCAATTTTTTAGAGAGAGTTATGGCCAAAATACAAAACCCTGCCAGTGATGGAAATTTCGACGCATTTGGATGTTTCTTCAAATCAATCTCTCGTTGTTTGATCGTTTATACTTCTTTTGATACACGATTCATTAATATGACTATAAACGCAATATAATTGGCTCTCAACATGGCTTGACCCATCAAATGACTCGAAACAATGGAAATTAATGCCTAACCTATGAGATATAACAAAAACGACTCAAAATACTCAAAAACAACAAAAAACTCTAGTATCGGAAGCCCAAATCAATGGTATAAAACCAAGTGAACAAACACCCCAAACTTAGAATATTGCTTGTCCTCAAGCAATTACAACTCTAAAATGAAAAATACAAGACAGAACAATACAAACAAACTGCAAAACTTTACAACCAAACTCATTCGTCAAATTTCGTTTCACTATCAATCAAGCGCGTATTTTCACAATGTGATCATGATGGTGGAATGTTCATGCCAACCCCGTTTTCATTATCCAGATAGATTCACGCAATCAAGTGTTTTCAACATGATCCACTTTTTGAATATAGAAATGAGATGCTTACCAGATTTCATAAACTTGTCTTTCACACTAATCTCCACTAATGTAGGCTAATGTAACAAAAGGATCAATAGGACTTTTAAAGCTTGTAATGTGGCTTAGGGTAAGGTAGGAAAATATAGGAATAAGTGGCTCACATCACCCAAACACACAACTAACACTTCGGATTATCAATAGGCACTACCCTTCTCTCTCTCTGTTTTTTTTTTTTGCCATCCCCAATGTTTATCAACTTTCAATCCCGTTGATTTTTTTTTTCTTTTTTTTCACATTTTTTTCGGAACCCCCAAACTTATTCTTTTGCGTACATGGGGTTTCATCTTTTCTTTTATCGGGCAACTTCATTCAATTAAACACATACCCTTCTCATCATTCCCTCCTCAACCTTCAATATTTTTCTATATTATGTGTGTACGTATGAGTGATGGGTAATTAGGATTTTCACATTTAGGCTCACGGGTATTCGATTGGTTGCCAAAGAAACGGGTTTATAAAGCTCAAAGGGTGACACTAGGAAAATATAATACAAAGGTAGGCATTTTAGGATCTAGCTTGTTCAAAGATGGCCTAAATCACTTCCTCATGGTTACTTCGCCTAGGATTTTGCCTCGACTAGTGATCGAGACAAGTTCTAGCATCCGGTGGGATCATAAAGGAACCATCAATTGCATAAATCATCCCCAAATAAATCAACAGAGTTAAGCACATAGATGGAATTAATGGAAAGAATATTAAATCACAGTTCAAACACATGCTCTTTTGACCATTCAACTCATATTCAACAAATTCACTTAGTCATGCGGTTTCACGATTTAACAAACGCCCGACTCAACTCTAGACTCTTTTTCTTTTCCTTTTTTTTTTTTTTCAAGACCCGACTCGATGAATAAAAACAGATGTACCCCCAAACTTAAAACGGCATTGTCCCCAATGGAGAGGTGGGAAAAAGGACTTTCTTGGTAGCCGAGGAGCGAAGGCTCCTTAAGTCATGTGATACTACTACGTGTATGAGGTGTCTCGTATAAGCTCAAAAATGCATCCTAGCGCACAAGCCCGTGGGTGTTGTATGTTCCGAGGTGTGGTCTTGTTCTTCCCATTCGCCTTGGCTCGACCCCTTTTGGCTTCGCATCTTTGCAACCTAGCAAGGTAGACAAGAAAACAAGACTCGTGGAACCAAGGGACTCGATTATGGGTGAGAAATCGAAAATCACAAAGACACATACATAATGCACCCAAGTAGAAAACATAGTGCCCTGTCAAAAAGATAAGCATGGAGATGCAAAATAGCACTAAACAATGTGAAATCATGTCATTGGGCGTTTCATCAAACACCTCATATGCATGAATTTGGGCAAAGATGGTAAATGCAATGGATAACTCAATTCAATCCCAAAATTCAACACCAAACCTAAGTCTAGCATGATCAACCAATCCACAATCCATACATCAACACAATTATCCTAGCACTACTACAATCCAATCACACCAAAAATCACAAGATGGGGAAAACCATGGGGTGGGTTTTGGAAGTTGCAAACTTACCAAATAATGGTGATTTTTAAGAGGGGTGGGATGTGATGCAACTTACTACTCCTAATAATTCAAAAACTCGAAAAAAACAAAAATAACTACTAAACTAAATTAAAACTAAGAAAGCAATAAAAGGGGCTTGGGTTGCCTCCCAAGAAGCGCTAAGTTCTGATCTTGACCTTCACCGACTTTGTCGATTCTCCTCAAGTTGGAGCTCCAATAGGCATGTTATCCACATTGCCTTTAGAAACTCCCCAACCTCCAATGTCTTCAGCTATATTCCCAACCATCTGCTTACCATCATTTAATTCAAATTTTAGCATGTTGGTTGGATGAATGGTGAATACAACTTTCTCCTTATTTACCCACATAGTTAGCTCCCCCGTTTCTACATCGATCAAAGCCCGTGCTGTAGCTAAAAATGGTCGCCCAAAGATGATAGGTATTTTCTTGTCCTCATTCGCATCCAACACTACAAAATCCACAGGAAAAACAAATTTATTAATTCTTACCAATACATCTTCAATGATTCCCCATGGATAGGCGATGGATCGATCAACAAACTGCAAAGTGATATTGGACGGCTTCACCTCCCCGAGCCCAAACTTCGTCACATCAGAAAGAGATATAAGGTTCACACTTGGACCCAAGATCACAAAGTGGTTTCTCAAAGAAAACTCCTCCAATAGTACAAGGAATAGTGAAACTCCCCGGATCTTTCATTTTTACGAGGTAGTTTACTTTGGACTATTAAACTACATTCCTCTGTCAAATAGACAGTCTCAAACTCTTCCCACTTCATTTTATTGGATTCCACTGGTTTCGCATAAAAAGGCGATTGTTCGGTTGCAAGCTGAATTTCTACATCCGTTCTTACATAAATTGCATTGCAATGCTCCCTCGGATTAACCTCTGTATCACTCGGAAATTTCCTCTTTTCTTTGCAATGAATTCACCGTTTGTTGCTAATCGCCTACTTGTGTCACCAAGGAGTTGAGATGACTCTCAATTGTTGTAACTCTTGAGCTCAAATTGTCCATATTAGAATCGGTCTGGTTCATCCTTGCTCGTGTTTCTACAAGGAATGAACTAAGCAATTCTTCCAAAGACTGCTTTTGTTCTCCCACGTGTTTACCCGTACTTACTTGATTTTGGGATCCGGAGGTGGTTGCAACACATTTCTCGTATTGCTATCACGAGAAATTTTCATGATTTTGAAGTCCCTGGATGATAATGCGTTGGCAATTGATTCCCTCTATTATTGAAACCCGATTGTTCACATAATTGACTCGTTCCATGTCGGGCCTCATCATCTATTGACTTATTTCCATAACAACTTTTGTTTGCTTTGTTTTCCACTAGAATTGAGGGTGGCAAGTTGCTTTGACAATGCGGAAATTTGAGAGGCTAATGCGGACATAGTATCAAGTTCAACAACACCGCGACTTTTCTTGACGTGGATCTCTCGAGAAGGCCATTGATAACTATTGGCAGCCATTTCTTCTAGCAAAAGCATGGCTTCACTTGGAGTCTTAGCCATCAATGTACCTCCCGCTGCAAAGATCTATAATAGTTCTCGAATGACCATTCATACCATTATAAAAATATTGAACTTTTTGCTAATCTGCATACCCGTGTTGTGGACATCTCCTCAATAATTCTTTGAATCGCTCCCAAGCTTCATGGAGTGGTTCAAAGTCAATCTGTTGAAATTGAGCAATCTCACCCTTCGGTTGAAGTGTCTTGCTAGGTGGAAAGAATTTTGCCATAAATTTTTCAAATGAGATCATCCCAACTAGTGATACTTCCAGGTGGGAAGGTTTGAAGCCATTGTCTAGCTTTATCACGAAGTGAGAATGGAAATAACCTCAACCGAATAGCTTCATCCGGTAACCCCATTCATTTTGATAGTGTCACATATCTCGAGAAAAATAGCTAGATGAGCATTCGGTCGCCTACAAAGACTTCCCCGAATTGATTCTCGTTGCACCATATTTATTAGGGCGGCTTCAATTCAAAATTATTCGCATTGATAGGTTGGCGAACAATGCCCGAATAATTTTGATTCGTGGTTGGTCGAAAATAGTCCCTAATGGCCCTTTTCGGTGGTGCACAATAGGTATGCGATTTTCCTCATCACCGATTCCCGCCATTTTTGCGAATTCGATTCTTCGTGCAACTCTAATCTTTGAAGTGTTCTTTCAATTTCTCGGATCAAATAAGATTAAATTGGCACTTTTATTTCTTTGCATCAACAAGAAAACACAAAAATGACAATAACCCAATTGTAACAAGAACAATCTAAATTAAAGTAAAACTACTAAGTAATAATATTAGCACAAATAAGATGAATTATTCCCCGAAGAACGGCGCCAAAACTTGTTAGAGATTTTTCTAACCGCAAATTAAGTGTACGGTGTCAAGTTTTAATATAGAGAAGTAAGGTTGTCGAATCCACAGGGAATAATTATCGAATTATTGCTAAGTACTATAATGTAGTAGTCTAACTTTATTTAGACATTCAATATTTGATGGAGTTGATTATACTAAAAATACCAAAAATAAATCAAGAATATGAAAATATCAATGAGTTTATCCAAATGATTAAATGAATTCTAGAGGTATGATGAATCTAGTTATCCCTTATGTTGTCAATATGGTTTATCAATCATCAATTACAAATTTATAAGTCAAGATTTCTACAATAATCATTCCCTCTCTCAAGTGCCAAATGATTTTAGATTCAATTGGGAAATCAATATCTCTATAAAAATCACCAATTAAAATCTCAATAAAAGCTATGAATCTTGATAAATGACTTCAAAGGATTCACAAATCTCTCAATTCTATGAAATCCTAGGTTATGCTATTCCAAGGTCATGTATTCAATTACCTCTCTCAAGTGTCAAATCAAATACACCAAACAATCTAAATTAATGATCAAGTAATTTAGAAGCGATAGATCCAAATAGCACAAATAAATTGATAGATCTAGATTGACAAACCACAATCTCAAAACATAAGTTCAAACATAAATTACATCATTCCTCTAGAATTATAGAGTTTCGCTCATGATTAAAGAAAATGAATTCATGAGAATACAACAATACATCTTACAAGATATGAAGAAAGCAACAAAATAAGAACAAGAGTTGAGGGATCTTCTCTATTTCTAGATGATAGAAGCCTCCAATCTTCTTCTCCAAATTCTTCTCAAGATGCCCCAATCCTTCTTCCTTGTCTTGTAGCTTTGTTTTCTTGTCTTCCCAAGGGTTCCCAGGATCCCTAATTTCAAGCCCCAAAGCTTCTATTTATAGTCTCACAAAAGTCCAAGAAAGGGTAGGTGAACATAGAAATTTCCGCCCCGGCTGCGCCAGCAATTTCCTGAAAAAATGCCGCCTGGCGCTGCAGAAGCGTTGGTCTTCTGCAGCGCGCCCACGTGAATTTTGGAGTGTTTTGCCTGTCTCGGGCGCTGCAGCTCCTATGGGACGAGTGCTTCTGCAGCGCCCGCCCGCGTTTTTCGCCCACCAAATGTCCGAATTTGGTTTTGAGCCCTTCATCAAAGTTGTATCTCTATCTCTTAGCTTTTCATAGCCACTTGAATCACCTCAATATCAATTTTGTAGAGAGTTATAGCCAAAATACAAAACCCTGCCAGTGATGGAAATTTCGGGACGCATTTGGACGTTTCTTCAAATCAATCTCTCGTTGTTTGATCGTTTATACTTATTTTGATACACGATTCATTAATATGACTATAAACGCAATATAATTGGATCTCAACATGGCTTGACCCCTCAAATGACTCGAAACAATGGAAATTAATGCCTAACCTATGAGATATAACAAAAACGACTCAAAATACTCAAAAACAACACAAAACTCTAGTATCGGAAGCCCAAATCAATGGTATAAAACCAAGTGAACAAGATGCGATAGTGGTAGATGTGAGGTGTTGTGGGGACGGGCTGGTTGGAGGATTAGATGAGTTGATGGGGCTTGTGCGATGTTGTGGAGGGGTGGGTTTTTGTTTATTGGCGTCAGTGGGAGGGGGTTTGAAGGCTTATAAGGAATAGGGGCTAAGAGGTTGGATGTAGTAGGGGTGGGGTGTTATGGGCAGGAGATGAGATTTTGGACTATTTGAAGTTGTGATGTGTTGTGGTTTGGGGTAAGTGTCGTGGCGGGGTGGCGGTGAAACAGGTGTAGAGGATGGGTTTGCTTGCTTAGAGGGAGAGTCAAAGGGTTTATAGAGTTGTTTTCTGTTGGTGGAAAAGGGGTTGATAGGGGCAGGGGTACGGAGAAAATTGCCAAATTCGAAGTGAGATTTTTGATGAGGGGCTTGTAGGATGTCATGAGAGCAATCTTAAAAAATATGCCCGATTCGTCCGCAAAAGAAGCAAAAATCGGGAAGGCGTTCATATTTGAGACCCATCGTCAATTTTTGATCTTTGAAATCAACCTGGAGAATTCGACGTATAGGTTTGGATATGTCGATTTCCGTTCTGATGCGGAGAAATTTCCCGACAACTGATCCAAAAGTATCGCAGTCGACGTCGATGAATGATCCAATAGTATTACCGGCTAGTTGAGCGAATTCCTTTGTCATTAATCCAAGCGGGAGGTCATGGATCTGAATCCAAAATGGTGATTTCTTGAATTCAAAAGAGGATATAATCATGTCGGGTGTGGCGTCCTCCAGTAACAAGAGAAATCTGTCCAATAACCATGGTGACTCCAGTTGCACTTTCTTTTTGTCAACCATCTCACCAAATTGAAAAAGCACCACATTATCGTTCAGTGGCTTGCAGCTGATAGATCCCCTGGGGTTCCAGAGCCTTTTAAAAAGTGTGGTTATCTGTTCGAAACTTATGATTCTGGGGGCTAACACTTTTCCCACAAGACATGAAGAAATATCCAGAGTATTCTGTTGGAGAGAGTTTGCATTGACACTGATTTTTTCCTCATCCGCAAGGGAGAGACGGGCATATAGTTCATCCAGAGATTCTTCCATAGCAGCGGGTAGTGTCGGGGATGAGAAAACCAGTCGGGTACTGTGTTCCGAATAATAGCGAAGGCAGCTTTTCAGTGTAGAGGAGACCTGAAAGAGAAAAACAACAGAGATTAAATGCGGCGTAAATACAAAAACAGAAACAACAAATTAGAGGGGTTGTGAAACAAGAATCAAACAGAGAAAGAAGGAATTGAGAAAGGAGATGTGCAGAGGAGATGAGGATGGGCGTTGTGGGGAAGGAGGTGAGCGCAGAGGGGCTGCACGAGGAAAGTGGGCGGAACACTACATGGGGAATAACCCCAAGACGAGGCGCTCAAGAGCTTTCTCAGGACAGAAAGTCTTAGGACTTGTTAATGAGAACATTTTGCTTGAGATTTGTTTCTTGTATTAGAATTAGTTTAGTGAATAGTTTGATTAGAATTAGTAAGTGTGAGACTCTATATTTGGATAATAATGTAATTATATATATAATAAAATTTAATTTTGTGACATTTCAAAAATAAATATGAACATAAGTATATGGCAAAATATAAAGACATGCACTCTCACTCATGTGCTTCACTGCTCCACAGGTCTGCTCTAGCCAAATTGAAGTTCAATGACATGCACTGTACATTTTCTATTTCATCTATTTATTTCTACTGTTTGTCGTTTTGGAATTTTTTTGTAGGTCTATGATTCGGTGATTGAATTTACATTGAGAACGATTGTTACTGTTTTATCTTCGTCGATCGAGTGTAAGGTGTTGAGAATCAATAAAGAGCAGGTTTTGAGAGTGGGTGGATCAATTTCGGCGATTGTGTCAATGTTATGGAAGGGTGTGCTGATATTTTGCGGAAATTGGATGGACATAAAGGTTATTTATATGCCCATGCGGCCATGCGCATTCAGTACTTCTATATTTTTTGTATTTTACATTCTATGGCATAATTTCTTAAACTGGAAGTCATGGTTTTTGCCTGGGTGATTTGGGTGTATTTTGTATTCTGTTTTGGGCACTCAAATATGTTGAATAATCTAACCCTGACAACCATTTGGAAAAATCAAAAGATATTAATACAGAATCTTGAAAAAGAAAACTATGGAAATGAAAGTGGAGAGGAGGGATGGACACTTTCATTCATGACTTACACAAAATTTTTATCATAGTATAATACTTGCCATTGCTATAAATGAGAAGACCCAAACCATTTCTTATTACTTGAGCCCTGAATGAATATTTTGAACTCATTTACTAGATTTCCGCAGCTCTTCTGGCAATGCATGTTGTCTAAATTGCACTAAAATCTCATTCTTGGTGAATTGGCTTTTGAAGCAGGCAAAAAACAAAACATGAAAGCTTAGCACGATGAAGATATTCTGTCTACGTCATGGGATGCCCATTTCTGATTACACATATATAAAAGCATTTTAGTTCTGGAAATTCTTGAAATTATCTGAAATATTGTGCTGCAGGTGATCTTTGTGCTTTACTTTTGTACAACGTTATCAGAGTGGCAGCTCTCGCGCCGTTCTCTCCATGTGCAATACCATCAAATTCTAGTCCCAAAATGAACTTCAATGATTCCAGCACTTCTGCTCTTGCAAACTTAGTTGGCTATTTGCCTAATGAATTCACATATAAGAATGGCGAAGTACCTTTAAGGTGATGCATTAGTACTTTTATGATCTCTTTCCATTAAATACTTAGTCATTTCTCAATCCCTTTTTTAAAACTATAATTGCTAAACAATATCTACATGATTGCTTTTCAAGTTGTGCTATTTGTTATGTCTCATTTTTTTTTTTTTGTTTTGCTAGCTTAAACCATATGTTCTGATTGATCTGTGGGATTGTTTTAGGCCACTAGTAGCCAGCAACTGGTAGCATGTTCTTTATTTGCTTGTGTACCTTCTATTTGGCCTTTAGGATCTGGTATTAGGATTTAGTGAAAAATTTATGAGCCGAGGCTCAATTGAATCTTGTTTTGTATACTCTGAAAATGTTCCAGATGAATCTTAGACCCTGTGCTTGATCATGATTCATATTCTTTGGATATTTTGTTCTATGTTTGTCTTTTGTGGATTTCAGAATCCTTACTCCTGAGATACCTTATGAATGAGGCATTTCAATAGTTTATTCCAGAATTGAACTTCTCATTTTAGGCACTCAAGATATAAATCACTAGCTAATTTCAAATTTGAGATTTGGCTACATGTTGATGTTCAGAGGGTTCTTCTTTTTCATGCATTTGTTGTACTAAAACATGCGTTTTGAGAATCATTATTGATATTATTTGCATTCCTAAAAATTTTAGAAGAAAAGTTTAACGTCGTATGTAATATGTTAAACTTCACAGTAGAATAGTAGTAAATTAAATTAAATTGCCCCAACCCCCTCTCTCTTATTAATTTATACTTTATCACACAAGTAACCTTATTATATATTACAAATTACTTTTAGATTGCATCAAAAATAACCTTTTCTATTGATTGTGGACACGATTAATATTTTGAAATTTATATATGAGCTTGAATATGTAAGTTTAAAATACTTGTAGTTAAAATAAAATTGACTGTTACCATAATTGTTTCGCACAGTAATAATGACCTCCATTATTACTTTCACCCTAGCAACCAGTGACGACCACCGCTGTTGCCTCTCTATAACTATACCAAACTTTCTTTTCTTTCTTAGCTCTTTCTTCATCTATACAAGCAACTTATGCTTTATTTATTTTATAAATGATCTATTATTGTGAACTTTAATTGCAGGTTGTAAAACAGTTATGCGTGTCACTTTATATATATAAATATATATATAATGTGTATATGAAGTCATGTAAGAAGAGAACAATTGCTATTTGTAATGGGTTTAAACATTGTTATTTCTCGTCATTATTTTTGTATGTCATATTTATGTTGCCTTAGCTATTCGATGTCATATTTTTCTTAAAATCTTGCCTCCAACTTTTCTTTATCCATCTTGGCATCTCCTGAGGAAAATTTAGGAAAAAGCACACAGGCTATATGCTGATCCTTATATATATTTGTTTATAGACACAGTATGCATCTTTAGAGGGAGAGAATACTTGCTTGAACCTTTGTTTTTCTTTATCTCTTAATCTTTTTTTTTAATTAAGTAATTTGTGCTTTTCCATTATGTATTTGAAAATTGCCAATAATTATTGGGTATTGATTAGTGAGAATTTAGAAAGATACAATCTAAAGTTGTTCAATTCATGATGAGGATTTATCAAGAGGCCGGAAAAATGTGTTGGGGGAAAATAATACTTTCGTTTGCTTTTTTGGTTGTATAGTTTGGTCTAGGATTAAGTTTAAATAGTTTACAAGATTTAGGAATCAAATATTATTTTCGATTAATTTCCTTCTTTCTAACAGAACTTTGTTCTTCCTTAACTAGTGGAATTATGCAGCCAGACAAAAACTGTATAGATACTGTCAGTCACCTAATCGAATGCTAACTGAAGGCATGTGGGCAATGAGTAACAAACTGAGAGACATCTTACCTATTACTTTAACCTGCTTTGAAACTTAAAAATAAACGTACTTTAATAATCTTGCCAACAACTCACTTGTACCAAATTTTAATACTACTGCTTTACAGGTTGCTGCTATGGCATTTAGATCCAATGATATTGAAGCAAGACATATCGCAGATTTTGCGAGAAATCATTGAAAGGCCATTTCTTTCTTTGAGCACTGAAATTTATGACAGGATAGAGTGGAGATCCAAAATAATTTGCCTTGTCACTTCACCCTCATTGTTCGTTGAGACTAGGGGCTTCTTGCACAATTGGTTCCTAATGACGTAAGTATATAATTTCTTCTTTAATTTCTTTATTTTTTTGGCTGAAGTTCTCCTCAATTTTGAACTTGACAGTTTCAACAAAATATGAATTTCAGTTTTGCTACATCTGTACGGAAGTTGTTTTTTAAATTGTTGCAATTTACGCTGCTACTGCACATGCCATTACCTGAAAAGTGCTCATTTTCTTTCCCAATGGGAATAAGATGAATACAACTTATACAAGATGTATTTTAGGAAGTCAGGTCTTATGTTAACTTATTTTATCTTTATTCGGATATGGTAAGGCCCAATGAGGTGCAGTTTTACTTTTCAGTTTAACTGAAAATTATAATGAATTGTAGTAAATCTGATTACTGATTCACTCAATTGGTAGGCTTGGATTTACATAACAGGGGTTTGGCTTCTATAATGGAACTTCAGACTGAGTTTGTTGTGCAAGTGCTTGATATAATTTCCAGACCGATGTGGTGGGGCATATCCATGGAAATTGGATCACAGCTCCCATTTTCTCATGCGTATTTTCCACACCAGCATAATTTATTGAGAATTTTGGCCGGACCTATATCCGAGGAATATTTTCAGCATTTGCTTCATAAAATAAGTGGCTCAGTTTCTCATGCTGAACGCAGGAAAACTGGAACAAAGATCAATGTAGTAGATCATAAATCTATGTGGTACGTTCTTAAGTCTATAATTAGCATATCATTTGACCAGATCTTTGTCTATTTTAAAACATTAATTTTTGTTTAATTTCATTACAGGGCCGTGGTAATGAACTTTCCTGGTTGGTTCTTTTTGCATCTATGTTGCTCTTTTCCAATAACAGTCCCCCAGATAGTTTATATTCTAAATCCATCCGTGGGTCAGTTAAGCCGTGTCTAATGCATGAACAAGAAGTAACTTGTCCTGCAAAGTTTATTGCATGGATTTTGAACCCCATGAGCGAATCTAATCAACACCTGGCAGTTGATTATCTAGTTAAAGTTTCAGATTTATGGACTCTGAAGGGCTCCAGCTCAGATAAATATAACGAGGTAACAAGGGTTCGTAAGGAGTCTAGGAGGCTTAAATTACATGATAAAGATGGAGTAACTTCCCATGAGCTGGATAGTTTTGCAGTTGCTCTATGGCTCACGGAATTTGAAGAAATGTACATTAAGCTTTTCGGAACAAAAATGGGCTTTTCGACCTCCAATACCAAAGGATTCGGCATGTACCACAACCTGTTGTTTAGGAGGATCCCACTAGGCATCTTGCTTGTGTGTCCTAATCGTTTAAATTCAGCAGGGTGTTCCTTGCTTTTGCATTATGCTGCTACTGGAAAGTTTTTAGATATTAAAAATTCTGGAATGAGCCAAAAAGATGGAAATATGATACGCATGTAAAGTGGATTGAATTGTATACTGAAGCGGAGGCTATTGCTGGATGTAAAACTGTGTTTGATATAACAGATATAGCTGAGAGTATTTCTTATTCTACGTTTGAAACTGAAGAGGAGGGACTGAATTTTGTCTGCCGATTGAAATTGCAAACTTGTGATTATCTGTTGAACTGTATCAAAAGGTTACATCAAATCAAGCTTGACCTCCAGATGCAAAGGGATCTTTTCACTAGAATAATCAGGTGGAGACATCAAGGGAAAGATGTATTTCAAAATAAGAAGGATCTGGATTGTGTATGTGATACTTTGAATGTATAAACAGCTTCTTTGTGAGCCAAGTTTTTGGAAGGTATAGCAATCTACTCTGATCCAGCAGAAATACATGCTTTGTCCTTCAAAACTTTGCTTTCATATAATTTGTTTCCCGTGCTATTATTTCTGCCGAGGTGTTTGCCAACTTTAATAGATTTTGATCTGTATGTATATGGATTTGGGACATTCCCATTGATTTTTAGTGAGAAAAACTGAGATTTTCACTTCAAATGATGTAATATGTGCTTTTCAATTAATTAACCATCGGTGAGAACAGCAATTCAAAAGGCATACTCTTAATTCTTTTGCAGTAAACAAGCTGAAGTGCTGTCATGCATAACTTCATCAGATAAACTAGGGAAAAATTGAACATATCCGTCACGAGATATGAGCTTTCAGTCAAAGATAACATGGGGTAATGAGGATAATCTGTTATTTGATAATCCAAACGTACATTATACATGTATCTACAAAGTATACTCCACATTGACAACTGTACTTTAGCAAGTAGCTTCATCACATTCAAGTTCAACTGAACCCTACCATGTATCTTGTCTCGAACCAATAGGTCAAGGACCAGATACATCCATCCATGGAAGTACGTATAGAAACCTTGTTTCCAACAGCATTATCAGTATTACTGACTGGAGAATGATATATCTTTACAATTTGTCATTCCCCAAAACAATTATTAAATTTTACGCATGGAAGCTTGAGGAGGAGTTCTTTCGAGCTAAAAATCCTCCACCCAAACATCTTTACTTGAAGATGAGATATCTTGGTTTCTTTTTTCCTTTTTTCTCCCTTCTTCGGGTACAACAATTGATATCCTACTTAGCTCTGTTATGCTGTTCTCTTAACTAAAGATATTTTAGTCGGGTCACCACCCCATTCTTCAAATACAACCAACAGATTCCCGCTCGGTTTCAGCCATGAACGGGGAAGATGGTACCTGAGACATATACAGTTTAATAAAAGATTTTTCAGATTTGCTGGTAAAAAATCATGTAATTTCGTATGGGTATTCTTCTTACCATCTCTGAGAGGGCTGACCACAATCTGTTTGGCATTTCTTTTCAGAAAAGCTACCAGCATAATTACAGTTGCCACAGCTACCTTTTGCTATATATCCAGGCCAATGTCTGCCTATGCTTTGGTCATTTATCCATATTTCACCTTTTCCCATGCTTATCATATCTAATGCCAATGGATCATTTCCTTCTGGTGCATTAAATGTAGTCTGGAAAACCAAAACATATGATTGAAATGCATCAGGTTGATTTTAAGTTAATCCCTGATCTAAGTTTATCCAAAAAAATTGGACAGGACAAGTTACCTTGTACCAAGTTAGAGGTTGCTTTTGAGCCAACAGTGATCCCTCTACCCATTCAACTGAAGAACTTCCACTGATGGTATCGAGGTTGAGCGATTCGCCTTTCAGACCAGCCTATCGATGTCGAAATAAACAAAATGTCAACTCTTTGTGTTAGTTCATCACAAAATTAAGGGAATGTTTGCAAACACTTTAAAAGAGTGATTATTAGCAAAAGTAGTTTTCAGTGTTTTCAAATGTCAACTTATGCTTCTAATTACCTCCAGCTTGTAGCTTTGCTCACCCTTTGTAAGGTGTTGACGAACCCTGTACCTTTCAATTTATTTGAAATTTATCCCGTCCCTCTAACCACTACTCCCAACTTATTAAAAAAACTTATGCTTCAAATTCTATATAATTTAATAAGAATCCAAAAGCAGAGGTGCTTTAGATTTCTGGTTTCATTTTGAAATATGTAAAAACATCTTCACAACTTATTCACCAAACACTCTCTATTAACTTAATCAACTTTCAACTTCTATTTGCAAGCACCACAAACTTTGGATTCTTAACTAATTTCCACTTCTATTACAATAAATCACTTCTTTAAAAGTAGAAGTTTTTGCAAACACCTCTTAAGAATCAGTGAGACTTCGTGGAGCATCAAATATTATTTTAACATTCTTAGCCTAAATTCTATGATAACTCCACTAGCAATGCTGAGAACTGTTGCTTACATATGTAAACCTCAATCAAGTATTTTCTTAAATGTGCTACACCACTCCAACCTTCTTTTTCGTAACTTTTAATTGGTCAAAAAAAGAAAAAAAAAAACTCTCCTAATGTATTGTTTCAGAAATTGGCTTCTAAATTTTCAATATCATCTGCAGAACAGGAGGTAACAGTATTTTCGAACAACACAAACCTTGTATGACCACCTCTGCTTTGTCAAGTCTCTCGTCCCCTCATTGAGACCTTTCAAAGTGACAGGACCAAGAACTCCTGTATTCCACCTCTCATAGTGCACACCGACATTCTGAGACAAGATTAAACAAAACCGATGTTACAAAAACTTGATTCAAACTATGCATATCAATCATCGGGGAAAAAAAAAAAGACAGGAGAAGAAGGTTAAACTAACCGGTAGACCCACAGCAACACTAAGTAAAGATATTTTGTTAATTCCAGCTCTCAAATTTACATTCTTGCTATATGTTAATTTCGGTTTATCCAGGCTCCCATACACAGTTCCTATTAACGCAGAAACCAGAAAAGCACATAAGACGTATATGACGATAAGACTAAAAATGGTATACAGAAAATGAATGTATAATCACCTGATAATTGTCCATTAATAAAAACATGCAAGGCATGGCCAGCTGACATAACGGTGAGAAGGGGCAACTGTCGACTCTTTAGAAATCCTTCATCAGAAGCTATATTAACGCTGTAAAAAAGAATTTGGACAAAAATGATATCAGCTAACAAAAAAATCAATAATGATCACTAGTCACAACTATCATTGATACACTTACTCTGTAAGATACCATAAATAATCGGAGGAATCTCTGGTAACATTTATTTGCTCCCACAAACCTTCCATTGCAAGTGTGTCCCTGTCGTCAGCAGAAGGAGTCTCTTCATTGTAAGATTGCCACCGTAATCCGTCATTTATAGGTACCATCTTTGCCTTGGAGCTTTTGGAGCTAATCTGCAGCCACATATATATCAAACTTCCTAAAATCCATGGTTGTAATTCATTTATGTTTAGATGCTCTATTTTCGTGGAAGAAAGTGACTTATTTCCCACGATTATCAATTTCTACATCTGTTATATAGAACTTTTTTTTTGCAAATGGAACACCTTTCAGTTAATATTCATAACCCCTATCCAATGAGACGCTATAGGAAAAAACACGACCACTATCTTCTTCTTATACAACAAAAGAAACTGCATATTAGTTTCTTACTCTTGCAGTGTTGTAAACAGCAGTCTTGCAGTCAGGCAGAATGCTGATCGACCAAGGGGGCAAATCATATTGCGTATTTCGGAAGTTCAACTTCGTAGAATACTTAGGGTCATAGTTGGAAAGAAATGCAGCACAAGCCCCAGACTTCGATTTGTAGACATGAATCTGGATGGGACGACGAGCCAGAGTTAAGTACAACATATTAATAGTAAAAAAGAGATAGTTTCATCACAACACTGCTATCTATATATATGCAAGTTTGGAATGCGAACGTAATATCTAATTTACCTCTTGATTTTTTCCAGGCGACGTGACAGTGGGATATGAAGAAACTAAAGCTGGTTCACATTGCTTAATTGCTTTATGTAAATCCCTCAAGTGTCCCCATTTTGGCTCATTCACAAGTCCTGTTATGTATTAGATCATTTATAATGAAAAATGTTAGCCAGTTACAATTATCAGATAATTGGTTGAAATTAAGCTTTGCTACCAAAACATATATTGAACATGCTCTTTCCATAAATTAAGAGGTAGAAATTATCCGTTAGCCACACTAATAGACGATTAATTTGCAATATCTGACATTAGACATTACCATATTCATCTATTGGAGCGTCATAGTCATAGCTGGTGGCAACGAAAAGACCTGCTGCATTTCGACCAAAATTTGTCCCTCCGTGGTACTGGAGCCAAGAACAATTAGTAACAAAAAGAGATATTTTCTTTTCTACAAGGGATAATTACAAAAACTACCCCTCGTGTTTGGGTTAATTACCAAAAAAAAAAAAAAAACCATAGGTATACCATGTAATAATTGAAGAAAGAACCATTATTCTGGACAAATCTAGCCACCGAAAAAGCCAAGTCTTCAGCTGGTCTGTGAGGAACCGCCCCACCAAACTGTGTATACCTAAAGGACATATAACACAGACTTAAAAGGAATTTTATCAAACAAAGAAATAATTGACAGAATTTATAGAATAAAATATAGTTAATTACCAGCCAGTCCAGACTTCAGTCCACATTTTTGGTTTATAGGGCTTGTTTGCACGGAAGTTTTCACAGTAGAACCCATTGCAAGCATCTATCTGTAATAGTGAAAACAATGATTTAGCAAAGCTGGAGAGGAAACAATGGGCCCATCTCCAAGAAACTGATGACAAATATACATGACATAGGGTAATTTCATCAAAATATTTAGTTCAGTTTGAAGTACTATACTTTTTAGTTGAGAAATTTAAATGAAATATGTCATATAGTTGACGGGTAAAGTGTATTTTACTTTACAATAAAACACAATGGAAGCCCTCTCCAGTCTCCCCACTTAACCCACCCCTACACCAACCTAACCCAGCCAAAAAAATTAAATAAATAAATAAATAGAAATTTAAAATTTCTTACAATTGGATCAGGAGCAGTTTCTTGTTTGCACATGATCCATGGAACACCAGTATCAAGCCCAACTGCCATTTTTGCAGCCCAAGTTGTATAAGCTTTACCAGGACCACCAATTTCCCACTCTACTGGTCCATATTCATTTTCTATCTGCAATTATCCCAATTCACAAAATTAATTTCAACAAAAATTGCCAACTTATGGATAAAAAGAAAATAAATGAATAGTAAAAAACAAAATCTTTTCAACCTGTGACATGATTATTGGCCCTCCTCGAGGCTCATACAAATTTTCTGACTTCATCATGTTGACTATTTTTTGAACAAATCTTTGCATAGCCACCTTCACAGTCAAACCACAGTAAACACCAAAATCATCAGCTCATTATAAGATATAAAGGCTAAATTGCACTTTTGGTCCCGTAACTATTTGGGTGACGAAATTGGTCTCATAAATATCATGTTTATGCAAAAAAAAGTCCCGTAGTTAGAAAAACTCGCGAATTGAGTCATTTTCTCACCGATAGTTAAATATTTTGCCAGAAAATGTCACTGACTGGCATGTGAACCCCCAATTTTCTGACTATTCGGCATGACCAAAAAAAGGGTAGATTGCGAGTTTCTTTTAATTTATAGGATTTCCTTTGCAAACAATTTTACCCCATAGGGACCAAAATTGCAATTTTGCCAAGACATAAATGTGATTGCCATAGTCAGTAAACTACCAACAAAAGTGTCAAACCTTGAATGGCTGATTGTCTGTTCTGAATTCTATTCCTGGTACATATTTTAGCCAAACAGGGAATCCCCTGAGTCAAAACAGAGGATAAAAACAGAGCATAAATTAGTTGGACATCAAGAAACATACTTTTGGGCAAAAACCATCTCAAAATAAATAGAAAATTTTCATTTAATTGCTATATTAATAAGAATATTAAAATATTACCCAAAATTCCACTCTGCACAAACATAAGGCCCAATGCGGAGGTGAACATAAAGGCCGGCCTGGTGTACCAGTTTGATGAACTTGACAAGATCAAACCGCCCTTCAAAATTATACTGCAAAAACAATAAAAAATGAAAAAAGATTGATTTTTTTTTTTGGGCATAAAAAACAAAAGTAATAGACAAAATATAATGACAACATTACTTTTCCAGGAGATGGCTCATGCCCATTCCAAAACACATAAGTCTGTATAACATCTAAACCTCCATCTTTAGCCTTTTGTATAAGATCAGGCCACATCTATACCAGTCAATCAATTAATTAGCACTAAATACCAAAGCACTAATCAGAAATTGAAATGAAAAAAATTAAATTAAACTAAATGGGTACCTGAGGGTGCTTCTTGGATAATGAATAGAACCAGATATAAGAATCCTCCTTTTCCCATTAATAATAATGGCTTTGTCATCATAAGAAACAGTGGCTCTAACTGAAGAACAAGCCAATGAGAACAACACTGTCAAAATCAAAATGTTGATTCTAAACATTTTCCAGATTGAACCCATGGCTCATTGAGATTCTCACTAACAAGGGTTTTTCTGTTTTTTTTTCTTTTTTGTGTGTGTGTATGTGTTTTTTTTTTTTAAATTATTTCAAAGTTCAAAACTTTTTTCCCTGCACTAGAAAACAGAAAAAGAGAACAGAAGAAACTGCAGAAAGAAAGAGAAAAGATACGTCCAACAAAACTGTTGTGTTGTCCCCTCTTTCCTTTTCTTTATTGCTTCTTTTGAGAATGAGATGAAAGAAAATGAATTTATATATCTTGTTATGTGTAGCTGATGTTTATGAATCTATTAAGTGTAATGAAAGAAGAGTTATAAGTGGAGTTTTGGTTATGTGTGCATGAGAAGATGGGGAAGCTCCAACTGCTTTATAATGATTTTAGGGATTAGAAAAAAGAGGGCCTAACCCCAAGGGTTGCTCTGGTAGTTGAGGGTTTTGATTCAAACTGAGATCTTAGGTTCAATTCCTGACTAACGCGAAGTATTGGGGTTGGGTTTGTCCCTCCTCCTTCAGAGATTAGGACCCTCCCTGTGAATAGTGGATATCACATAATTCGAAGAAAATATGGAATTTGTCTTAGATTGGTGTGCGGTACTCTGCATCGACAAAAAGAAAGAAAAAGAAAAAGAAGGCCCAAATATTCATCTTTTTTGTGTGGTTAAAAGGGCCCACCATTTCTGACAAGGAATTTAGTCTCATCCAAATATATATATATATATATCTTTCCAGTTTTCTTTCTGCATAAAATTTTCTAAAACAGAAGTTGGTGAAACAGTTGGAGGACTTGAAAATTAAGAATACTACATTTGAGAAAGGCATATGGTCCTTTTTGGTGGATAAATCTTGAATTTCTTTATTCGTGTATTGCTTCCATGAAGGTATTGTGGCATATTGAGTGCATTTGTTTTTGTTAGTAAATATATGTACAATAATAACGATGTGATGTAGATTAATATGATATCAATTTTTTTTTTTTGGGGGGCGAAAGTTGTTTGTGCCTAGGTGGAGTTGATATACAGTCTTACAAGTATAATAATATTATCAGAAAAATAATTTATACAAAGCAATGAAGCATTATAAAACTCAACAAAAAGTAAAAGATGAGTACTAATTAATTCCTTGTTTTGGTTGCTAAAATATAAAATTATGAAAAAATCATTTTTATGTTGCTTTTTTGATTCTTTCCCAAGTCAAAGATGATCCAACTTCTTCTCCTGGAGCTAGTAGAATCTTCGGATGAGAACCCAGCTTGCAACACACGAACAAGGGTTAGGTTAGGGCAGGGGGGTGGTTCCAGGGAGGCCTCTCCGACACTCAAGTCAGTGACTGTAGGAGAGAAAAATCTAGAGAGCGGGAATGTAATTCGCAGTAATTAATTGAACTTACTTACAAATGAGATAGATTGACCTTTTCATACCTGGGTTAGCTGGCCTCGTGGGCCACGTAGGAGAAAATGACTCGTGGGTCAGATCCGAGCCTTATAAGTCATGGGCCAGATAATTTTATCTGCAGCCCAATAATTAATGAATGATATTGGGTAATTAAGCGGATTAAATAAGTGCTTTAGTTCAATAATAATAATAATGAATTACTTTTTTGCCCACAACACATTTCAATCTAACTATGAATCTTGGAGTTATGCAGAAATATTATTGGATATGCAGATCTGAATATATTCAGCTTGTAAAGGAATTTGGATCTCTAATTAGTTAATCCCATTTATTACAATTTGAGTAAAGGATTAAACAATATGTCTTATAATTGAATCTCTATTTGCACAACACTAGAAGTTCGCTTTAAATTATGTCTGCAAGTTGGAATTTTAGACCATAACGGAACGAATTGAAGGGTCCAATACTTATAAAAATACAGTGTGCATTTGAAAGTGATGCCAACACTTTAAAAACACAAATGAAAGACTTTAATCAAAAATACAATTTCATAATGTATGAAATAAAGACAGATTTAAAGACAAGACACAAGATATTAAAAATTTTGTAAAAGCAACAACTCTCTTTTACAAAGTATGATAATACATTTAGTGCACTCAAAACACTCGTTCTACACTGAATCTATCTCACACAAACACTCAACACTCGAGTTCTAAAAATGATGCCAACAATGTCACCAACATTCTTGGTATCACTGAGCTTCTGCAGAATTTTTCTGGTATGAAAAAAGCTGGAAGATGAACTCTCAAATCCTGAATCTATAATCGACTTGTGATGTTTTCTGATCCTTAAATAGATATCTCTTGGACAACTTCCTGCAAGAAAATAGGAGAAAACGTCATGCAAAGATTACGGAGAAAACCACTTGCCCATTACATGTAACTTTTAAGGAGTTACAAAACTTAACTTTTAACTTCTAAAATATAATTCCTCAAAAACTGAAATATTAACTGCTAGAGAAATAACCAGAAATCTGGAAAGAAATTTGAAAGAGAAACAATGTTTGAAAAATTCAAACATTAACAATACCAATAGCATTTTGTTGTTTTACCAAGATGACAATTGTTATTTCTACTAAATAATTCTATTAGCTAACTATTATGATATTATCCATGTTACACCAAATTATGACGAGTATACAAATAAATGAGAAGCGTCCCATTTTCTTAAAATAGAATACTTGATGTACTGCCAAATAGCTATTGTTTTCAGTAACAACGCTAGTTAAGTTATTATATTTCCATAGTATTCGAGAAATTATATTTCAGTTGTGATTTATCGGGTATATTCTAAACGTCAACAATGAATCCAATTATTGCCATACCTAGTCAAATTAATTAGCCCATTAAACATGTTAACATAAGGGATAAAAAGGGAAAGTTTATGGGCAGTATTAATTTAGGCTTAGTTGTGTACCAACTACCAAACATGCATCAATTCATTCAGTTAGGATCATTTAAAACGTTTGAACATCTTTCTCAGCAAAGAAAATGGAGTTAATATGAAAGTCTGTTTTTTTCTTGCAAGTTGGGTACCCCTCCCACCATACATCATTAATTCCTAAAAAGTTTTTGGGGGATTCATATGGTTTATATTCTTTTAGAGATAATTACAAAAACCCGCCTGAGGTTCGGGCTAATTACAAAAAAATAAAGAAGTTTTTGAAAATTGCAAAAAAATCTTTGAGGTTTGATTTTTTCTTACATTTTTTTTCTTCATAAACAAAAAATATTTCAAAATACCCCTTGATATTTATGAAAATATTATAGTCACCCTTTTAAATTTAAGACATAATCAAATATGATGGAGCTTTTTGTAATTTTGAATCATCATTGAATATTCTTGTAATTAGCCCAAACCTGAGGGGTTTCTTTGTAATTATCCATTTTATTTATGCAGATTTTGCAGTTGGTCACTCTAGTAATAGGCCAATTTTACCTATAATCAACAACCGTAGAGGCTACGGTAGTCGGTAAGAACGTACTTGAGAAATTCAAGAAGTTACCCTTTAGGCCCTTAAAAAAAAAAAGAAAGAGTTTAGGTAACTGTGTCATAGTCAATTTTTTTTTCCTCTATTAATAAATGTTCAAATTTCTATGTACAATTCCTTCTCAAAAAAAAAAAAAAAAAATTTCTATGTACCATTGACAGCTTTTACATATGCAATTATAAATGAAATGCATGTGGAACCTTTTATTGTGACGCTTGTAAGTTGTAACTAATCATCTAAGCACATTTAATTAGATAAGGAAGAAAGATATTAATATTTTTGTATGCAATACTTTTTTTAATAATTTATCAGTGAAATCTGTTTATATATGTGGCCCATTGTTAAGCCCATTTTCAATTAATCCTGGCCCAAAATTACAGCCCAAGTTTCTAATGCCACCAGCCCAAACCCATATAAACCCAATTAACTCGGTCGTGAGTCGGACTGCGGGATCCGGATTTCTAATCCGCGGCCCTTGAGCCTTGATCTGGACCGTTGATTTCACTCTAATCTGAGCCATTGGTTTATGCCTTTATATAGGTCTTCTCCGAAACCCTGATTCATAATTCACTCTGTGGTTTCTCTCTCATCTCTCAAATTCTCTCGATTCTTCTCTTGCTTTGGGTTGTTCACTCTCTCTCTAAAACTCCGGTCTCTTCTTTGGATCGATTTGGGATTTTCGTGTGTGAGAGGTGAGATCTAAGTTCTTCTTTGTCTTGTTCACCTTCTTTGTGTACAAGATCCTTCTTCTTGTGTGGATTAGGGTTTTGGGTGGTTCGAATCAGATCTAGGGTTCCTCAGGGTTTTTCTGGTTTAGTGTGAGTTTTGCATGTATTTCGGGCATAATTTTAGCTATAATGAGTTGATAAACATGCATTACCTTAGTAATATGGGTCGTGTTCTCAATATGTGGAAAAGATATTACACTCTGCTCGTTTTGTAGGAAAATCACTATTTTCGTAGCACGTTTGTGGCAATTGGGAGCATTGCAGCTATTAGAACCCTTGTGAATCGTAGAAAGATACGTGGAACAATGAGTACACAAAGTAAGGAGTTGATCCGAGAAAAATCAGCTGAATCAGAGCAGAAAATGACCAAACACGGGCAACACGTGCATCTAGGCACGGCCCGTGCGTGTTGTGAAAAGTTGATATTTGGTTCGACATGACACACGGGCACCCATGCTCATAGGCATGGCCCGTGTCGTCTGTCTGTATGGGATTTCTCTTAATCTAACCGTATTGATTGTGGTTTGGCACAGGGAATATTATAAATAAAGAGAGGCGGCCCCAAAAAGAAGACACATACTTTTACCCTAGAAAGCACATAAAAGAGCACCCTTCTACCTGAGGAATCGAGAGAAAGATCGAGGTTGCATCCACGCTGAGGATTGAAGATTGATCGAGATATCATCGATATCCCCGAGTTTTCTTACTCCATTGTATTTTATTTTCATTTAGTTTAATAGGAATATGAACAATTTGTCTCTTAGTTATTTATACCCCATGTCCGGCTAAACACCTTGTGATTCCTAGGTTTGGGATTAGGTTAATTAACTCTTGTTTGATGTTTAATTTGAATTGAGGTTATTATTTCGAAACCCTATTCGAGTACTTTGCTTTATTACTTGTTTTATCATATGGCCAATGGTTTAACATGTTTGATGTATTGATTCATAATTCGAGATATGAGTTTCAATACTAGATCTTGAAGTGCTTGACATGAATATTTTGCATGATTGAGGAGTCTGTGATATTTGTGAGGATAACCGATCTTTTATGCTTTTGAGAGTTGTTTATCTTATGTTGAGTGAGATGTTAGCACGTATAATTCAATTAACATATTTATGTGTCTCGAGAGAGATGAGATAAATTACTTTTGTGATCATCTTATAGGAAGATAGATAATAACTTTGGTTTTGATTAATCGGATAACAAAAGGAGATTAATCAAACCATAACCCGAATCCATTCATCTACTTGATCTTTTCAATCGTAACTTTTTTTTTTGTTCTTTTATGATAAAATATTGTCTTAGTTTTACAAAACAACAATCAACTTTCGATCATCTAAATAAAAATAATAATATTACAATCTCAATACTTAGTGCATAGATTTATTAGTCTCTGTGGGATCGACCTTGCTTACCCTATCTATTAACTACGCCGTTCACTTGCGGTGAAGCTAAAAATAAGGCGAATAAGTTTCTGGCGCCGTTGTCGGAGACTAATTAAATTTTTAGTACTAATATTGCGATACATAGTATTATTTTTAATTTAGATATTTTTCTTTTTATTTTGTTTAATTCCACTCCTACATCATTTGGTTTGTTTTTTTAGTTGGTTTAGGCAGTGCATGAACACTCGCTCAAAGCGAAGGGAATTAGCACCGTTCATACCAAAATTTGAAGCTTTCGCCGGGCGGATAAGTGCAGCTACTAAACGAGCAGAAAGAAATCTAGATCATACTATGGAGGTTGTGGAAGAGAACAATGGGGGTAATATCTGTTCGCCAAAAATATTTTGGTTCATACAACTGCAAGTGTACAGTGTAGTTTATAGGATAATGGCAAGCAAGGTCATATTCCTCAGGGATTGAATCTCGAAACACTTAGGCTATAATAACATCGTATTCCAATTTTATTGAAGCGACCAAATATTGAGTATTTTAATAACTAAAAATCAAAAATAAAGAAAAATAAATAAAATAAATTTGTGAACCCCACAAGTATTTTCAAGGGTAGGGTGACCAGGTCCAACCACTATGGTGACCGGTCCAACCCCGCGGACCGGTCCACATGTTGTTTTTTGTTGTATTCTTTCATTCTCTCAGATAGAGCGCGGCCGCCTATTGTTTTGATGACAAATTCTAACCGCAGTTGTGCAATGCAGACAACTTTTTCTCAATTTATGGTATTGATCTCCAACATCTATATTCTTCATTTGTCTTGAAATTTCTTACGATTTCAATCTCATAGGAGAGAGCTTATCAAGTTCAAGACATCCTCTATAAATAGATGAAGAATTGAATCAACACAACAAGAGAGAAAACTACAACACAACAAGATACATTCAAGCAAACACTTTTGTTCTTCAATTTCAATATTCATGTTGTAATAGCCTAAGGTCTTTCACTTTCACATCTTGAGGTATAGGCTTATTCTTGATTACACTTGCACTCAAAATTGTATTATTCATTATCGAGTTGTAATCTTGAATTTTTGGGTTCATCATTCAACACAAGATATCCTTGTGAGTGTTCTTATGGTAAGAACACACTTGGGTGATCTAGGTGTTAGGTGCAAGAAGATTGTGGTAATCTTCTTATCGAAGAGTTTGGTGCTCTTTGAGGTGTTGAAGAATTTGGTGTTCTTCAAGGTTGAAGATTGTGGTAATCTTCACAAGGTGCCATTGAAGATTGTGGGAATCTTCAAAGGAGATTGTGATAATCTCCAAAGACGTGTTGTAAGGTGATGTTGTATTAATTGTGGTAATTAATAAAATCTTTTTTTCCTTTTGAAATCCATCCCTGAGATCTTTGGGGTGGTAGATGATTAGGCCCTAGGTGGGTTGAACCTCTATAAATCGATGCGTGTTGTTTACTTCCCGCATTTCCATTCTTGTTTTGGCTTATTTATCCGAAAAAGAGGGCATAATCGAGAAAATGGGCATAATCTATTCACCCCCTCTAGATTATCGTAGCCACTTGGACTTCTGAAGTTACAAGAATATATGCGATATCACGCCCAACAAGGAAACCAAGTAAAACACACTAAATATGTGTGCAAATGCATCACATATATATCATTTTATGCCCTCAAATGCACGTATATTTTACACTCATCAAAATCTCACTAGTACAAAATTGACCATTTGCATCGGTTGAAAAACGACTTTAAGCATTAGTTCCAACTGCGAAAGATGGTTAGCTGGTTAACTGGCCAGAAAGGCCCCCTTAAACATCTACTGAAATGCATAATTTGTTTCTGGAAAAAAAAATAGAACTGCTTTTAATCCTAAATGTTGTGAGAAATACAAGACACAAAAAGATGTGAACCATAGGTATTGTATGTTTTTAAATGATATTGTTACATGAATATAGCTGGATTATGTTTCAAGTGTAATTTTGTACTTTCTTCCATTTAATTTCTTAAGGGATAATTACAATAGACCCCTACGAGGTTTGGGCTAATTACAGAAAAAACCCAGAGATGTTTTAAAATTATAAAAAGCTCCTCATGATTGATTCTTTATTACATTTTACCCCTTCATAAGCAAAAAAAAAAAAAAACATTTCAGTAGGAACTCTATGAATTCAACTATTCTTTTAGACGCAAACTGATATACTAGTTCTAGATCGACGTCCTATAGTTCAGCATATTCAGTTAGCACTATAGAAATTGCAGTTAGTAGCAGCATCAAAAACTGATATTCTGCCTTCAACCTCACCTCGGCACTTTGGTAAACCCAAATCCCATAAAAATCAACCTAGGCGGCGCCGTGACTGTTGGAGAAGCTGAAATGTCCAACAAAAACAGAGCATAAAACACAAGGGGAAGGTAAGAAAGTGTAAAATAACATTTTTGGGATTTCAACTTGAACTGGAACTATGCTCGAGCATGAGTTAATTAAGCTTGAGTTTGAGTTTTCTGTAGTTGAATCGGCCTCAAGCTTGCTAACAAGATTCAGATAATCTCATTTTTTTTGTTTACCAAAGGAAAACTTTGTGGTAACTTCCACTAGATTTTCTCAGCCTATTTTTGTCAACAACCTGAATTAGTAATCCAATACCAGGTCGTAGAATTTTACCTAAACATTGACCTTCTAATCATCTTGTCTCTGAGCATGTAAATTATTAAGGCTATACCCAAACAGAGGAAGCATAAAACAAATGCTATCAGGTACTGTGAGATCATGGACTGGATATTTCACAAGTCAATCAGCTTATTATATGGTTTTGTTTGTTTTTCCTTGTGAAAGCAAAAGTGAATGGTTACTTCAGATCCACAAACTCTGGAGTTAAAACCTACTGCATCGAATCTGAATGCTATAGAATGTAAATTCTCGATTAAACCTTGATAATTACACTGATAACTGAAACTAATGGTTTGCAATTAATTGGTTTCATCATCTGTTCTTTACAAGGAGAACGGAAATCTCGCACGTTTAGCAATTCAAAAAGACAAGCATAAAAAAGGTATTAAAAAAAATTAATCCTGTGCTTCAGAACAACAAAAAAGACAAGGCAGCTATAACAATAACTTTATTTTGTCTTGTGCAGACCAATTTTATACTAACCAAGTTGAGCATGAAGTATAATGAAACAAGAGTATAGGTTAGCAAACAAAAGCCAAATGCCCATACTATATACTACATAATTTGTAAAAATTGATAGATGTAAGAAGAATAAAATATTTCTCCAAGACTGCTCACTTTGTAGCTAACTCCACCTTTTACAGCACAATTACTCTTGTCACATCTATTTGTAATTTTGAACCCAAATACTTGCATTAACCAAACAATCAACTAACAATCACAAGGTTACTTTCACAGGATAAATGAGAATGCAACTTATAGTAAACGAAATTGTCGATTCGAGAAACGATGAAGAGAAACCAAGCACCAGCGCTTGACAGAAAGGGTGAAAATGCTAAGTCAGCACAGAAGTAGGTATGAGCATTGCAACTTTATGCTTATAATTTTCCAACATAGCAAAAATCACAGATCATTCCACACTTTGTGACTAAAAGAAAATGCACAAAGGAACTTAGAATTTCATCAGATTTCCTAATTTACTAGGGGAAAAAGAAAGCACAATAACCATAAAATTTCTCAAATCTGGAAATAGCTCAGGTCAAAAATCATTTCTACAGGGTTGGAGGAACTCAAGAAAGAGAAAAAAAATAGAAACTCACATAACAGGCTTTACTCATCAAAGATCTTCATGTAATTACACCAGATAACCCCGAGCTCATGTTGAACCCTAACACCAATCTCCACTAAGTTGTTCCAAAACCATAAATAAACAAGACCTACAGCTCATCAGTTCTTCCAAAAACCATAAATAAACAAAACCATAAATAATGTGTCATAACTCATAAATCGTTCAAATATGCAATGTATTTATACAATCTGTTTGAAAAATTATCACAAAGACTACTGAGAAATTAGGGCAGCGAATAATTTCTTACAGGTCTTTGCAAGAGAAGAGGATAGGGAAAGTAGTTCCAAGCAATGCCACTGCGGCGGCGCCGGCTATCAGATAGGCTGTTCCGTCGGCTGAAACATCACCGACGGCGACAACCACTGTCAGCTGCTTCCTCTCTCTAATTTGAAAAATGCCGATTGAAATCGCAGTGACGCTAACAGTGCCGAGAAGTGGGAAACTGACGGTGGTCGGCGGCTCGTGCGACGAAGATGGGTGTATTTGGGAGATTGGAGAAGATGATGATGTTTGAATTTTGAAGGTACGACGGAGACGGGAGCTTGGGAGTTCAGCTTGGCTTCTTTGTTTTTGAGGAAAAGGTCACTTAGGAAAGAAGATGGAAAAATTGAAACAAATTAAAAATTAAAAATTAAAATACTTTAAGTATCGGTTTGTTTTAAGGAATCGATACTTAAAAGTATTTTTAAGCATCTATTTTAAAAGAGAAACCGATACATAAAGTTATTGAATTAATTTTAAAAAATAAAAAGGCTATATGCATCTCCTCTATATTAACAAATGATGCCTAAAGTGTTTGTTTTATTTACAAAATTGCCACCGGCCAACTTTAGGCATCATTTGTCATTGGAAACCGATGCATATTGGGCGATTTATATAATGTTTTTGTACTAGTGGGATCCCCCAAACTTAAAGCATTGCTCGTCCTCGAGCAAATTAAGAAAAGTAATATCAAGGGAAATAAGAACACACAAGAACACTATGAACATTAAATAGCATTTGACTTCATACTTAAGAAAATCATGTAATTCATAATCAAGAAGTCATCATTCCTAAACTTGGCATAATCAATACTCTCTTGGGTACTCGACATCGCGACTCACAAGAAGATAGTGTATCACTCGACTCTCGGAAGTGTATGGATAGTGTTTACGCTCAAATTCAATTCAGTGAATGTAGAACTACCATAGGCTTGCAAATCGTCTAACATCTCTACCACTTTTGTGTGCACAATCTAAGAATAAAAAAGGACTTTTATTAGGTAGTAATATAGGCTCTTTGGCAAGGGTAGAAAAATTTGGATTAAATGACTTGACTTGAGCAAATAGAATTTAAGCATCTGACTTGCAATTCACCAACCCAATTTCAACATAATATTAATTTTCTTTTTCAACTCAATTCCACCCTTATTTCTCCTCCTTTTTCATACTTAGGCATTTTCGCCTTCTTTTCTTTTTCTTTAGCCTCTAGCTCTCTTTTTTTTCCATAATTTTTTTCAGAATTTTCTTTTGCTCGATTTTCTCTTCTTTTTCGAGCTTCATGTATTTTTTCATTTACCCGATATCTCTTGCTCATCCCTCTTTCTTTTGCCAACTTCCTCTCTTTTTCATAAATTTTCACCACATCTTCTCCAAACTTATTCATTTTCTATAAGCTCAAGAAATTTCGGACAAAATCATGTTAAAGATTAATGTGGCTAACAATAAAAGTTTTGGCTCAAAATTGGCTAACTAGGGAATCATGAGTTCATAGGTAGGCTTTTTAAGCCGAGTAGCTAAACAAAGATGGCCTTAAATCATTTTCAAAAATTGCACACACACATGGCTTCAATGAAGATACGAGAACAAGTTCGAGAGTTCTATCAATCATGAATGACACACTCAAGAAAAAAATAAGTCATAATATAAAGCGATTTAAGGCACAAAAGGCGACAGGCTTATTTTTCACAACATGCTCAAATACCCAATTTTCTTAATAAATGCCAAGCAAATAAATAACTTTCCTCCTAATAATTTATCACATTATTCCCACAAGTATGTTATCTCATGCCATAAAATATTCATAATAAAATCATACGGGAGCTGGGCATAAAAACTGAATTAAAACCACACAAAAAAGCAATTAAACGTGCTAAAGCGGTAAACGTGCTAAAATAAAAATAATAAAAAACGAAAATCTTAAAAAAATCGAAAATTTTAATGCAAAAATTCTCTACATGCAATCCTAAATGCAATGCAAAATATGCAACAGTGCTAATTTACGCATTCTTGACAATCCCCCAAACTTAAAATATGCTTCGTCCCGAACATATGAGAAAATTATCAAAAGATACGATGAATGCATAAAGAGTACTTACCTGGATGGTTGACACGACCTATGTACATTTCACACGTCTGGGCCGTGTAGCGGCTGAGCAATCTCGGTTTAGCTCTGTCTCGGCCACACGGTTGTGTGCGACTCACGCGCGCCTGCCCGTGTGGGTCAGTCGTCAGTCGCACGCGGCTTTGTGTGGAGTTCCACACAGTCGTGTGAAGTAGTTTTCTTTTTTTAACTCCGGAGTTTGTCGCGACGTCTCTTGGGTTGCCTCCCACACAATGCTAAGTTTTACGTCTTCAACCGATTTTAGATTTCTAATCACTATTGCTAAACTTTGTCATTTGAAACACCTTGAACCCTCAATGCCATCCATCGAGGCGAATGGCGTTGCATTGCTCCCGTAGATTCATTTCGGTATCGCTTGGGAATTTGCCTTTCGATGTTGACCTCCCAACAGCGATTGCGATGGATACTTGTGTTTCTAGAGATTTCAATCTCGCACTCAACAAAAACGATGTTAGTAACGACGAAGAGAAAAATAAAAAAAAAATCGAAAAAGAAAAAAATATTTACAAAAAATATGCTTCAATTAAGATTGGACTACTTATTACTATATCTAAGTAGAATCTAATCAATCCTCGACAACGGCGCCAAACACTTTTCGCCAAATATATTTTAGTTCATACAACCGCAAGTGTGCGATGTAGTTTATATGATAATGGCAAGCAAGGTCGTATTCCTCGGGGATTGAATCTCAAACACTTAGGCAATAATAACATCGTATTCCAATTTTATTGAAGCGATCGAATATTGAGTATTTTAATAACTACAAATCGAAAATAAAGAAAAATAAATAAAATAAATTTGTGAACCCCACAAGTATTTTCAACATCTTTAAGAGCAACCTTAGGCACATAATCCCATATGCTTCTTCAATATTAAATGCGAATAAAGTTTTAAAAACCAATTCATGCAATTTTATGGGTTCAATTCCTAAGTTCATCTACTCCCCTGTCCAGGTGGTGTCACGCCCCAGACGGGACGCGACGACGATCAACCACTTAAACAGAAATAAACCCAACAGTCTAGACAAATGATACAACAATCCCAAGTGAAACAAGCAGTCTAAAGCAGCGGAAATAAAGTAAACATAAGTGCGAATTAGAACTTAAAGTCTTGCAAGATCCAAATACATCCAACATAATAACCTTAATAAGTTTACAGGCCAAAACTAAAACGTAAAGTACACAATATCCAAATCTTAAATATCAAAGGGTTCTACGCCCTTAAGTACGATCCAACATGAAAACGAGAATAAAGGAGTCCAATAACAACAAAAGTAAAAGAAATAAGTCCAACAACATCAACAATAATAGAAAGCAAGTCTAACAGTGGAGCAAGGGTAATCAGTCTGTGGCCGGATCGACATCTTCAACATAGTCCTCATCTAAAGGTTAGAAAATAGGAGGGGATGAGACAGAAATCTCAGTGGATGGGGTGATCGTGTACAAGTGTGGCGATATATATAGTTAACGCGAGAAAATAGTTGTATGAAAACGCGTGAGATATGATGCATGATTTCACACACAGTCCACAAGCGTCGTGATAAATATATTTAAGTAATATACTTATACAATTTAAGAAACAGTTCGTGGTCACACAGACACTATGTGATTCAGGCAAGACAGGTAGGATTGCATACGGATTTGTAGTGCCAATCCTATGCAAGACAAGTAATGGTTGCGTACGTTTGTAGCGCCAACCAATGCAATACAAGTAAGCGGTTGCATACGGATTTATAGCACCAACCAAACGGGTCCGATTAACTCCAGAATTGTGTGGATCAGACAACGATTCCTTCGTTCTTCCTTGTAACTCCCCGAGCAAGATGGTCCAAGACCTGTCACCTTATCGCTCCATAGGCAAAGACAAATCCACAGTAGAGCTAGCTAGGCCTGGATTGTCATAATCATGATTATACCTCAAGTACTACGACCCGCTTCCCTTGGACAAACTCCGTCCCTCAGTTGCGGGATTAGGACGATGGGGCCGGAGAGTGGAATAGCAGCCAAGCTGCCCGGTTCCATCCCCGACGTATCCATTCCGACTGTGAGCTCGACACACCAAGTTGACTCAGACAAGAAAGTAAATACAAGTTCAGGTAGTCAACCAGGCAGTCGAGTATTATTGATTCAGGGAAGCAGTTCAGTAAAATTTTCGAAAATCGCGAGTGGCAATTATGGTGTTGGTGGAGTTATTTGGATGAAGATGATTACCAGGAGGATAAGCAATCTTCGATATCTTGAAAGATTAGGTGGAACATAAGTCCCGTTATAGATTCAAAATCGCAAGACGAGGAAGCCGCCCGATCGGGTATTAATCGGTCAAGATAATCCGATAAGTCAAGGGATTTTTGAGAAAATAAAATATTTTAATTAATTATTAAAGTCAGAGGGTCCAGGGCTGTATCATTAAAAGAAAAATAATTTGGGTTAGGTCCTTGTTAAAAAGAAAATTTACAATTAGCCCCGTTTTGTAAACACCAATACTTTTGGGGTTAAAATTTGAATAAATAAATGTCCTGACCTTGAAAAATTATGAGGTGAGTTCCTAAATTCTCTAAATTGTTCAGAGATTCAGATTTTTAAAGTTTTGAGGTCGAGTTATTATAAAATTCTCACATTGGCCCCAAATTTGTTAAAATTGTCATTTCGGGCCCTAAGTTTAAAATAATTGGAACTCATAAACCGGAAGGGATTTTAATGTGATTTCAGTTGGAAAATGTCACTAAGGTCAGTGGGATATTGGGACCAAAACATTTTTAAAAATAAATAAGTATAGGTCCCTTAACTTTTGAAAATATATATTTTGTCCCATTTTGAAATAATTGCCTTTAAGGCTTTTAGGGGTCCAATTGTTATGAAATTTGAACCTTGGGTCCAAAATATCATTAAGTTATAGTTACATTAGTATTTCCAGGTATATGGACTGTATAAGTCCTGAAAATTTCATGTGGGTCCTCAAGTTTAATCTTTTACAATTTGGTCCCTCAATTTTTTTAAAATTACTTTCCAAGCTCTAAACACTTGGATTTTTGGAATACACTTAAAATATGTTATTTTCTGTCCCTTAAGAGTTAAAATTTCAAATTTTAAAAATAGGGTCTGGTACAATTTCGAAAATTGCAATGTAGCCCTTAAACTTCTAAAATTTTACAATCTAGTCCTTGGGCTTTTAAAGGTTGATTTTATTTATCTTAAAACTATTAAAACTTTATTAAAATGTCCAAAAATCATTTTTGGACCTGAATACAGTCCCAAAATTCAAAATTGCAGAGGGGTCTCTTAGGTTTTATTTTCTTGTAATTAAGTCCACCAACTTTCTATTTTTGCATTTTAAGTCCAAAAATTGAAATTAAATCAATTATACTCGACTTGTCCAGGCTATAAGTCATACAAAACATGGATTTGAAGAATCATACACATGCATGTCCATTTCATAAAAGAATTCATCAAATACAACAATAAATTGTACATGCATGCACCTAAATTTCAATAAATAGCATTTTTGAGCAACACTTGAGAATTTTTCACAACTTGATACAAGAATTTAACATGCAATACATAATATATATATATATATATATCAAGTGCTCAATAACAAAATACTACATGCATTTGAGAAAAACACCTAGAAGTTGGAAAATTGTTTCCACCCACCTTAAAATTGGATAGTTGTGAAATAAAAGGATAAATTTCACAACTTGATTATGAAGTCACTTAGGTCAGCCCATAAGTCAAGAAATACCAAACATTAAGAGTTAGAAAAATGAGTGAAAATTAAGGAGAAAAAGAAGAAGGTGAGAAAATTGGAAATACTACACTTTACCTTGTGTAGTAGATGAAATGGAACTAGTAGAAGCTTCAAAGTTGGAATTTTTGGCTCACCCTCAAAACCACTTAAGGTCAGCCCTATTTCTCAAAAATAAAAAAAAGGGGTGTTAAAATTTGAAGAAAATAGGAAGAAGAAGATAAAAGGGCTCTAGTGTCCAAATCTTACTTTGTAGTCCAAATTCTCCAAAAATTTTCTTCAAGTCTTCTAAGTTGACCACCATGCATGCATGTCCTTATGTAGGCTCCTATGTGTACCTCCAAAAGTCAAAATTAAATTAAGTTAAGAAGAGAAGGTGATGAGTTATAGGATATCAAGTTGAATTGAAGAATAAAATTTCCTACCTTTGAGAGGGGGTGGTTCGAATTCTATGAGTTAAGTAGGAAGAATGTTTGTTTTTGTTTAAGTGTTTGAAGAAAGAGGAAGTGTTTGATGATATGAAGAAGATATTCTTGAAGATGTGAAGGATGTTTGAAGATATGAAGAGTGTGTTCTTGAAGATATGAAGGGGTGTTTGAAGATGTGAAGGATGTGTTCTTTGAAGATTTGAAGATATGAAGAAATTTTAGAGAGAGAAGGAGGAGATTGTTAGAGAGAAGGAGGATAATTTGCCTGATGATTAAAATGTGTTGGATGAAAATTTTTAACAAAATTTTTGAAAAAAAAAAAAACTTGTGGCCGTCCACAATAGATAGAGAGAGGAGAGGGAAATTTTTGTTCAATTTTGTGTCTTGTAATTTGTCTCTTGCATGGAGACAAAAGGAAGTCAAAGTATGGGCAAAGGATGGGTAAGGAAGAAATGTTGGGTGAGTGGGAATAAGTTGGGAATATAGTATTAAAAGAATTAATGTATAAGATAATGTGTATAATGTTTGAATTAATGGTGTAATTGTAAGTCAAGCGGCTACGATAATCTAGAGGGGGTGAATAGATTATCTCCATCTTTTCGATTTTGCCCTCTTTTTAACTCGATGCTCAAAGACAATAATAAAGGTGCGGAATGTAAACAACAACACGTCGATTTAAAGAAGTTCAACCCACCTAGGGCCTAATCCTCTACCACCCCAGTATATCCGGGATGGATTTCAAAAAGAAAAAAGATTTTATTAATAATTACCAAAATTATTACAACAAAATCTTACACCAACACCTTGAAGAGCACCACACTCTTCTTCAACACCACCTTTGAGATTACCACAATCTCACTTGAAGATTACCACAATCTCCAAACGGCACCTTGTGAAGATTACCACAATCTTCACCCTTGAAGAGCACCACACTCTTCAACACCTCAACAAGAAGATTACCACAATCTTCTTACACCTAACACCTAGTTCACCCAAGTGTGTTCTTACCACAAGAACACTCACAAGGATATCTTGTGTTTGAATGACGACCACAAATTCAAGATTACAACTCGATAATGAATAATACAATTGAGTGCAAGTGTAATCAAGAATAGCCTAGACCTCAAAATGTGAAAGTGAATAGCTAGGCAAATTACAACAAGAAATAAGACAATGTAAGAACAAGTGTATTCTTGAGTGTATCTTGTTGTGTTGTAGTTTTCTCTCATCTTGTGTTGCTTCAATTCTTCCTCTATTTATAGAAGATGTCTTGTACATGATAGGCTCCTCTTGGGGATATGAATTACTGTAAAAAATTGCAAGACAATTGAAGAAAAGAGCTATTAGAAATCAATCCCACAATTTAGGGAAAAGTTGTCTCCACACTGTTTAGAATTTTCTTTGTCAAACTTGAGCGACGGTCGTCAAGCACAAATAGACGTTTGAAAATGAGAAAACACATTTACATTGCGGCCGGTCGACGTGCACCTCGGCCGTCGACCCAGGACCTGGCACAACCGTCGCACTCATCAAAAAATGAAAGATAAAAGTTACTTTTTTCGATTTTTGCTCCCAGTCTGCACCGGCCGCCCTATAGTCGACGGCGACGGCACCGATTGCCCTATAGGGCGACGGTTGCCTGACCATTTTCTCGCAAACATGAAGTTTTCTTTTTCCTCAACTTTCGTGCAGGGTTGCCTATACTACGACGGTTGACCTCAAAATAAAAGTGTTATCCAATTTTATATCGAAAATAAACTTCAAGAAATACTCCGAAAAATAGTGAAAATATTTTAGACCGATCGGGAGTATTAGGACAACATTTAGAAACATAGTTTTAATGTAAGAAGCCCATTGACACAAAATTATTAAATGTGTTGTCCAATTTTGTCGAAAATAAAACTTGAAGAAATACTCCGGAAAATATTAAAATCATTTTAAATCATTTAGGAGTATTTGGACAACCTTTAAAACCATTGTTTTGGTGTAAAATCAAAATCATCAAAATCATGATAAAACCATTTATCAAACAGTAATTATACACAAGATGACTACATAAGGTGTATATGTGCAAGAAGTTTGGTGGTATTTCTACACCAAAATACTCCTCATTGCCGTCCACCTAGGGGCATTTGTGGTATTTCCATATATTGTTTTTGTCCCAAATTTGATAATAATAGATGAAGAATATCAATCTCCAAAATAATTAGTGATTTCCTTGATCACTTATAAGTCTCATGATCACTTATTCTAAATTAAATTCTTAATTCTATAAGGTATAGGTCTCTAAAATAAATAGTCCCTTAAAATTCTAAGGTGGCTAATAAATACACAAATAGTAATAATGATCAATCAAGTGATCATAAATGCGAAATAGAATTAATAAATGATTATGATCACAAGTAATAAATAAAATAAAATTAAATGCAAATATATTCATTATTAATATTTACTCGTCAAAGTGACACGGTAAAATAGTCGATAAAATACATAGACGATACAATGATCAATTACACGCTCGAAAAAATCAGGAGCTTCACAGGTGGTGGCGTAAATAGTTGATTAATAACAATTGTAGTCCTCCTGGATCGTTAAGATTCTTATTACCTCCAAAAAGATCTGCGAATTGAATGACTCCCCACAAACACGCTGTCACACATGTTTCATATCCTAATTCGATTTAGTCTTTGTTAGAACTCATCGTCCAAAAATTTTGTACTAACAAATATGATATGCAATTTATTGATCGGATAAAAAACAATTAAAAATAAGCACCGAATTCATAAAATAGAAAGCATGAAGCAATTAAGAAAACAAATAATCATATTAGTATAAATCCACGATTTCGATTATGCCCTAAAATCCAAAAAATATGCCAAACATTGATTACAAACTCATGACAAATTCAAATCAATATTATGACATCATATAAGCACAAACAAGAGTTCTTAGACATAGAAAGAAAATCCCTTCTTGTCGGGATGGATTCCCTTCCAAGCCCTCGAAGCTCTTGTGCTCCCTGAGATCTGGCCTTGTGGTATTCTTCGCGACCTAGCCTTCTCTTCGCTCGAGAATATCTTCGATTCTTGCGTTCTGTGTTATTTGATGTGTTTTTGATGTATGGAATGATGTAATTTCGTGCAAATCCTTGGTTCCCTTTATTTAGGTGCTTGGAGAGGTCACTGTAGAGTTTGAATGGGAAAAGAACTCCAAAAAACGCGCGTGCGCGGTGTCCCACACGGCCAGTGGTGGAACCACACGGCCGTGGGTTTACATGCCTTTTCCACACGCCCGTGTGGGCTTCACGATCTGGCCGTGCGGGCCTAGTTCCATCCCCTGTTTTCTTCCCTTGAAATTTGAATGAGATCAATAATATAGAGAATTAAGTGAGAGTTGGTTTATGGGAATGAACGAAAAGAAAAGAAGGAAAAGAATGATGAATACTCATGAAACAAATCGGAAAAAAGAAAAAAAGAGAAAAAATCAAATTTATGATTGGGTTTGATATGAATAAACTTGTAGGTTGGGGTTGTAATATGATGTGAAAAAGTTGAGTTTTATCAAAGAAGAGAAAAAAAAAAGGGGAGGTTATGAGGAATTGATGAAAACAAGGGAGGTTTGAGACGCATAGTGGTTTGATATGAGGTTTGATATATCGAATGAAAAATATGCTTACCAATCTATATGCTCGAGTTTGAGTAAATTTATCTATATTTCCCTACCCTATCCAAAGAGCCTTCACTACAACCAAATGACAAAGTCCTTTTGATTCATGAATTGCATATACTTTAATGGCGGAGATTTGAGACGATTTGCAAGCTTATGGTAGTTCTTCATCATTGATATGATTTGAGCGTAAACACGTCCCTTATACACTTGAGAGGAGAGCATACACTTGATCGGTGAGTTGTGATTCAAAACATTTGCCATGGTTTTATTGAAACGTGTTCTATGCTTTAGATAATTGAGGTTTGGTTGATTCGATGCTTGATACCTATAGATAAGCATCATGAGTTTTTTTTTTTGTGTTGTTCTTGATTATTGCTTTTCATTCCTCCCACTTGTGTTTTGTCTTGTCTATAAAGCGTTGGCCACCGGACCTGTCAACAGTTTAAGTTTGAGGGTTTGTTTAGTGTGAGTTTTGCATGTATTTTGGGAATAATTTTGGCTATAATGAGTTGATAAACATGAATTACCTTAGTAATATGAGTCGTGTTCTCAATATGTGGAAAAGATATTACGCTCTCCGCTCGTTTTGCAAGAAAATCACTATTTTTGTAGCGCTTTATGGCAATTGGGAGCATTGCGGCTATTAGAACCCTTGTGAATCGTGGAAAGATATATGGAACAATGAGTACACAAAGTAAGGAGTTGAAACGAGAAAAATCGGCTGAATCGGAGTAGAAAATGACCAAGCACGGGTAGCACGTGCGTGTAGGCACGGCCCGTGCGTGATGTGAAAAGTTGATATTTGGTTTGGCATGACACACGGGCAGCCCGTGCGCATAGGCACGACCCGTGCATCTGTGCGGGATTTCAGAATATGACTTCGTATTGATTTTGGTTTAGCACAGGAATGTTATAAATAAAGAGGAGACGTCCCCAAAAAAGACACATACTTTTACCCTAGAAAGCACAGAAAAGAGCACCCTTCTACCAGAGGAATCGAGAGAAAGATCGAGGTCGCATCCACGCTTGAAGAGTGAAGATTGATCGAGAGATCATCGATATCCCTGAGTTTTCTTACTCCATTGTATTTTATTTTCATCTAGTTTGATAAGAATATGAACCATTTTTCTATGAGTTGTTTATACCCCATGTCCCGGCTAAACACCTTGTGATTCTGGGTTTGGGATTAGGTTAATTGACTCTTGATGTTTAATTTGAATTGAGGTTATTATTTGAAACCCTATTCGAGTACTTTGCTTTATTACTTGTTTTATCATATGGCCAATGGTTTAACATGTTTGATGTATTGATTCATAATTTGAGAGATGAGTTTCAATACTAGATCTTGAGTGCTTGACATGAATATTTTGCATGATTGAGAAGTTTGTGAGTATTTGTGAGGATAAGCGATCTTTTATGCTTTTGGGAGTTGTTTATCTTATGTTGAGTAGAGATGCTAGCATAGATAATTCAATCAACATATTTATTGTGTCTCGAGAGAGAGGATACATTACTTTTGTGATCATCTTATAGGGAAGATAGATAATAACTTTGGTTTTAATTAATCGGATAACAAGAGGAGATTAATCAAACCATAACCCTGAATCCATTCATCTACTTGATGTTTTCAATCTTAACTCTTTGTTTTGTTCTTTTATAATAAAATATTATCTTAGTTTTACAAAACAACAATCAACTTTCGATCGTCTAAATAAAAATTAATAATATTACAATCTCAATATACTTACTTTGCTCAATTTATTAGTCTCGTGGGATCGACCTTGCTTACCCTATCTATTAACTACGCCTTTCACTTGCGGTGAAGCTAAATATAAGGCGGCGGTTCAAGGTCAGTGAGGTTTAGTCTAGTGGCAAGCTTTTAAACTACCTGCGGTTCTCAGGGTTGTGATTTGTGGTGACATTCTCTTAGGGTTTACGAGTCCCCGGCGAATCATTTTACTATTCGGTTTTTAGGGTTGTATCCCTCATATACTTTGTGTTATTTCTTTACGTGTAATTTTCTTTCCGATTGTACTTTACTTTACGAAATTGAGTCTAGAGTACAATTTGTATTAATAGGCTTGATTAGTCGTAATTTATTTTGGTACTTCGTGTATCAATCTATTGAGCGAGATAGATACCCAACAGTGGTATCGAGCACCTATATGCCTTTTGGTGGGTTGGCGCTTTTGGATCTTGAGCTTCTTGGTGATTTGTGGCTCCTTTGTATACTTGGTTGTGGTGAGAACCAAGGACTTGCTCTGGTTGTAAGGCTCTCTTGTTCCCTTTCTCATTATCTTTATTTTTCAAGATCTTAGTCTAGGGAAACCATTAGCACTAAACCTCTTGACCACCGTGCCTTGAGTGCAATGGAATCCGAGGTGGGAGGGGGATCTACCCGTTCTTTATATTTCATTTACGTGACCTTGGTTTCTTGGGACTCTGTGTGGTCCTGTGTTGCCTTGCTTGCTTACTTTGCTTTGTGTTGGACTCTGTGTGGTCCCTTAATTGCCTTTTCTTTTCTGTTGCCATATAATTGGACTCTGTGTGGTCCACCTACTTATTGCTTCAGTTGTCCTACTTGATAGTTGTGATACTTGATATTGTGTTGTATTCTTTGTGATATCTTTGTGGCTTTATCCGTGAATATGGTTGGTGTATCCGGTTATCATATGGAACCCTTTTATGGGAAAACTGATTTTTCTATTTGGCAACAAAAAATGAAGGGGATTTTAATTCAACAGAAATGTTTTAAAGCCATTAATCAAAAGTACACTGATAAAGATACTGCTGAAATAAAATATGAGCTTGATGAATTTGCTTACTCATCCATTATCCTTAATCTCTCTTATGTTGTTTTGAGAAAAGTTGGCAAGTTAACAAGCGCCAAAGATTTGTGGGATAAATTGCAAGAACTTTATACTGAAACTTCTCTACCCTCAAAACTCTTTCTCTTTTGGAAAAGTTTTTTAGATTTAAACTTGATCTTACCAAGGATATGGATGAGAACTTGGATGTTTTTACAAAATTGATACAAGATATCAAACTTCTTGGTGATAAAAACATTGATGATTATACTTCTATTGTGTTCTTTGAATGCTATTCCCGATTCTTATCTTTGATGTGAAATCTACCATTAAGTATGGTAGAGATTCTATTACCCTAGATCTTTGTGATTAATGGCCTTAAGAGTAAGTAATTAGATTTGAAGATATCCAATGGGAATGAACAGGGGTCAGGGAAAGTTATGCATGTTAGGGGTAGAACTCAGAATAAGAAAAAAGGGAACAACAACAACAACAAACATGGTAGAAAGAGAAGCAAAAGCGAGGAGGAGGTCTGTTCTAGACCTAAGAACAATAGGAAGTGTTATAAGCTGTGGTGAACATGGCCATTACATCAAAGAATGTACTCAACCCAGAATAACTGAACAATAATCAAAACAATAACCGAACAATAAAAACCAAACTAATGACTCGTGAACTTAACAACCGGCAATGATCATATGGGTGATGTGTTTATGGTGCATGAGTTGCATGATTCTGTGAATGTTGTGCCTTCAAATGCTTTATGTTAGAATGATTGGCTAATTGATTACTCACACATTTCACATGACACCTTTCAAACACTTGTTTGCCTCCTATGCTCCTCATGCAAAATGGATCTGTTTCTATGGTTAATGATAAAAATTGTCAAGTTATTGGTGTTGGTGCTTTGTGTGTTTGAAACTTGATACGAGGTTATATTTTGACTCGAATGATGTAAGGCATGTCACGATTTGTCTAATAAATTGATTTCATGTGCTATGCTTGAGCATGATGGTTATGAGGAAGATGGGGTAAGGGCTTGATGAAAATCATGAAAGGTTCCTTGTTATTGCTAAACACGAAAAGAAAAGAAATATGTATGTTCCCCGTATGCAAAATTCTATGAATAATGTGAACTCGTGACCAACTTGAACTCTGTGAATGACAAAACGAACTTTGGCATAAAAGGTTTGGTCATATTAGTTCTAAAGGACTTGAATTGTTGCATAAAGAAGGTTGTTTTGGTAATGATAAACTTACTTGTGTGCCTTTACGTGACTCATGTGTGTATGGCAAACAACAAAGAGTTAGCTTCCCCATTTTCCCTTACCCAAAACAATCTTCTTGCACCGATATTCTTGAATACTTACATGCGACATTTGGGGTCTGCCGGTGTTCCTACTCATGGTGGGAGCAGATAGTTTCTATCTGTGATTGATGATTTCTCAAGAAAAGTGTTTGTATTTCTTATGGAAAACAAGTCGATGTTTTTGAAAAACTTCAAAATTGAAAAACCTTGATAGAAAACCGCAGTGGAAAAAGGATTAAGTATTTGAGAAGCGACAATGGGTTGAAATTACAGTAACCAATTCATTGATCAACTTTGTGTTGAATCTGGTATTGTAAGTAGAGCTGGCAATGGACCGGGCCGGGACAGCCCGAACCAAGCCTGTCGGGCTTTTGAAAATTTTCGAGTCGGATCGGGCCGGGCCGATTTTGGCTGGGCCTTGATTTCCCTAGCCCAGCCCAACCACGGGCCATCGGGCCAAACCAACCCAAGTTAATTATTTAAAAAAAAACAAAAAAAGCAATTTTTTTACGCCAAAACAAAAAAAAAAAGCTATTAAAAAGCCAAACTCTGAAAGGTATTAAAAACTTATCATTGGGTGGGTCTTTTATGCAGATAAATTTGTTTAAATAATACAGGATACATACTTATTCTCTGCCCTGATACTTTTCATGATCTCTAAAAGCTATTATTAAGTTATAAACATGGGTTGTATTATTAAAAAGCACTAAGGAAAGCTATTAAAATGGCCAAAAGTTATAAACCAAACCCATCACCATCGGTCCATCATCTTGTAGCCTGTAGGCATGTGGGTAGACTACCGAGTGCTCCACCAACCTGAAGAAAATATATTTTTACATATTTTTTAATTAAATATTATCGGGCTCGGGCACCAAAAAAAGATGGGCGATTTTGGCCCGAGCCCGTCGGCCTATTGAATTGGGTCGTTTAGGCCCGAATTTTTCGGGCCTTAAAAATGAGGCCACCCAGCCCTATATGCGGGCTGGGCCAATTTTGCCAGCTCTAATTGTAAGGCACAAATCTGTGCCTTACACCCCTCAGCAAAATAGGGTTGCTGAGAGGATGAACAGAACTCTTTTGGAAAGGATGAGAAGCATGTTGAGCACTTCCGTCTTTTCAAAAAGTTAAGGGTGAAGCTAATCACACAACGCACTTTATGTGATAAATAGATCCCCATTTGCACCTTTGAAAGGGAAGTATCCTAAATAAGTTTGGTCAGCAAACTGTGGACTTTTCAAATTTAAAATTTTTTGGTTGTTCGATCTTTGTCCACCAAAAGATTGACAAACTTGATCCAAGATCTTTAAAATGGGTTTTTTGGGATACCCTTAAGGGTTAAAGTGTACAGATTGTGGTCCAAATCTGAAAATGGTTTCAAAGTTAATTAGCGGGGATGTTGTCTTTAATGAAAATGAATTTCCCTACCTTGATGTTTCTAAAAATATTTAAAACTCATAACCCCACTACTCCTAATAAGGTGGAGCTTTCTAATGTGCCTTCTATTTACGTGAATGATAATTACGATGTGATTGATCTTGAGCATGATCCTGTGAATGCTAATGATGTGCACAATGATTTGGAGAATGAAAATGCTATTTTGCATGACAATGTGCATGATGATTTCCCTCTTGTTGACACTTTGAACTGAATAATGAGCATGTTGATAATGATAACTTGAATGATTATGTGTTAACAAGAGATAAAACTAGAAGGAACATTAGAATCCCTAATAAGTATCTTTGATTTTCACCTAATTTCTTATGTATTCTCTGTGTTTGAATCAATTGAGAATTACGAGCACAAAACTACTACTCGAGCTATGAAATCTGTTAACTCGTGAAACGGTTGATTTCTTATGCAAGATGAGATGACTTCTTTGCATGTTAATAAGACACGGGAACTTGTTCCAAAACCTCGCTAACTGTTTAAATTGTTGATAGTAAATGGTTGTTTAAGGTTAAACAAGAAAATGAAGGTGTTAGATACAAGGTTAGATTAGTAGCCAAAGGTTTTACTCAAAAAGAAGGAATTGATTACACTGAGATATTTGCTCTGTTGTGAAGTTTGTAACTGTAAAGAATTATGCTAGCTTTAGTGGCTCATTTTTTTGAGGAACTAAAACAACTTGATGTTAAAAGCGCTTTCTTACATGGTGATTTGGAAGAAAAGATATTCATGAAACAACTTGAGGGTTTTGAAGATAAATCCAAACCTAACCATATATGTTTGTTAAAAAAGTCTTTGTATGGTTTAAAACAGTCACCTAGACAGTGGAATAAAAAATTTGACCAGTGCATGCTTGATTTGAAATTTTGTAGAAGTCAATTTGATCACTGCTTATATTTTAAACTTGATGCTAAGTCTCCTGTTTTTCTACTGATTTATGTGGATGATATGCTCTTGACTGGCCCATGCATTAAGACTGTTGACTATGTGAGAAATTGCTTAAGTGCTAAATTTGATATGAAATTCTTAGGTAATGCTAAGAAAATTCTTGGTATGAACATTGATAGGGATAGAAATAACTCTATGATTTATCTTCATCAATCTTCATATGTTGAAAAAGTTTTACAAAAGTTTTCTATGAGTGATGCAAAATCTGTGAATGTCCCACTTGCTTCTCATTTTGTGTTAAGTAGGGATCGAGTCCAGAAAAATAATCTTGAAATGTCTTCTATGCAAAACATTCCCTATCTTTAATGCCATTGGATCTCATTATGTACTTAATGGTCGATCTTAGGCCATACATTGCTTATGTTGTTTCTTGCCTTAGTAGATTTATGTCTAATCCTGGGATGGTGTATTGGAATACTTTGAAGTGGTTATTGAGATATCCGAGACATTCAACGATTATTGCCTTAAATTTTCTAAATGTGAAAATGGTTTAATTACGAAAGGTTATGTTGATTCAAATTATGCCAATGACAAAGACAACGAGAAAATCAACAACCTCTTATGTTTTCACTCTGTGTGCTCCTGTATTAGTTGGAAATCCCGATTACAACATATTGTGGCTCTGTCTACACCACGAATCGAGAATATGTAGTCAGAATCAAGCTTTAAATGAAGCCCTATGACTAAAAGGACTTGTTTAAAATTGTTTTTTTAAAACAAAAGGTTGTTGTATTTTCTGACTCACAATCTGTCATTCAGCTTTGTAAGAATCCAGTTTTTCATGACAGAACCAAACACATTGATGTTAGGTTTCATTTTATAAGAGATATTTTTTCAAAAGGATTAATCTGTCTTGAAAAAGTAGCATATGAATACAATCCAGTTGATATGGGTAATAAGTGTCTACCCTTATCAAAGTTTAAAACCTGTTTAAAAATCCTAAATTTTGACACTGGTGATTAGTTACCCGGTTAGTTACCCTTATGTCGGATTGTGATGATTTTGTGTGTGTTTCATTGGATCTAAAAGCTGTTGAGTTAATATTTGCTTTGTGCTTATGTTAATTCAATGGGGAATTTAACTTCTTTGTGTGCTTGTTAAAATCCTCGCTTAGTTCTGATTAGCTTTAATCGCTTACGTAACACAAGTCCTTCTTGGCTTAAGTCTTTAGGAAGGCGATTGGCGATGATGATGATTGGTATTACTCATTCATGTCTAATTGAACCACACAATGAGCGAGTGGAGATTGTTGATATATGTGGCCCATTGTTAAGCCCATAGTCAATTAATCCTGGCCCCAAATTGCACCCAAGTTTTCTAATGCCACCAACCCAAACCCATATAAACCCATGTGTTGACTCGGGTCGTGAGTCGGATGCGGGATCCGGATTTCTAATCCGTGGACCCATTGAGCCTTGATCTGGACCGTTGATTTCACTCTGTCCCCGGCCGTTGGTTTACGCTTCATATAGGTCTTCTCCCAAAACCCTAATTCATAATTCACTCTGTGGTTTCTCTGTCATCTCTCAAACTCTCTCGATTCTTCTCTTAATTTGAGATATTCGCTCTCTCTCTATCTTGTGTACAAGATACTTCTTCTTGTGCGGATTAGGGTTTTGGGTGGTTCGATTGAGATCTAGGGTTTCTCTGGGTTCAAGGCTGTGAGGTTTAGTCTTGTGGCGAGACTTTTGTGGCTTCTACCTTCGGTTCTGGGGTTGTGATTCGTGGTGATATTTTCTTAGGGTTTACCGGTCCCCGAGCGAATCATTTTAATATTCGGTTTTAGGTTGTATCCCTCATATACTTGTGTTATTTTTTTACGTGTAATTTTCTTTCGATTGTACTTTACTTTAAATCGAGTCCGGAGTACAATTTGTATTAATAGCTTCCGATTGAATCGTAATTTGTTTTGGTACTTCGTGTATCAATCTATTGAGATGATAGATACCCAACAAAATCGAAAAAAGGTTCTCATGAAACATAGAATATTTATAAAATGTAATACGAGTGAATAATGTAATATAATTTGATTTGATGATTACGATCTTAGAGACAAGCAATCTTGAGTAAGTCGCGATATAATTTTTCTGTAAAACAACCCAACTATTAAGTTCAAAAATTATTGAAATTATTATTCCAAAAAAATCAATAATGAATTAATGATCAAATGCTCAAATTTCAAGATTGCCAAGACAAATGGCTGTCAAAACCATTCAAAGATGGGTTTGTCACGAATAAGAGTTTATGTTATCATCCCTATCAATACACATGTGTCGCATTTTAGTATTAATAAATAAGAAATAAAACACCAAATAAAATAGAGAATCACTACTAGATTATATTTGATTACTAAAGATATTATGACGGCTTTCAAACATTTTATTGCATGCATGATGCATCTGATCTTCAACAAACAAACAGAGTTATGTACATGTATTTTACTTCACTTATAATTTTTACTTGTACGCAACCAACTTCTCCACCGAACTACCTAAGCAGCTTTAAGTACCCAAAAAAGTTGCAAGTTTGGTATAAATGTCCTAATTTTTTAATAAAGATTTCATTTGAATTTGAAATGGCTAAAGAAAAATGATCAAAAGCAAGAGAGAAGGTATTATTTATACTCTTAACAATTCAAAAAAGTAACTATATAGATTTTGTGGCCATCTGAAGCATTACGTAAAAGAAACATAAATTAAGAAGAGAGCGTCCATTAATTATTCCATCATTAGGTAATCAATTTTGCATAAAGAAATAAAAAATAGAAGAGGACACAATTTTATTACTAAATAATGAGATTAAGAGAAGTACCATTAGCAGAAACTCAAGTGGTATCACTAACCCTTTATAAGGGTGTTAACAGGGTTCGAACCCTTGTATCTTTCGATTTATTTGAAATTTATCTCCTCCCATCAACTTTCAAGAACATTAAAAAAATTAAAAAATGAGATTAAGAGAAGTCAATCTAAGTTTGTCCTAACCCTTCATACATGAGAGGTCTATCAACGTGTCAGGTGTTAGACTGTTAGTTTAGATTAGATATATGCAATTATATTACTGATTGTAATTAAGAAAGTCGTCTTTGATGGTTGGTGTATTGAATGATTCAAGGAATTGCTTCGTCTTAACAAAAAATTGAATCATACTATTAAGTGAATGAGCCCGGTTTGAGTCTCTCCAATAATAGGGTCAAATGTTTTTGAAAAAAAAAATTGAATCCTAAGAAAAAATTGCAAAATGAAGTAAACAGTCCTAACTTAATTAAATTGAAAAAATGAAGTAAAATTCTACGTGAGGAATCATTTCCCTGTATATATATGAAAAAATAATAACAATAATATGGACATCATAGTAGGGACCAGATATTAATTTTGTACACGATGACAACTTGACTGGCAATTGGCAAACATGGATTATGAAATTCATGCACCAGATCTTTTGAGCATTCAACATTACTTATTTAAAAGAAAATAAAGCCAATATTTTCCAATTGACACTTTATAGAATTTTCCATTGATTACTCAATAATTGCTCTATCTCTTTTTATCTAGAAAAATATTTGATTCTCATGATTTTCTCACTCAATTTTGTTCATTTACACTTTACAGCACTTTGTCTTTTTTTTTTTTTTTTTTTTTTTGAGAAAGTACATCACTTTGTCTTAAATAAACATAAACTTGTAATAATATTTAATTGTCCCATGCAAATTGCATCAATAGTTAATTGCTTTCATGCAACGTAAATGAAAGTCATATTCTAATAATAATTGTTTTTAGTGATAAGAAAGGATTAATGATGATTGATGAGAAAGTTGCGTAGATGAGATAACAAATAAAGGATTTCTCTTTGGATGAGAACGCCACATAATAGCAATATGGACTACACATCCGAAATCCAGATCTGTTGGGTTTGGGCCCATTTCGGTCGAACCAAGAAAGTAGGTAGGTCCGATTTTGGATCATGATATATAGTTAATTCATAAAATATTAAACTCAATATCACTTTCACAAATCACAAATTACAATCAACACAAGAAACAAAGAACGACTACATCGGTAAGATGACTTTAATCACAAATAGAACAATAAGGTTTCATTTAGATTGAGGGACTGAGCTAGAAAATGAAGAATAGGGGGCGGGATTTTTCCTTTTTTTTGAAACTAATAGATAAATATGTATTTTTTAGGGATATATCAAAAAGTTTAATAATTATATACAAATATTTATATTAATTAGGAATGAATATAAGTGGGAAGGAGCTTCTGCCGCCACCAACCCCGCTTGCCTTCGTCTGTGTTTAGATTGATGGATGTGAAGTTAAATATTTCAAATTAATAATAACTCTATTTAACTTGTTTGGATATGCTTATTGTGCAATGGATTGCAAATCCTTAAACTTATATTTTAAGCAATTTTGTGAGTCATTATCGTAGATTTCAAATTCATCTTATGTGGAGTTATTTAAAATCCTTCCATCGATTTATCTCCTCAAATTCAAATCATTCAGTCCAAATGCAATTTTAGTAGTTTGAGCTTTTCACTAACTCAATCGACCGAACGAGTTTTTAAAAAGAAAATGTCAGTTCTGCAACATACCATTTTAAAGTTTTTGATAAAATTTCATCAATTTTGTGGTTATTTTTGACTTTATCCTGATTTTTTTTTAGCTATATCTAATAAACAAGTGCTTTTCAGTTTCACAACCTCATGATTCATGATGAATATGACACCAATTTAAATATGATTGAAACAAGAATAAAATTGCAAGTAACTAACAACTTAGGTCCTGGACCACGTGGCCTAGACTTTCAGTATTTTTGGCTCTTCAAGTCCAAACATCATATATCGAAAAGAATAAAAACTTACGTGTACGAATTTTCAAAGTTTGGACTTTCTCATTTTCTGAGAACGCTTTAAGGCTAAGGGAAAATATTGGAAAATCTATCTTCGTCAGTAATGTTTTTAAGGTAGTTTTGCTTGACGTCCGTTGTTTTGTATAAAATAATTGTTTTCTTTAATATATAGTGTACATCCAACTTTTTTAATTTTTTAAATGATTCTCACAAATTTTGGTGCTACCAAAAATTTAAATTGAATTAGTTGTTAAGTTATTTAAAGTTTTGCAATTAAATTTAAAAAATAATTTATTTGCCTCCCTAAATCTCCATAGGTTTGGACTAATTTGAAAACTTGAGGGATCTATTTGTATTTGAATAAGATTTCATAGGATGATACCCAAATCTAAGCAACTAGGACATCATTTAAAAGATTGCAGTTGAAATTATTGAACGTAAACTGCAGGTTGGTTGGTTACACTGATATGAAGTCGTCAGAACTAAGCATGAAATTTGGACCAACTATTCTATTTGTTGTCCTTGTTCTAAGCAAATATTTTAGTGATATCCATTTTCTTAATGATGAAACTATTGATTTAAATTATTAAATTTTAGATCCATAGTATGCTAATTAAATTGTAGGTATACAATTGTTAAGGTGTTCGTTGTCGGTTTATTATTTGCAAGTGTTGCTATAAAAAAAAAGCGAAAGTTGTTGTATCTTAAAGGCAATTATCGAACCATCAAGAATCGGAACAATTTTGTCTTGCGAAATAGTATACAATACTACCCTCGGCTTTACAAACTCATCCAGCTATTCTGCAAGTTTTTCAAGTGGACCATCACGCCTGGTTTAATAATAATAATAATAATAATAATAATAATAATAATAATAATAATTTAAACCTAAAAAGATCAAGTTAGTGGAGGGCTTAAAAGGCCATATCTAGGCACATTAATAAGATAGACGTATATCAAATTAAGGAAATTGACATAAATGCCCCACTTTTTTGGAGACGATGTAATAAACTTTTTTACGCTTAGATACTATTTTACCAAACTTTACCCTCCCGCCCTTTTTTTTTCACAACTTTACGCTCCCGCCAAAATTTTCGGACTTTTTTACGCTTTGTTTCAAGATTGTTTCTAACATGTTTCAAGTATGTTTCTTTTGATAAAATTTCGGTGAAAAAATAAATTTTGCCTCGTTAAATAATCCATTTTATACTCGAAGTCTAATAAAAAATCAAGAAATATACACATAAAACAACAAATATTAAAACCAAACAAATTAAAAATATTGTAGAAACAACATGAATAAAAAACACAATTCAATTTTTGATCCAATGCATGAAAACATAAAAAACATGGAAACAACTAGGAAGCAATATAGAAACAAACCGAAATAATATAGAAAACACCATATGAACAAAAATAGTTAAAGATAGGTAAAAATTGTATTTAAACATCGAAAACTACATGGAAACAACAAAGAAACATCGAACAACATTAAAAACGGTATGGAAATAACCCAAAAATAACGTAAAAAATATTAAAAATACCATATGAATAAAAAGAGCTTAAAATAGGTAAAAATTGTATTTACCCATTGAACGCTACATGAAAACAACAAAAAGTTTATTAGAACAACATTGAAAATATTATAGAACAACACCGAAATAATAGAAACAATGTACAAAATAATACATGAATAAAAAATAAATAAAAAATAGGTAAAAGTTGTTTTGAAACATCGAAACAACATAAAACAACAAAAAACAAATTTAAATAACATCGAAACAAAATATATAATATATAAAGCAATACGAGGAAAAAAAAAACGAAAAAAGAATAAAAATGAAAAAACAATATGTAGGAACGTAAAAAAAGAAAAAAGTAGGTACCAAAGGAAAAAAATAGGCACAAAAATAATATGAGCGTATTTTGTGGTATGTTTACGAAAAAGATGATATTTTATGTAATTTCCCCTTAAATTAAGCCAAAGATATTTAATCTCGGTCCAACAAAGCGTACCAGCCCAAACGGCTAAAAAATACGCAATGACCCGTGAGGCCCAATTTCCAAGTTAAAAACACCTATAGGCTATACATACTCTTCCCAATGCAATTCTCAAGATACATAATTTTTAGTCCTTAACACATTTTTCTCTTAATATGTTACTGACTTGAGGACAACCCCAATACCCTAACAACCTGTACGTGTTGCGGGCATAAGTCCACTTTTTTTTTTTTGGGAAAGTCCACTTATAAATTGATAAGATTTGGATCAATTTCATATGCATTATTCCACAATTCCAATAATACACTTAATATATATAAATAATATTAAAATAAAAAATAAATCATTATTTAGGATCCATAATCCGAATCGACTTTGACCTTTATCGGCGGCTTCTTTTTGATATTGTGCCAACTCTAATACTTACTGCAATCTCGTTGCATTCCTATATTATATATATAATGGGCTTTCTTATTTGGGCTTAATTGAACAAAAAGGTAGGGTGGCCAAATAAAACGAAAACCGAAATCGGGTTCTAAACCGTGAGTAAAATGCTTCGTGATTAAAGGTTCCAAAATCGGAACCGAAACCATGTAGCGGGGCGGAACTAGACCCGCAACTTTGGGGGACTAAATAATTTTGGGGGGCTAAATCAATAAAACATAAATATTTAGTACTAAAAATAAATATTTTAAAATAAAATTTACATATAAAAATAGTGTTTTCAAAAATGAGCCCCCATGGAAGGGGAGGATACGCCCTAGGAGTAAGACCCGAAACATTGGGGAAATTTTTTTGGGGCTAAATCAATAAAAAGTAAATATTTAGTACTAAAAATTAATATTTTAAAATAAAATATACATATAAATAATTGAAATTTCAAAGTTTTGGGGGCTAAAGCCCCCCCCATTCAATGGGGAAGATACGCCTCTGCATGTAGGGTGGTTCGAGTTCCTTGGTCTTAAAAACCATGAAATTGGACCGGTTTCAAGTTAAAACCAACGATTTTTATTTTTTTGTAAAAATATGCTAGAAGAAATGTTAAATGTTATTATGATGTTTTATATTCATAATTACATGAGAAACGTTTTAAACCAAATGTTGTAAGCGAACTACATGAACTTTGATTTCTCTATTTCTAATAGTACATATAGACAGTTTAATATTATTGTTAATATTAAGTACAAAACTTAATTGAATATTACGTCCAAGTCTTTTTATTTCTTATATTTTTTAAACCAAATTGATAAACCATTTAAAAAAAAAAACCAAAAATTATCAAAAGATAAAATAAACGGTCCGTTTGAATCATGAAGGAACAGGGTTCCAAATCGGACCGTCGGTTCCCGATTTTGGAATCAAACCGACGGTTCGAGAACCTTGGTCACCCTACAAAAAGGACATATATATTTGGGCTTTATCATTCCATGACGACTAACATAGGCACATACATACTCACACTATAACGATGTCCAAAACCATGGCCCATTAGATTCCCACTCTTATACGAAATAATTTATTCAAAGTTTAGGCAATAGAACAAACATTCGACGCAGTATCTACAAAAGGGCATCCAACTTATCTAAATAAAGTAGTTCACAATTCTTAATTACTCTGAATTCTGATTAATTAAGTATGACTCACTTATGTTTGTTCGGTGATTGGGGTGATTGGGAGAAGTCTTTCTGGGAGAAGTTGTTTTGGGGGAAGAATTTAAGAAGAAAAGTAATATTTGGTTAGTGATTGGGAGAGACGTTTACTACTATAGATGTCATTCATGTATGCAGATAGTGGTGTCACATCAATATATTTTTATATTTTATTATGAAGTAAAATATATAATTTATTGTTTTGTAATGATTGATATTAATATGTTGATATTATTATATAAATTGGAGATTGGAACCTGTGTTAATATATATTATATTTTTAGTACTAATTTGTATTTTTTTAAATTGTATATATATTTGTAAGCATTGATGGACATGAAATTGTAATAATGTATTAATCTTGTATAAAAAAATCAGTATGTTCCATGTAAATGCTTCATTTTAATTTTATCATATTATGATTCATGTTTAACAACGAGCAAAATGAAATCGGCAAAAAAAGCTTATGTTAAAAATGGCAGATAATGTTGCTACAAAATAAAAATGGCAAACTCTTCATGCGCGTGTAGCGTGCGAGGATAAGTGAGAGAAAAAATGTGGCGGATGAGAGAGAATTTGTGTCGGAAGAGAGAGAAATTGCTTCCGCGATTCAATTCATTTTTCGCCAAACACAATACAAACAAACATGTTTTGCATCCGGGATTACAAACGCGTTCGTAGCTTTCTAACCAAACATACTAATCTATAGTATCTTACAAACTATTAGATCTTATTCACCAAAAATATATTTATTAAATACTATGTATCAACTCAAAAGAAACAAAATATTGCAAAACTTATTAACTCTTTCATAAAGGATTAGTCAAACCTTCTCTAAACCTCATAGGATCACTAACAAATTTTTGTTTTTAAGTGTGGAATTAACTTTTTACAAACTTTTTAACTGTTAGAGTAGGGTTCCCGTGACGTGCGTCTTGGATCAACAAATTAACAAAATATGTAAATATAACGACGTGGAAATTAGAGGAACACTTGGAAATCGAAAAGTGACTAATTCCGCCTTTGATATATCGAAGACCGAGCGAGTTTGTCCGTGGTTTCGTCTCTCAATTTGAATATTACAAGCTTTATAGTAGTATTATCTCACTTACCTTTTTCCTAATAAATGAGGTTCTATTTATACTAATATAATTAGTGGGCTAATCATCATTACATCTAAATTTAATAATGGGATAATAGTGGACACGTGTCTTCTCCCGGTGTGCATGAGGCGCATCTTTGGCTATGTGTTGAGAGGAACTTGTTGACTTGTCCGTTGACGGTGACATCTTGGTCTGCCACTGGAATGTTGAATCCACTTAGTGGGAGATTTGTTGAGTGGAGCACTTGCTTGATCTTGTTAGGTTGTAGTGACCGAGCTCGGCTCGTGCCACATCATCGCCTTGTTGCTTACGTCATCTTGGTCGGTCCACGTCAACTCGGCAACTTACGTCATCATCAGCTGAATAGCCACGTGGACTTATTTTTGTCCAGCTCGGCTCGGGTATCATCAATGGCCCCCAAATTTAATTCCGATGAGAAGATTCTTTGAAACGGATTTAAACTTAATTGGAAAGAGAAAATCCTGAGAAGTCAAAATGTCTGGACAAATGTCACACTGTCCATCAATGGAAACGCGCGATTAATGAGTCCCATGATGGCGGATTACGTGGCATCCTTTTGTTGGACCATCATTGTGCGGGAAGCGTGGGGACGTGACAGTTGATTACCCGTTTTTGATTTTAAAAGACGCCTTCTCCCATTGGTGCGAAGCTTACGAGGAAGTTAACCTATAAATACCTCTTTCCTCTTTCATTTCCTACTTTTGCATCCATTTCCTTCATAGTAGCATTTGCGAGACCGAGCGGAGATTTCAGGTCGGCCTTAGAGTCTGAGGAGCTCAAGAACACTTAGTAACTTTCCAAATTCTTCCTTTCTTTTTTTCTTTCCTTTTCTTTTCCCGAAGAGCATGTCCGATTCCGACGACAACCAAAACCGAAATTTTAGCGGGAGGTTGAGATTGAGGATCCTCCATCCGACAACCCTTTCTGCGTGAATCCTTCACCGAAAGAGAGATAACACCAGAAGGTTCCAATATCATCGACCTTTCCAATTGAAGCCATACCCCCGAATCGGAAGTTCCTTTAGAGAAGACGCACGTAATTTTCAACCCTACTCCCGTAACAATATTCCGGAGGGTCAAGTGTATAAGTTGGGCTTATCTTGGGAGGAGCCAAGTGAGAAAGTAGGAGTTCGGATCGGCACACGAGGATTCCGCAGAATATGGATTCGAGCGTGATGATTGTGAGGAGGTTAGGATGCCTGAGGGCACATATGCGGAGGTCCCTGCAAGTGGGGAAGATCGAGGTGGTCCGGGGGTTGCCATACATAGAAATGGGGATCCAAGGCCGGGTGGTGGGCCTCCATTGTGTGTGGTAGAAGGGTGGGCTCGGACCGACGAACGAGCAAATAAGTTTGATGATGCAGCAGGAGTTGGACGCCCTGCGTGAGAGGTACATGATTCCTTCGACGGTGCATTTTTGGTTGTCGGATCATGCTGAGGTACTCAAGCACCGTCGGAGGGGTGTATGTACGCCCACAACCTTTTGTATGGGCTGAGGTTCCCGATGCCGAGGCTGATCACGAAGTGGTTCAGGAAGTGGAACCTTACTTTGTCCCAGGTGCATCCGATGACCTGGGGTCAGATAATTGGGCTACTTGTTCTCTTTTCTCTTCAAAAATATCCGCGCCCACATTTCAACGACTTAAATGAGCTTTTCGTTTGAAAGCGACCGGATTTGAGGCATCCTTGGGGTGGTACTATGTGCGGGGCCGACCCGGCTACCCAGACGGGCTGGTCTTAGGCCTTCCGCAATCCTTGAAGGAGTGGAAGGATAAGTGGTTCTGGGTCGGTGGGGACTGGCAGACTTGCCAGGGGGACTCGTTTCTACCCCTCCGCTTGAATTCCGATCTGATTTTTGTAAGTGTATCTCTTTCTTTAAATTTTCTAACAGTTTTTTCAAATCATTAATTCTTTATCCCTTTCCGTGTAGGAATCGTCCTCCTCCGAGCGCTTTACCGCATTTATCAATCGGTTGGAGAATATCCAGGCATTGGGCGCCCGTGAATAGAATGATACAAATTTTGGCCACGAGAGGAGAGTTGGCTGCGCGCCGACTTTCTAGAAGGTTGCCGACGACGACTCGGAGGCGAGCAAGAGGTGGCCGAGGAGGAGCAAGGTGAGGGGAGTCCGCAGTAGAGCGGAAAGCGAGCTGGAGCCGAGCATCAACCGGCAAGACCGAACAGTCGAATCACCTCCCCGAGGCCCGATCCCCTTAGGCAAAGTGCCTTCGATGGCCGATGGGTGGCTGATCGGACAGACCAAACTCGGGGTAAGTATCTTTTCGTTTTCTTTGTACTTTGACGTTTTCTTTTGCCTTCTTTTTTATTTTTTACATTCATTGTAGTCCAATCGGAGTGGACATTTTTGCTCACCTTTGCGGGGTAAGGAAGATCGCTTGCGCGTGGGATCGGGCGGTTGCGAGCCGACCGCCAAAATAGAGCGGGAGGCGGCGAGATCTAGCGTAATAAGCGCCAAACTGAACGATGAGGAGGAGCAACCCCGTTGCGAGAGGAGGAGGGTGGAGTTGTAATAAATGAGCCCAACCAGGGCGAGAGGACCGGCCGACTCCTCGGTGTCCCGATCGACATTCCTTCGGAGGAGATCTTGAATGAGGCTTGTCGGCAGCATTTTCGAGACGATTTGGGGCGGAGGCCCACTTTATTCCTCCAAATCTTGGTCGGGAGGATTCTTGTGAGGATGGCGGTCGATGCCCGGTGGTTCATTAAGTTTGCCAAGTGCTCAACACCAACGAAGAAGCGGTGGCGGCTTTGCTGGAGCCGGTTTAGCGGGATATGCCTGCCTGAGCTTGGACTATCGGGATTGAAGATTTTTGCAAAGAGACCGAATGGGAGGAGATAGCACAATATGCCATGGGCCTATCCGGCAGGATCATTGGCACCCTATGGAACATGATTGGGCAAGCTTGCGACCTAGAGAGGCGTCATAGTAATCTGCGGGAGGCTCATGACAGTCTCCTCGGGGTTCAAGCGTCCTTGGAGTCTCAGACCAAGGCGGCCGTGGTGGCGGCCAATACCGAGTGGAGATCCACCGAGGAGGCCAGAGCTGATCGAGATTAAGCGCTAAAGGCCGACGAAGAGCTCCGAGTAGAGGTCGAGCGGTTGAGGAAGGCGGTGGCCACGCATCCTGGGGAGCTGGAGAGGCGAGAAGTCGAGATCCGGAGGGAAATAGAGGAGGCCCTTCGGAAACAATTGGAGAAAGCTTGGGCGGAGGCCGTTCGAGCTTATAAGCGGTCTGGGGAGTATGCCTCCATGCTGACTTGTGGGCATGCGACTAGTATTGAAGAGATCCTTGGGGACCTTAAGAAGAGAAAGACCTTGGCCGCCCTGGAAAAAGAGCTGGATCACCAAAGGGTCTGAGTGATGATGTACAAGCTGATCATCATCTTGGTCGGAAAAAATGAAATACCCCGTTGGTCGGCCTTCTCGGATCTCTGCAACTCGGACCTATTTTTCAGCATTCGCGGCTTCTCTAATTTCTTCCTTTCTCTTTCGAACGGACCAGTTGTCCTCAGCCCTGTTGGTGTTAATCAATGTCAGGATCTCCTGTCCCAGATTTTCATTAAGAGGTGGTAAGCGAGCCGGATTGGCTGCTCGCTCCGGATTTGTACCAGGAGCGATGGGCGGTTGTGGTGGCAACTCGTGAACATATCTTTTCAGGCCTCCCCTCTGCACTATTCTCATGATCTCTCGAATGAGATCCCTGCATTCATCTATTTCATGTCCAATGGACTTATGGTAACAGCAGTACCGGCTATTGCCTAGTTTGGAAGGATCCCGACTTCAAAGGCGGCTGGTGGCGGAGATTTAAGCCCTTGATGTCGTTCTCCAAACGGGCGATGGGGTGTGGGTTAATGTGCTCCTCATCGCCTCTACTTCGCGCGACTTCCCGGCACGAATTGTATCCTGTGGTCGATTCTCTCGCAAAGATTTGAATCCCGACCCGGATCCGGAAGCGGCTTCTTTGTTGCCATCTTTTTGGCACCGAGTTTTCTCGGTCGTTGATCGCCATGGCTTCCTCGGTGCATATATGACACTCTGCGCGGATGAGGAACTCTTGGAATATGGTTGCCCTCGACTCGGGGATGGCATAGTTGAAACGAGTTTTGGGTGCGAGCCCGACCACGGCGGCTATGAGCATTGCGTCGTCCGAGACAAGCTCTATTTCTGATTTGCTTATTGAACCAGGCAATGTAACTCTTCAACTACTCATCCTTGTCCCGCTTAATGTTCACAAGGGAGTCCTTCGGTGGGCATCAAATCGTTCCAAGATCGAATGGATCCTGGTGTAGGTCCAAAACCATGGATGGGCTTGGTCGCCCCAGTGAGTGGGAATGCTCGCATAGAATAGCATCACTCGGGATGTACAATTCCATCCACGCCGAGTATTTGTGGGTGTGAGTAGTTGAGTCGGTCTCTCCATCATACATACCGATTTGGGAACTTTGAACTTCGTGGGAAGAGGAGTTGAAAAAATATGCGGAGCGAAGGGTGACACGACATCCGGTCCTCCATCACGGGCCGGGCTCATACTTGGGCATCATCGGGGTTTTCTCCAACTCGTTCAAATGGTGTCAAAGCGTAATATCTTCGTCTCTCATTCGTTAATTGGGTGGGGCCTTGAGCCTGTTGGCCAGGCGGTTCTCTCATCGGAAGTCGAGCTTGAAAAAATGGACTACGCAGCCATTTCTCGGGGTGGTCGACCCCAAGCGCCCAAAGAATATCGAGCGGGCCCGACGGGGCGCGGTAAATAACGTGATGATTCACCACACTGCCTATGTTCGCCCGCATCATCTCGCGGTCTTCTTCTATCACGTCTTTCATCAAAGTTGTCTATTTCTAGAATTGACTTCCTGGTTGTCATTGTTTGACATGTTGGATCTTGTGTGTTGGCGTTTGTGTTTAGTGGTGGATCACCAAATGGGGATTTATTGGTGGGGAGAATTTTTGTGGTGGATTATTCGCAAGTGTTTGGGTAACAAGTCGATTTATCCGTTGAATAAAATTTGGGTTGGCAAGGAGCGTGCGAGGGCACAAAGCCACGCCCACCCACCGAGGTATGTTTTGGCCATTGGCATTTTGGCCATTATGAGTTTCTTGGGGGTGGATCTTCGTTTCTACACAAATTTCTGAATTCTCACTCATTTTGGTAGGAAAGTGAAATGAATTACCTTATCCGGAATAGCTTGGATGTCTCGAAAGTTAGTTTGGACCAAACGAGCCATCCTTTTTCTAGCCAATTTGTTGACGTGCATCTTGGATCAACAAATAAAATATGTAAATATAACAACGTGGAAATTAGAGGAACACTTGGAAATATGAAAAGTGGCTAATTCCCGCTTTGATATATCGAAGATCGAGCGAGCTTGTCAGTCGGGTTTCGTCTCTCAATTTGAATCTTACAAGCTTTATAGTAGTATTATCTCACTTTCCTTTTTTCTAATAAATGTGGTTCTATTTATACTAATACAATTAGTGGGCTAATCATTATTACATCTAGCCTAATAGTGTGATAATAGTGGGACGTGTCTTCTCCTCGTGTGCATGAGGCGCATCTTTGGCCATGTGTTGAGAGGAACTTATTGACTTGTCCTGCTGACCGGTTGACAGTGGCACATCTTTGTCCGCATTTGAAATGTTGAATCCACTTAGTGGGAGATTTGTTGAGTGGGGCACTTTCTTGATCTTGTTAGGTTGTAGTGGACCGAGCTCGGCTCGTGCTACGTCATCAGCTCGGTTGCTTATGTCATCCTAGTCGGTCCACGTCAACTTCAACGACTTATGTCATCATCAGCTGAATGGCCACGCCCGTGACTTATTTTTGTCCAAACATTTTACGTGATCATCAGTTCCTAAAAACTCCTTGCTTAGTAGTATAATTATTTAAGCTACTGAAAAGACATATTAGAGTACTAAGTCTAAGATGCCCTTTTAATGTATCAATCTTGGCCAGTCAACATGTCTTTTCTGCCCATCCCCCTCAAGAAATGATGCTACGTTCCCATTTTACTGACACGCGCGAAGTTATATTTATATGTATTTATCATTGCGAGCATACATTACAATCAGGCTAATTTATTAAACTAAAGCCATTTGAAAATGTAATTAACCATAAGGCCAAAAACAAAAAAAATTAAATATTAGGTGAAAACAGAGGTTGCACCTCTGTTTTCTCAATTTTTACTTTTTTTAATAAAATTTTGAGAAAACAGAGATGCAATCTCTGTTTTCTCGAAAAATTTTAAAAAACATATTTTTTTAATTGAATTAATTTCAGTTATAATTTTTATTTTAAAAAAATTAGTTTAACTAAATTTTTCCTTTACAAATTTGAAAATATATACACCATTTTTCGGACTGTAACTATTTTTTGCTCAAAATTTGAAAAAATGCTTGAATTTAGAATGAATTTAAAACACAACTTGAAAAAATAAATTTAAATTAATTTTTTTTACTTTTAAAATTTGAAAATACATACATCATTTTTCGGATAAGTGCAACTGATTTTTGCTCAAAATTCGAAAAAATGCTTTAATTTAAAATGACTTTAACAACACAACTGGATTAGCAAAACATCAATTTCCTTACAACTGAAATCTGAATCATCAATCGAGTAAGCGTGGTTTAGATTTTATTATGTAACCCAATTGCAATACAATTGACGTTTTCCTATTCCAGTTGTGTTTTAAATTCATTCTAAATCCAAGCATTTTTTCAAATTTTGAGCAAAAAATAGTTACAGTCCAAAAATGGTGTATATATTTTCAAATTTGTAAAAAAAGATTCCGTTAAACTAATTTTTTTAAAATCAAAATTATAACTGAATTTAATTCAATTAAAAAATCTGTTTTTTAAAATTTTTCGGAAAAAGAAAGAAAAACAGAGAAAACAGAGGTGCAATCTCTGTTTTCACCTAATATTTAACTTTTTTTGTTTTTGGCCTTATTTGGTTAATTACATTTTTAAATGGCTTTAGTTTATTAAATTAGCCACAGGATAATCATGAGTAACTGATAATGCACGGATATATAATTCCATCAACAAATTTAAGAATTCGTAAGGATAAAAACCAAGTAGGGACGGATCCAACATCAAACTCTTGGAGCCAGGAGGTTAAATTTTACAGTCCAAATGTTCTATTCAATTTCTTTTTTCCATTTAGTGTTTCGATACACTAGATGAATATCACGTGTATAATAATCACATCATTTTGAACAAATAACATCCATCTAATGTAGAACTATTAGTTTCCAGCTCGGCGTGCGAGCTACCCCGACTGGCCCAAGGGCAGGGTTGGATTGCATTTACACAGGCCCGAGATAGACCAATCTCGAAGACCGAGTTGGCCTGACTAGCCCGATTCAATTTAACTATGAAAATGTGGTTCAGGCTCAGTAGATTGGCTAGGCCAGAAATTAGAAGCCCAATTAAATCTCGATTTGGCTCGGCCCAATTCAATTTTTTTCATCTGGCCCCTATGGGCGGGTAGTAGGTCATGCAAATGAACCAAGCCGTTTCGTGAGCTATTCGGGCTCGATTCAATAAAAGCCCATCCGAGTTCGTTTAATGAGGCTCGTTAAAATAAACGAACCAAACTCAAACTTAGAGATATTCGGTTCGTTAGCTCGTGAACAAGCTCGTTAATAAGCTCGTGAATAGGCTCGATAGTAAGCTCGTATAAATTGAACTAATAGTTTGATTTTAATTTTAATTTTTCATATTTTTACTTAAGATAATATAAAAATATTTCAATAAAATTAATTTTTTGAATAAAATTATAAGTTTTAATAAATATATTATTTATTTCAAATATAAATAATTTTATTTTGTTGTAATAAATTGAAGAATATTTTAATTTTTAATGAATATTTACTAAGATCGTTTAGGCTCGATAAAACTCGAAAAGTTCGTGAGCCATCAACATGTTCGATAAATTCAGCTCGAGTTCGACTCGATAATAAACGAGCCAAACTCAAACACTCAAAAGCTCTATTTCGGTTCGGTTCGACATGACCCCCTCCCTATGGGCAGGGCTCTCCATGTCCGGTCATTTGTCAGCTCTCTAATATATTGAAATCCAAATGGAAGCACGTAATGAAACTGGGTTTCCCATATATGTTTTGTTATTAATGAGAAACTTTTGGAAAACTATTGCAAATTTAAATAAGTGTTATCAAAAAGTCCTCCTCATGTTAGGAGCTTCTGTCCTCTCGTCTGAGCGTCTCTGTTCCCCATTGGGCATGGGTTAGGGTTTCTCTTTCCCTTTGTCGTTCCCTTCTTCCCCCTACTTCCTCTCTCTCAGTCGATTCCTCCCCACCTGCTCCTCCTCTTCCCTACCACCTCCGACGTCTTTCTTCTCGGTCCTTCTGCTGGGTTTTACTCCGATCTCCCGCAGCCCATACGTGCACGCTCTTACGTGGGTTTGCTCAGAAAGTTGTCAGACCGGGTTTTGCGCCTGGTATTCATGTCCTACCACTTACCATCTTTCACGTGTCCTTCCCCACCAAACAATAGTTAGTGCGATCGGCGCTCCTTGTTTTTTAATTGCTGAGTCATCTTTCACTAACCTTTCATGGGCTTTTTCATGCACATAATTAAAATATAAGCTTATCTTTTAGGTTTTTTTTTTACTTTTTCTTCATTCCTGGTCGTGTTTCTTTCCCCTCCATTTCCTTTTTTTCTGGCTTTTTGTGTTTGTCTTTTGCGTCTGTCTGGTGCGTCCCGCTACCCCTCTCCGGCGTCCATACCCCTCTTGTTTGTCTGCGTCTTTTGCTCCGGTTAGGTTGTAGGGTCGTCATATTCTACGTCTGTGTTATTCTCCAAATTCTCTTGCAGGTTATTTTCGACCAGTCGCTGTTAGATTTGTATCAGAGGAATCGTGACTATGGCAGACCTCACGGACAGGGAGACCAAAGTTATCGATTTGGATGAGGACAATGAACCACTCAACACGATCAATGAATCACAAGGATACTGTTTGGCAGGGACATTAATCACACAGAAAACCTACAATTCTTTCTACCTCCTAGAAGTGATGAAGAAGTCTTGGAAACCAAGTAAGGGTTTCAACGCACGTGAATGGGGTAAAAACCTATTTCTCTTTCGCTTTGATGATCCGAAAGAAAGAGACTGGGTCATTTCGAATCAACCATGGCACTTCGAAGGATTTCTGTTCGCTCTAAAAGAGATTGGTGGAACTGAACAGCCCTCCAACATTTCAATCACTGAAACACCATTCTGGACTCGTCTCTACGATCTCCCAGTCGCTTGCATGAATAAAAGAGCCATATCAGCAATGACCAGACAAATCGGTACACTTGTGGCTTGGGACCCGGATGGCGATAGCATTTTCGGAAAATCGGCTCGCATCAAAGTGTCCATTGATATCACAAAACCACTGATCCGGGGAATTACAATCAAAGTAAAAGGTGAATCGAAATGGGTCCCCCTTAAATACGAATCACTACCGGTCTACTGTTTTTGTTGTGGCGTAATTGGACATCACTTTCGAACGTGTGCGGAATATGACAATAATTCGGCTACGTCCCCATCAGAAGCCAAATACGGTCAGTGGTTGAAAGCTTCACCCTTCAAACGTGCTCGTTCGCACACAGCCGATAACCCCAAACCCCCATCAACCCTAACCTCTCAAAAAAACTCTCATATCCAGCAGAAACCCACAAGCCCACCCCCGCCCCAAAACATAGCAACCCGGAACCCACCCAGCCCGAAAAACACCCCCAACCAAACCATAATGCACTCTCAATTGTACCCATCCTTGACTCCCTATTCCTATCATCCCAAGCCACTACCTCACGCCCCCCACCCAATCAGTGTCCCACTCCCTCCATATCTCTCCCAAACCTAGCAACTATATCTATCCCATTTAGTAGCCAACCTCAGATTCCTAATACTCATGCTACAACCCTCTACACCACAATCCAGAAACACAACCTCACACCCCATTCTACATCAGACCCCTCCCCCTCCATCAATTTCTTGACACACACGCCTCCCAATACCACTACAAACCCTCACACACCAACCCTCTCGCCCAACACAAAAAAAGCTAACACATGGACCCGACTGCAAACATGCAAACCAAAACTCCCAACAAACCCTCCCAGCACATCTCCAAAAAAACGAAAAAACAAAAAAACCCTCACTATCAGCGCACCCACCCAGCCCCCATCCCCCAACAAAAAACCAAAATATTCCTCCTACACCCCAGAACGAACAGAAACGTCAGATCTTTCTTCGACAACGGCGGAGGCTGCTAAGGAGCAGTCCCGCCGACAACAATGAGTTGCTATAGTTGGAACTGCGAGGGCTTGGGAACCTCGACAGTTCATGTGCTTACGCGAGATATCAGAAGAAAAGATCCCACTATTGTGTTTCTTATGGAAACAAAGTTACTTAATTCGGAGATTGGTAAAGTTTGCGATAAATTGGGTTTTGATAATTTTTTTTGCTGTAGATTGTGACATGAGTAATGGTGGGCGGAGAGGTGGGCTTTGCCTTATGTGGAAGGACTCAATCGGTCTTACCGTGACCATACAAACCATGCCATAGATTCAATGATTGATGGACGATGGAGGTTAACGGGGATATATGGTTGGCCGTGAGGAGCGATTGAAACCGAATACTTGGCAACTCATTAAAGCCCTCTATGCTAACGACGACACTCCGTGGATATGCATCGGAGATTTTAATGAAGTCCTATATCATTAGAGAAACTAGGAGGTCGTCAAAAGATGAGTCCAAAATTAAAGCCTTTAGGGACACACTATCGAATGCAATCTTGACGATCTCGGCTTGAAGGGTTTAAGTTCACGTGGACGAATGGGCGGGAGGGTTCGAATAATATTCGGGAGCGTCTAGGCAGTGCGTGGCTAACATCGATTGGGTGAGTCGGTTCCCACAATATAAAATCGAACATCTTATTCGCATCGCCTCGGACCACTGTCCGATTTTGCTATCTTGGTCACCCACTAAGACCCGATCAAGGAAAAGACGGCGGATATTCCTTTCAAAATGTGGCTACAAGACGCCTCTTGTAAGCCCTTCATCAAACAAAGTGGAATTCTTTCCCGGGAACAATTCACTGAAAGCGAGACGAAGGAAAAAATACACAAGTCAGGGCGTCTCTCTTTACAATGAGTCCACTCATTTTGGTATTATACGAAAAGATAGATGATGCCGAAAACCAACTGGGAAAATTACAATCTTTGCCTCCCAACACAAACAATAACAGAGCCGCTAAAGAACTCGAGCATAAAATCACACGGGCTGAAACGGGAAGAAACAATGTGGTTTCAACGGTCCCGTGCAAATTGGATAAAAGATGGGGACAAAAACACGGCTTTTTTTTTCACAAAGTGGCTAGTGGTCGACAAAAGCGAAATACGATCGAAAAAATCATGAACACCAAGGCGGTTGGGTTGAGGATCATGACGGGATAGCAAACGTCCTTGAAATTCTACGAAAACATATTCACGCCAACCATCGATACAAATTTCAACAAATAAGATCGACGCTTATAGCCCCAAGAATGCCGGGGATCTCACGGCCAAATTGGCGCACCTTTACCGAGCCGAAATCATCGCAGACCCTTTCTCGGATGCACCCTTCTAAGGCCCCGGGCGACAGTCGGTGCCCGCACTTTTTTCCAACAATTCTGTCGTTTATTAGCAAAGATATTGTTGCCACGATTCTGAACGTTCTCAATAACAACGCGATCCCTCCCCTTAACCATACCCATATTATTCTCATTCCCAAAAAGAAAAACACGTCCCTCCCCAATGATTTCGGTGATTAGCTTATGCAATGTTATTTTCAAAATTATTACTAAAGTCATAGCTAATAGGATTAAACCAGTTCTCACTCATGTTATACACCCGAGTCGATCGGCATTTATTCCGGTCGGTTAATTACGGATAATGCCCTTGTGGCTTTCAAAATTTTCATGCCATGAAACACAACACGCCACAAAAAGGGCTCATTCGCTCTCAAACTTGACATGAGCAAAGCGTACGATAGAGTCGAGTGGAATTTTTGCACCAAGTTATGTTAAAAATAGGACTCCCGAGCCATCTTGCATCACTCATTATGCGTTGTGTCTCCACGCCTTACTCTTGCTTACTAACGGTATCCCCCTGAACTATTTTTACCCCATCACGAGGACTTCGCCAAGCGATCCTCTCTCCCATATTTGTTCTTATTTTGTGCGAAGCATTCTCATCTCTCATCGACGTTCGGAGGTAGTCACGCATACACGGTTTTCGCATTTGTAGATCGGCACCCCCAATCTCCCATCTATTTTTCGCCGATGACAATAATAATATTCGGGAGGGCAAACACTAGCGAAATTCAAGAAGTCCGAGAATATTATTACTCTATACGGTGAAGCATCCCAGGCGGATGGTCAATTTTGAGAAGTCCGAAATAAATTTTTCCAAAGGGGTTGACGGGCAAACCGCAAAGACTCTCGCAAATAGTCTTGGCGTGCAATGTGTTGATAAACACCTCATATATTTGGGGCTACCGGCTCGTGGGCGTTCAAAGAAGAGTATTTTTCGATCGTTGGTGGACCGAGTGGGAAAAAACTTAAAAATTGGAAAGCTATAACACTATCAATAGGCGGCAAAATGACGCCATCGAAAAAGTGTACACGACAGCAATCCCGACATATATTATGAGTTCTTCCAAATCCCAGTGAGAAATTTGCCAAAAACTGAATTCCATCATGGCAAGCACGGTGGGGACAAAAGAGAGAAGAGAAAAAATACATTGGCTACAATGGCACACATTATGTAAACCGGAAGGAGCATGGAGGCTGAGGCTTTGAGAGCTATCCGTCTTTAATAAAGCCATGCTAGCCAAACAAGGGTGGAGATTAATTCGGGATGATAACGCGCTTCTTGCCCCAACCCTAAGAGCCGATATTACCCCAACGGGATTTTCCTCACCGCTACAATTGGCTACAACCCCGTTTCACCTGGCGAAGCATTGTGGCGGGAAGGGACATCCTCCGAAAGGTTAGAGACGGCTCATGGGAATGGACGATCTACTCGGTTTGGAAAGACCCATGGCTCCCAACACATAGTTCATTTAGACCTTGCACACCCCATGGTGATCATCCCGAGAACATGCGGGTTTCAAAGACTATTTATAGAAGGGCAAGCGGAATGGAACGAGGAGACGGTGCGACAAATGTTCACGCATGAGGAAGCTCAAAATATTTTGAGCATTCCTTTGCGTAATTTTTGGTGTGACGATATTTGGGCGTGGCATTTCACCAAATGGCCATGATGTCAAAACCTAAGTTATAGAGTTGGCTTAGCGGTGGATAACCGTTTTACTAGCTAGACCTCGCCATCCTCAAAACACAGAGACCCTTTGGAAATGGATGTGGAGACCGCCCGTACCCCCAGTACAAGTCTTTTTGTGGAAAATTTTACATAATATACTCCCGTCGTGCGCACTATTTCACCGAAAGGCGGTCCCAAACCCATTTTGCGAGCGATGTGGGGAAGAGATCGAAACTATCGAACATGCTCTTCGGGATTGTCCGTGGAGCTTATTTTTCACGCAAGCCTCCCCTCTCCGGCTGACTCGGCATTAACTAACCCCGACCTCGTTGGCGGACATGGCTCGTAATCGCAAAGCTTAATGACGAAGAGGTGAGCACCCTGTTTGCCATGCACCTTTGGGCACGTGGTACGCAAGAAACATGAGAACATTCCAAGGAAGGAAATTCCACATACTGATTGCTTTTCATTAGCTTTGAGATGTCTACAGGAATATAAAGATGGAAAGGAAGTGTCTCTAACCAAGGAACCACCAATCACAATCCATGAGTGGCAACGACATGAGAAGGAGTTTTCAAGATTAATACGAGATCGTCGATTATCAAACGAGAAGGATCGAGTATTGGCGTAGTGGTGCGAACGCACAACGGCGAGGTCATACAAGTACGAGCTCAAAAATTCAAACAAGAATTCGCAATAGATATAATGGAAGCGATTGCATGTCGTGAGGTCTCAAACTCGCGAATGAGCTCCAACTCGAATATGTAAAGTAGAGACGGATCGCAAAATACTCGTACAATCTTATCGGCGGCACCAAGCAAATCGACATATCTAGGAAGGGTGATTGATGACATACGAACTCCGCTCCTCGATTAGATCGTGCGTGATCCGATACATTCCTCGCTCCGCAAACTTGATGGCACATCATCTAGCTAGATTTGCTTTTTCAAATTTGAGTTGTAATGTTTACTCTGGTTTGTATCCCCCTGAACTACTACACCTCATCCCCGAGGATGAGCTTGTTTCGTCTTTTTAATAAAATTTGCTTTTTCCCTCAAAAAAAAAAAAAATGAGAAACTTTTGGTAAGTTCAAATATAAAATTCAACCAAGTCCTGATATTGCTAGTAAAATAAAGATAAAAAGGTACAAACATTCACTTTTAAGGGAAAAAAATGCTGACTATCAATCATTAAAATATTTAGCAAGATTTATTGGAGTAATGCACAACGCATGTTCGATTGTTCGTTAACGTCAATTTTAACAATGAGCAAATTTAATTAAAATTTAAAACTCTTTTCTCGGTAGAAGTACTGAACCAAACAATCATAAAAGAAAAATTTACAAATTCTTTGTTTTAATTTTATAAGAAAGCGCGGGAGTAAGCAAGTTTCTCTCTTGAGTATTGTTTTGTTAATATCAATATATTGATAGTTCACAATAGTTAAAATGCGTTGACTTATCATGAATTGTTATATAAGCTCCCGAAAAATCATTAATTTGAACATTATACTTGAAAATCCAAAAATATTTTAGAAAAGGGCGTCCATCGCAATAATATTTGCCACTTTGGTTTAAACCCGCCTCTGGATTATATGACTCATGATGTTTATTAGGGTATCGTCGTTCAACATGCATGATATCGGTGTTAGCCAAACAAAAGAACATGAGTTTAAATATCACCGTCATCTATATAAAACAATTGTCTACATGTTTATGAGAGGCGTGTTAGAGTAATGAAATATTAAACGACTCATCGCTTAAGCCTTAAAGTGTGGGATGTATAAACAATGTGTAATTTCTATATGATCATCTATAGAGAGATATATATGTACACATACTTTTTCCAAGTCATGTGGGGCCCTTCTTAGCCCCCACCTCCAATCATCCACCCTACCAAATGGCCAAATCCACAGCTCCCACAAACGTATCATTGGGAAAGGTATGAGGGAGGAAATACAATGGGACGTTTTTGACATTGCAAACAGTGTCAGTTAGCTGAAAGGGTAGGCCCTCCCAAGATTTGAAGCAGCAACATGAAAACAACCTTGCTTTGGACATACATCTTATCACTCACTCCAAACATCATAATATTTTCCCCAAGTCCACATCGGTGTCTCCACCCACAACACGTACAGGTGTGACTCTTAACCTGCATACGTAGTCCCTTCCCTCATCATATAAAATTTGCTTCTTTTTCCCTCATCCAATTAATTATATACTACATGTGTATATATAAACATATATGATATATATATTTTTGGTAACTCAACTTTCAAGCTTACGACTGACTATATGCATATACGCATGCATTTCCGGCCCTCTTTGCGGACCAAGATAAACCGTGTGAATGTGCACATATATACGGACTGGCCTTCACCAGGTTCACATGTGCCCCGAGAAAGATTGATGGAGTATGAGTTTGAACTCACAACCTCTGATCTGCATCTTCACGAGAGACTTAAGTCCCTTGTGGTGACTAATGGGCTAAGCCCGTTGGTTATATATGTATATATATTTGTGTGCTTGTGAGGTTGTATCTATCTAGTGGTGAAGCTGGGGTTGGGGGAGGGGGGGGACCTCGGCCCGGGCCCCCTCTTTTAATTTTTTACTAAGCAATTTTTTTAAAAAATTAATTAATTAGGATTTATATGATTTTTATATCCCGAACTTACCATACTTTTGTGTATCGACCCCACCCTATTATGATGTCCCAGCTATGCCACTGTGCTATGTGCTATTTATCTACGGAACAATCTACAAATAATATGTATATTGATGTCATGAAGATATTTATACTGCCATATTCATCAACGTCTGTGATCAAGAATAGAGACGAGCAATCATGATCTTTTCTTTTTCTTATATATATATATATATATATATATATATTATTCTCCATTTACCAAAAAGACTAGAGACGAGCAAGATATAAAGAGCATGCACGTCTGGTCAAGCCTATTTATTAAGATATATCATAAACTCCTAATTATAAGATAATTTTGGAGCTTAAAGAAATTTAATCTTGTTTTATAAATAAGTTATTGACGTGTTTGAATAAAATATATATAGCTTTAAAATATTATTAATTATATTCTCTTAATTTAAAATTATCAAAGTTGAAGAAGAATTTAAAGACTTTATTTAAAAAAGAAAGTTAAGATCTCCTTATTTTTTTGCTCAATCAAAGGTGTTTATCTGATATTATTTTACAGATGAGTTCTACAACATCTGATATTAAAAGGCTTGTAAGCTCAATTAAAGGTGTTTATCTAAACTTATTTTACAGATCATATCAGCTATAATCTTGTAAGATATTTTTGTACTTATAAAATGCTGGATTTTTTTTTGTTTTTATAAATAATGTTGAAGTGTTTAAATAATTAAATAAAATAAGGTCATGGAGCTTTCACTATGATAATAATGAGAATTTTGTAACTAAAATTATTAAAATTAATAGACTTTGTTAAAATAAGAGTTATTTTGAAAATGAGTTCGGATCTCCTTAGAGGGTGTTTGGCCTAACATATTTAAAAGATCTAATACTCTCCTATATATTATATATACATCTTATAAAATATTTTAGAGCTTATGTATTAAATGTTATTTCAAAAATTATATATTGAAGTGTTTGGGTAAAATAAGACAATGGAGCTTTTAAGTTAGTAATGATAATTTTATAATTTTAATTTTCAAAATTAAATGAGTATGTGAAAATAAAAATATTATTCTAAAAAATAAATTGGGGTGCGCTTACTTTTTATTTTCTAATTATCTCTCCAATAGGTTTTGCATATATATATATATATATATATATATATATATATATATATATATATGGGATCAAATGTGGCGGGGGCTTATCAGTAAGGCGGTGTGGACTAATCCCACCCATTAATTTATCAAATCTTATGGTTCGATGTTTTTCGATTTTTTTTTTTTTAATTTTTGCCCATTAAGGGCAAACTTGTCTTTATATGATCAATTTTCGATTTTTTGGTAATCGATCATCTTAAGCGGTTTTCAAGGGATTTGATTTATGGTTTTGTTCCCGCTTTCAATAATCCGCACTCTCCTCCATTTTCAAACCTCTCTACTATTATTCTCGTCCCTTTTCTCTCTCAGTATCCTCTTTCTCTCTGGTTTTTCTTCTTTTTTTTTTTCCGCAAATTCGAGCAAAATCGTCGGTGTTCTTTGCGAAATTGTTTGGTTCTTCAAGTTGTTGGTTGAGGTAAGTTTTGACTTTTTTTTTTCTGGTTGGTTCAAAAATCGAAGCAAGGGTTTTTCTTTTTCCTTGTTTGGTGGCCATTTTTCGTAAATGGATATAATGATTATTCTTTGATTTTTGAAGTATACTTTTTAGCGATTAGAAGAGTGAGCAATTGGAATCGATGAGAACCAATACTCGATTTCATGTGCTAACATTTCGGTTAAACCGTCTGTTGAAAGAGATCAAAGAAGCACAAAAGAAAGATGCACATCTTCAAAAACTCGCGAAGGAGAAGATACTTAAAGGAGAGAGATCGAAATTCTCGGTACCGAAGATGGGGTTATCGATTCCGGAATCGAGTGTGTCTTAATGACGAGCGATTAGGAATAAAATCTGCGAGGCACACCGTTCAAAATACACTATACATCCTGGAGGAAACAAGATGTATAAGGATTTGAAAGCGGAGTTATTGGTGGGTAAACATGAAGAAGCGAGGTAGCGAGTTCGTTGCGAGATGTTTAACTTTGTCAACGAGTAAAAGCGAGAACACCAACGACCATCCGGTTTACTACAATCATTGAGAATTCCCAGTGGAAATGGGAACACATAACGATGGACTTCGTGGCGGATCTACCAAAGACCGAGAGAAGGCCATGATGCTATTTGGGTAGTTGTAGACCGACTCACGAAATCGCACATTTCTTACCCATCAAGAAAAAACGATAGCTTGCGAAACTTGCATGCGATTTATATCAGAAATCATTCGACCGCAAGGAGTACCATCGACATAGTATCCGACAGACCCGAGGTTCGTCTCCGGTTTTGGAAGTGCTTGCACGAGGAATGGGTACCTCGCTAAGTTTCAAAGACATCAAAGACATCCACAAACCGATGGATACCGATGCGGCGAACAATTCAAACCCTTGAAGATATCTTTGCGAGCACCGCACATTGGATTTCAAGGAAGTTGGGATTCACACTTACCATTAGCCGAGTTCGCCTACAATAACGATTTATCGGGCCACGATTGGGATGGCACCCTACGAGGCATTATATGGGCGAAAATGTAGATCCCCACTACACCTTTGGGAGATTGATGACCAATGGAATCCGAAGAGAAACGAAAGTCGCCTCGATTCCAAAGGGTCGACTTAGTTCGAGGAGGCCATGGAGAAGGTCAAGCTGATCAAGGAGCGGATTCGCACGCTCGGAGCCGCCAAAAGAGTTACGCGGATAAGAGAAGAAAGGATTTGGAATTTGAAGTCGGAGATGAAGTATTTCTCACACTCTCACCACGGAAAGGATTGATCAATCCGAAGAAAGGAGGCAAGTTGAGTCCGAGATATGTTGGACCTTACAAGATTTTACGAGAGGATCGGAAGTTAGCCTACCGACTCGAGTTACCAAAGACCATATGCGGGAATGCACGATGTATTCCACGTGTCGAGGCGAAGAAGTATCAACCGGCGGATCCCGAGCATATCATCACTCGAGATACTCCTCCTCTAATGGAAAATCTATCCTACACCGAGAGGCGATCCGGATCATTGATCGCCAGACGACGATTGCGTAAGAAGAGAAATCCCGATGGTTAAGGTAGTGTGGCGTAAACCACAACCGAGACGAAGGCGCAACGTGGGAAATGGAAGAAGACATAAGGAAACAATATCCATAACTATTTTGAAGAGAATTTGGGGACCAAATTCTTTTAATGAGGAGGATGTGAAGCCCGATTTTACCGAGCTTATAATTGATCCTTATTGTCGTTTATACATTTGATCGACTATTTTACCGCGTCATTTTGACGGATAATTATTAATAATATATACATTTTGTACTTTATTTCATTTTATTTAATTACTTGTGATCATGATCTTTATTAATTCTATTTTGCGTTTATGATCACTTGGTTGATCATTATTACTATTTTTGTATTTATTAGTCACCTTAGAATTTTAAGAGACTATTTATTTTAGAGACTTTTACCTTATAGAATTAAGAATTTGATTTAGATTAAGTGATCATGAGACTTATAAGTGATCAAGGAAATCACTAATTATTTTGGAGATTGATATATTTCATCTATTATCATCAAATTTGGGACAAAAAAATATATGGAATTACCATAAAGCCCCTAGTATGGACAACCATGATGATATTTTTGGAGTAAAAATATCATCCAACTCTTGTACACCTACACCTTATATTAGTCATCTTGTGTATAATTATACCATTAATTCAAACATTATACACATCATCTCTTACATTACTTCTTTAATATTATTTTTGCCAACATGTTGGAAGTCTTCCAACATTCCATTCAAACATTCTCATGCCCATACCTTTGACCTTCAAAATGTTCCCCATGCAAGAGGTAAAATGCAAGACACAAATTAATCAAAAATTCCTCCCCCTCTCTACCATGGTGGACGGCCAAATGGCCTTATTACACAAAAATTCATCTGATTTTTCATCAAACACATTTATTCTCAAGCTAATTCTCCTCCTTCTCTCTAACCTCTCTCTAAAATTCATTCATATCTTCAAACCTTCAAACAAAATTCATTCATATCTTCAAACCTTCAAACACCAACTCTTCACATCTTCAAATCTTCAAATCTTCAACATAAGTTCTTCATATCTTCAAGTACCCTTCTCATATCTTCAAATATTCAAACACAAGTTCTTCACATCTTCAAACCCATCTTCATAACTCCAAGAACATCTTCTTCCTAACATCAAACATACCTTCTTTCTTCAAACATCTAAACCAAAACAAACAGTCTTACCTTAAACTCAAAAAATTCGAACACCCCTCTTTCTCAAAGTAAGAAATTTCACTTCTCAATTCAACTTAAATTCTTTCTACTCATCACCTTATTCTTTTAACTTAAGTTTATATTTTGGATTTTGAGGTACTTAGAAGACCACTTGGAGACACGCATGCATGGTGGTGAAACTTGAAGACTTGAAGAATAACTAGTAGAGAAATTTGGACTACAAGGTAAGAATTGGACACTAGAGCCCTTCTTCCTTCTTCTTCCTATTTTTTTAAATTTTAACACCCCTTTTTCATTTTTGAGAAATAGGGGCTGACCTTAGGTGATTTTGGAGTTGAACCAAAATTTCCAAATTTGAAGTTTCAACTAGTTTCAAATCACCTACTACACAAGGTAAAGTGTAGTCTTTTCCAATTTTCTTATCTCTTTCTTTTTCTCTTTAATTTTCTCTCATTTTTCTAACTCCAAAATTTTGATATTTCTTGACTTAGGGGCTGACCTAAGTGACCTCATCCAAAGTTGTGAAATTTTCCCTTTTTATTTCACAACTTTCCAATTTAAGGTGGGTGGAAAAATATTTTCCAACTATTAGGTGTTTTTATTAAAATGCATGTAGAAAATTTGATTATGAGCCTTGAGATATATAATCTATGTATTGCATGTCTATTTTATGTCACACCCCAAACGTGACGCCGACGGCGATCAATCACTTAAACAAATAAACCCAACATTCTAGAAAACGATGCAACAATCCCAAGTGAAACAAGGTCAAAGCGTTGAAAACTACAAGTACAACAAGATTACAATTACATCCCAACAACTTAATAGCTTACAGGTCGAACTAGGAATAAAGTACACATCATATCACGAAATGCTTAAGTGTCAAATGGGTCCTACGCCCTTCAATCACAGTCCGAGAATTTCAAAGGAAATAAAAGAGTCCAACATCGAAAAAATAAAAGAAAATAGTCCAACAACATAGATAACGATAGGAAATGAGTTCAACGGCGGAGCTCGAGAGTTCAATCCAAGGCGGTTAGAACTTTCTTCGACAAAGTCATCTTCTAAGGTTAGAAAACGGGAGGGGTGAGACAAAATCTCGGTGGATGGGGTGATCGTGTGCAAGTGTGGCGATATATATAGTTAATGCAAGAAATTTAGTTGTATGAAAACGCGTGAGAGATAATGCATGGATTCACACACGATCCACAAGTGTCATGAAAATATATTTATATAATATACTTATACGATTTAAGAAAAAGCGATTCATGGTCACGCAGCACTATGGTTCAAGCGATCGAGGATTACGTGCGGTTTGTAACGCCAATCCTATGCAAGATAAGTAGCGGTTGCGTCACGGTTTGTAGCGCCAACCTATGCAATACAAGTAGCGGTTGCGTGCGGTTTATAAGCGCCAACCAAACGGGTCCGATTAACTCCGGAATCGTGTGGATCGGGCGATTCCTTCGTTCTTCCTTGTAACTCCCGAGTAAGATGGTCCAAGACCACACCTTATCGTTCCGTAGCAAAGACAAAATCCACAGTGGAGCTAGCAAGGCTCGGATCTGTCATAATCATGATTATACCTCAAGTACTACGACCCGCTTTCCTTGGACAAACTCCGTCCCTCGGTTGCGGGATTAGGACAATGGGGCCGAAAGAGTGGAATAGCGGCCGAGTGCCTTGGTTCCATCCCCCGACGTATCCATTCCGATCGTGAGCTCGACACACCAAGTTGACTCAATCGGAAAGTAAATACAAGTTCGGTAGTCAACTAAGCGATCGAATATTATTGATCCGAGGAAGCGATTCAGAAAATTTTCAAAATTTGCGTATGGTAATTATGGCGTTGGTGGAGTTATTTGGATGAAGATGATTATCGGGAGGATAAGCAATCTTCTATATCTTGAAAGATTAGGTGGAACATAAGTCCCGTTATAGATTTAAATCGCAAGACGAGGAAGTCGCCTCGCGATCGGGTATTAATCGGTCAAGGCGGTCCGATAAGTCAAGTCGGGGTTTTTGAGAAAATAAAATATTTTAATTAAGAATTGAAGTCAGAGGGTCCAGGGCTGTTTTAGTAAAAGAAAAATAATTTGAGTTAGGTTCTTGATAAAAGAAAATTTTCAATTTAGCCCGTTTTGTAAAAACCAATACTTTTGGGGTTAAAAATTGAATAAATAAATATCCCGATCTTGAAAAATTATGAGGTCAGTTCCTAAACTCTCCAAATTATTCAGAGATTCAGGTTTTTGAAGTTTTGAGGTCGAGTTTTTTATAAGATTCTCATATTGGCCCCAAATTTGTTAAAATTGCCATTTCGGCTCTAAGTTTAAAATAATTGGAACTCACAAATCGGAAGGGCTTTTAATGTGATTCCAGTTGTAAAATGTCACTAAGGTCCGTGGGATATTGGGACAAAAGCAGTTTTTAAAAGAAGCAAATATAGGTCCCTTAACTTTTGAAAATCTCATTTTTGTCCCATTTTGAAATAATTGCTTTTAAGGCTTTTAGGGGTCCAATTGTTATGAAATTTAAACCTTGGGTCCAAGATATAAATATGTTATAGTTAAATTAGTATTTCCAGGTGCATGGACTGCATAAGTCCTAGAAATTGTATTTTGGTCCTCAAGTTTAATCTTTTACAATTTGGTTCCTCAATTTTTATAAAATTACTTTCCAAGCTCTAAACACTTTGATTTTGGAATACACTTAAAATATGTTATTTCCAGTCCCTTAAGAGTTAAAATTTCAAATTTTAAATTTAGGGTCTGGTACAGTTTCGAAATTTGCAAAATAGCCCTTAAACTTCTCAAATTTTACAATCTAGTCCTTGGGCTTTTAAGGTTTGATTTTATTTATCTAAAAACTCTTAAAACTTTAATAAAATGTCAAAAAATAATTTTTGAACCTGAGTTCAGTCCCAAAAATGAAAATTATAGAGGGGTCCCTTAAGTTTTATTTTCTTGCAATTAAGTCCACCAACTTTCCATTTTTGCATTTTAAGTCCAAAAATTGAAATTTAATCAATTATGCTCGACTTGTCCAGGTTATAAATCATTCAAAACATAGATTTCAAGAGTCATACACATACATATCCTTCTCATACAAAATTTCATCAAGTATAACAATAAAATGTGCATGTATGCCCTATTTTTCGATAAATCACATTTTTGAGCAACACTTGAGAATTTTTCCAACTTGATACAAGAAAATAGCATGCAATACATAATATATATCTCAAGTGCTCAATAACAAAATACTACATGCATATTTTCAATTTAAAACACCTAGAAGTTGAAAGGATTTTTCACCCACCTTAAAGATCGGTTTGTTGGTGAAAATGGGATAAATCTCTCTCGATGAAGGAGTGACTTAGGTCAGCCCCTAAGTCAAGGAATATCAAAAAATATAGGAGTTATAAGAATGTGGTTAAAAATTTAGGGAAAAGAAGATGGTGAGAAAATTGGAAATACTACACTTACCTTGTGTAGTGAGTAAAATGTGACTAGTAATGGCTTCCAAGTATAAGGTTTTGGTCACCCTTAATATCAACCTCCAAGGTCAGCCCCTAAAACTCCAAAAATGAAAATGGAGTGTCAAAATTTGGAAAATAGAAGAGAAGAAGAAAGTGTACTAAAAATTCCATTTCTTACCTTATAGTCCAACTTTTCACAATTTTTCTTCAAGATGACTAGTCTCTTAACTTCTTCAAAGGTCTTCTAGGTATACCTCAAATTCAAAAATCAAACTTAAATTAGAAGGTGAAAGAGGTGAGCTAGAAGGTATAAGAATAAATTGAAGAAGAAAATTTCTTACCTTGTGTAGTGTATATGGTTCGAATTTTTGAAGAAAATGGGAGATGAATTCTTGAAGTTTTGGTTAAGTGTTAGTGAAGAAGATGAAGAATAGGTAGAGAGATGTAGGAGGATTTTTAGAGAGAGGTAAGAGGAATTACAAGACTTAAAAGAAATTTGGTGTTGGTGAAATGAAATGAGAAGAATAAAAATTTTGTTTTGTTTTGATTAAATGATAAGTTAGAGTAATAATTGAGGGAATTAGGGAAGAAAGTAATATTTAGGCAAATTTATTAGGGACAATTAGCCAAAATGCTAATCTTAGGGGAATTTTTAAATTGGTCTTGTTTGACCAATTGGATGATTGAAATGGTGGGATTAATTTAAGATGTAGGTTTGAATTAATGGTGTAAAAATACACAAGATGAATACACAAGGTGTACATGTACAAGAGTTGGGAGATATTTCTACACCAAAAAAATACACCAATATCGTCCCCTAAGGGTATTTTGGTAATTCCATATATATATTTTTTTTTGTCCCAAAATTGATGATAATAGATGAATAAATATCAATCTCCAAAATAATTAGTGATTTCCTTGATCACTTATAAGTCTCATGATCCCTTAATCTAAATCAAATTCTTAATTCTATAAATTATAAATCCCTAAAATAAATAGTCTCTTAAAATTCTAAGGTGACTAATAAATACACCAATAATAATAATGATGATCATCCAAGTGATCATAAATGCGAATTAAAATTAATAAATGATTATGATCACAAATAGAATTTAAAAGAATTAAATGCAAAATATATTTATCATTAATATCTACAAGTCAAAGTGACGCGGTAAAATAGTCAAAATAATACAAAGACGATACGAAACAAGTACATGATCGAATAAAAATCGGGGCTTCACATTCTCCCCTCCTTAAAAGAATTTGGTCCCCAAATTCTCTCTAGAATAGCTCTGGATATTGATTCCTCATGTCTTTTTCCATCTCCCATGTTGAGTCTTCGTCTCGGTTGTGGTTTCGCCATACCACTTTAACCATCGGAATCTCTCTGTTACGCAACGGACGTATTCTGCTGGTCAATGATCCAGGATTGGGTTCTCGATGTAGGATAAATTTTCCATCAGAGGAGGAGTATCTTGGGTGATGATATGCTCGGGATCTGATTGATACTTCTTTAACCTCGATACGTGGAATACATCATGCATTCCCATATCTTTGTCTTTGGTAACTCGAGTCGTAGGCTAACTTCCCGCTCCTCTGCAAATCTTGTAAGGTCCAATATATCTCGGACTCAACTTGCCTCCTTTCTTTGGATTGATCAATCCTTTCCGTGGCAAGAGTCTGAGGAATACTTCATCTCTGGCTTCAAATTTCAAGTCCTTTCTCCTCTTGTCCGCGTAACTCTTTTGGCGACTCTAAGCTATGCGGATCCGTTCCTTGATTAGCTTGACCTTTTCCATGGCCTCCTGAACTAAGTCGACCTTTGGAATCGAGGGCGACTTTCGTTTCTCTTTTGGAGTACATTGGTCATCAATCTCGGTGTAGTGGAGATCTACACTTTCGCCCGTACACGGCCGTGAGGGAGCTATCCAAATTATGGCCGATAGCTGTTATTATAGGCAAACTCGGCTAATGGTAAGTGTGAATTCCAACTTCCTTGGAAGTCTAACGTGCATGCTCACATCATGTCTTCCAGGGTTTGAATCGTTCGCTCAGGCTGGCCATCGGTTTGTGGATGTCTTCTTTGTCTTTGAAACTTAGCGAGGTACCCATTCCTCGTGCAAGCACTTCCAGAATCCGAGACAAACCTCGGGTCTCTGCGACACAATGTCGACGGGCACTTCATGCGGTCGAATGATCTCTCGAATATAAATTTGCACGAGTTTACGCAAGCCGCGCTTTCTTCATGGGTAAAAAGTGTGCGATTTAGTGAGTCGGTCTACGACTACCCATATAACATCATGGCCTCCTCTGGTCCTTGGTAGATCCGTCACGAAGTCCATCATTATGTGTTCCCATTTCCACTGGGAATTCTCAACGGTTGTAATAAACCAGATGGTCGTTGGTATTCTCGCTTTCACTCGTTGACAAGTTAAACATCTCGCAACGAGCTCCGCTACCTGTTCTTCATGTTTACACACAAATAATTCCATTTCAAGTCCTTATACATCTTGTTTCCTCTAGGATGTATAGTGTATTTTGAACGGTGTGTCTCTCGTGAGGATTCTATTCCTAATCTGCTTGTCACTTGGTACACAAACTCGATTTTTTGAATCTAATAATTCCATCTTCATGTACCGAGAAATTGAACTCTCTCCCTTAAGTATCTTCTCTTTAAGTTTTTGAAGATGCACATCCTGCTTCCCGTGCTTCTTTGATCTTGTTAAAGAGATAGTTTTAACCAAAATGTTAGCACATGAAATATGAGTATTGGTTCTCGTCGGATTCTAAGTGCTCGGCTCTTCTAATGATTTCCACTCTCGAATCATTAGTGCGGCTAAATTCGCCTTTACGCTCAGGCGTCGGCTACTATGTTAGCTTTCCGGGATGGTATTGAATATCAAAGTGATAGTCCTCAATTAACTCCATGCATCTCCGTTGCCTCAGTTGAGGTCTTTACGAGAGAATAGATCTTCAAGCTCTTGAGATCTGTGAAAATCGTGAATATTGCTCCGTAGAGATAGTGCCTCCATTTCTTTAACACGAATCTCGTCGCGCATTCCAAGTCATGCGGGGTAATTGGCCTCATATGGCTTGAGTTTTCGTGATGCATAAGCGATGACCTTTCCGTCTGCATGAGTATTGTTCCTAGCCTTCCTTTGATGCATCACTTTGTAGACGACAAAGTTTTCTCGTTCCCTTTGGAAGGCTAAGATCGAGTCAGAGTGAGTCATTTCTTTAGCTCTTGAAACTAGCCTCACACTTGTCATTCCACACAAACTTGACTTGCTTCAGGTTAGTCGAGTGAGTGGTCCGCTATCTTGGAGAAATCCTAGATAAATCTTCGATAATATCCAGCTAGTCCTAAAACAATTTATGATCTCCGTTCTGGACTCGGGTTGTTTCCATTCAACCACCTGTCTATACCTTGAAGGGTCTACGGTGATCCCAATGTCGGATACTATGTGTCCAAAGAATGCACTTCACTAAGCCAAAATTCGCACTTGTCAATTTGGCATACGACAGGTGCTCTCGTAGTATCTCCAAAACAATCTTCGAGATGGCGTTCATGCTCTTCTCTAGACTTAGAGTATATGAGTATGTCATCAATGAGTATCACTACGAATTGATCCAAATAAGGTTGAAAGACTCGATGCATCGGATCCATTATGGTCAGCAGTGCGTTCGTCCGAAAGAAAGACATCACTACAAACTCATAGTGTCCATATCTTGTTTGAAATGCCGTTTTGGAAACGTCTTCTTCACAGATCTTGATTGATAATATCCTTATTGTAAATCAAACTTGAGTACACTGTCACTCCTTGAAGTTGTTCAAATAGTTCGTCTATCCTCGGGAGGGGATATTTAGTGGTAACATCTAGTCGAGATCGTATAATAGTCACATCCTTAATGTATCTTATCCGTGATACCTAAACCACAAGTCAAATTCCCTTACTTAAGCTTGTGCGGTACTTGAGAATGAATAACACAAGGGTATTATCATTGATCAATATACTTAGTAATTCTCCTACTATCATTTTCCCAAAGTAATATCATTAGGTGTCTAGATCCCATAATATATCACATCCAAATCATATACTTCTCAAGAGATATCCTCATTTTCTTCGAGTCTCACCATATCGAGACATTATAATCTCTAAATCACGGATTTTCTAAATCACCTAACGTCCAAATAGAGGAATATTCGGATATATTAACACTATAACAGCCCAAAAGAGTTCAAATATTCATCCAAGATTCAACTTAGATCACCTAGTAGTGGTACCCAATCCAAGGAAGAAGAACCTATCCTGGTCAAACAAAACTAAGGCGGATTAGGCGAATGTAAGGAAAAGATAAGGAAGAACAAGAAAATAATGACTAAGGAAAGTCGACAAGAGTTTACTAAGTCAAATCAAGTATGATTATGGATTCTCCAAGTATAAATTCTGACTTAGCAAAAATATCAATAATACGGTTCTATGCCATTATTGAAATCGATTTCACACTTAATTGGTCGTCGTGGAACTACCCAACAAAGTCCGAGGTCCTATCCTGGGTCACTCGGTGTAAGTTTCCATCTTACTAGCCGAGTTCGATACCATAATCTGTCATGCCCCAAACGTGACGCGACGACGATCAATCACTTAAACAAAATAAACCCAACATTCTAGAAAACGATGCAATAATCCCAAGTGAAACAAGGTCTAAAGCGAAAACTACAAGTACAACAAGATTACAATTACATCCCAACAACTTAATAGCTTACGAGTCGAACTAGGAATAAAGTACACATCATATCACAGCTTAAATGTCAAATGGGTCCTACGCCCTTCAATTACAGTCCGAGAATTTCAAAGGAAATAAAAGAGTCCAACATCGAAAAATAAAAGAAAATAGTCCAAAGAACATAGATAACGATAGGAAATGAGTTCAACGGGCGGAGCTCGAGAGTTCAATCCAAGGCGGGTTCAGCTTTTCTTCGACAAAGTCATCTTCTAAGGCTAGAAAACGGGAGGGGTGAGACAAAAATCTCGAGTGGATGGGGTGATCGTGTAATGCAAGTGTGGCGATATATATAGTTAATGCAAGAAATTTAGTTGTATGGAAACGCGTGAAAGATGAAGTATGAATTCACACACACGATCCACAAGCGTCATGAAAATATATTTATGTAATATACTTATACGATTTAAGAAAACGATTCATGGTCACGCAGCACTATGGTTCAAGCATCGGGAGGATTGCGTGCGGTTTGTAACGCCAATCCTATGCAAGACAAGTAGCGATTGCGTGCGGTTTGTAACGCCAACCTATGCAATATAAGTAGCGGTTGCGTGCGGTTTGTAGCGCCAACCAAACAGTCCGAATAACTCCGGAATCGTGTGGATCGAAAATGATTCCTTCGTTCTTCCTTGTAACTCCCGAGTAAGATGGTCCAGAGACTGTCACCTTATCGCTCCGTGGCAAAGACAAAATCCACAGTGGAGCTAGCAAGGCTCGGATCTGTCATAATCATGATTATACCTCAAGTACTACGACCCGCTTCCCTTGGACAAACTCCGTCCCTCGATTGGGGATTAGGACAATGGGGCCGAAAGAGTGGAATAGCGGTAGCCGCCCGGTTTCATCCCCGACGTATCCATTCCGACCGTGAGCTCGACACACCAAGTTGACTCAAGCAGAAAGTAAATACAAATTCGGGTAGTCAACCAGCGATCGAATATTATTGATTCGGAAGCGATTCGGAAAATTTTCGAAAATTTGCGTAAGGTAATTATGGCGTTGGTGGAGTTATTTGGATGAAGATGATTATCGGGAGGATAAGCAATCTTCTATATCTTGAAAGATTAGGTGGAACATAAGTCCCGTTATAGATTCAAATCGCAAGACGAGGAAGTCGCCTCGTGATCGGCTATTAATCGGTCAAAGGCGGTCCGATAAGTCAAGAGGTTTTTGAGAAAATAAAATATTTTAATTAAGAATTGAAGTCGGAGGGTCCAGGGCTGTTTTAGTAAAAGAACAATAATTTGAGTTAGGTCCTTGATAAAAAGAAAATTTTCAATTTAGCCCCGTTTTGTAAAAACCAATACTTTTGGGGTTAAAAATTGAATAAATAAATATCCCGACCTTGAAAAATTATGAGGTCAGTTCCTAAAACTCTCCAAATTGTTCGAGAGATTCAGGTTTTGATTAATACAAAGACGATACGAAACAAGTACATGATCAAATAAAAATCGGGGCTTCACATTTTATGTATCAAATCATGAAAATTCTCAAGAGTTGCTCAAAATTGCTATTTATTGAATTTTAGGTGCATGCATGTGCAATTTAATGTTTTATTTGATGAATTCTTTTATATATTGGATATGCATGTGTATGATCTTTAAAATTCATGTTTTGGATGACTTATAACCTGGACAAGTCGAGCATAATTGATTAAATTTCAATTTTAGACTTAAAAATATAAAAATGGAAAGTTGGTGGACTAAATTGCAAGAAAATGAAAGTTAAAGGACCCCTCTGCAAATTTCGAATTTTGGGACTGTACTCAGGTTCAAAAATAACTTTTGGACATTTTAATAAAGTTTTAAGAGTTTTAAGATAAATAAAATCAACCTTTAAAAGCCCAAGGACTAGATTGTAAAATTTTGAAAGTTTAAGGGCTACTTTGCAATTTTTAAAACTGCACCAGACCTAAACTTTAAAATTTGAAATTTTTACTCTTAAGTTACTGGGAATTACATATTTTAAAAGTATTCCAAAAATCCAAGTGGTTAGGGCTTGGAAAGCAATTTTACTAAAATTGAGGGACTAATGTGTAAAATACTAAACTTGAGGACCCAAATGCAATTTCTCGGACTTATGCAGCCCATGCACCTGGAAATAATAACTTAACTATAACCTAATTATATTTTGGACCGAAGGTTCAAATTTCATGACAATTGGACCCCTAAAAGCCTTAAAGGCAATTATTTCAAAATGGGACAAAAATGATATTTTCAAAAGTTAAAGGACCTACACTTATTTATTTTAACAACTGCTTTTGTCCCAATATCCCACTAACCTTAGTGATATTTTTCAACTAGAATCACATTAAAAGTCCTTCTGGTTTGTGAGTTCCGATTATTTTAAACTTAAGCTCACGAATTGGCAATTTTTACAAATTTGGGGCCAATGTGAGAATTTTATAAAAACTCGACCTCAAAACTTTAAAAACCTGAATCTCTGGAAAATTTAGAGAATTTAGGAACTGACCTCATAATTTTTCAAGGTCGGGATATTTATTTATTCAATTTTTAGCCCCAAAAGTGTTGGTTTTACAAAACGAGGCTAAATTACAAATTTTCTTTTATAAAGGACCTAACTCAAATTATTTTCTCTTTTACTAAAATAGCCCTGGACCCTCTGACTTGGAGATTTAATTAAAGTATTTTATTTTCCCAAAAACCCTTGACTTATCGGATCAATTTGACCGATTAATACCCGATCGCGGAGCGACTTCCTCGCCTTGCGATTTGAATCTATAACGGGACTTATGTTCCACCTAATCTTTCAAGATATCGAAGATTGATTATCCTCCTGGTAATCATCTTCATCCAAATAACTCCACCAACGCCATAATTGCCACTCGCGATTTTGAAAATTTTCTTGAATCGCTTCCTCAATCAATAATACTCATTTTGCTGGTTGACTACCCGAACTTGTATTTACTTTCTGTTTGAGTCAACTTGGTGTGTCAAGCTCACGATCGGAGTGGATACGTCGGGGGATGGAACCGGCAGCTCATCGCTATTCCACTCTTCCTACCCCATCGTCCTAATCCCGCAACCGAGGGACGGAGTTTGTCCAAGGGAAGCGGGTCGTAGTACTTGAGGTATAATCATGATTATGACAGATCCGAGCCTTGCAAGCTCCACTGTGGATTTTGTCTTTGCTATGGAGCGATAAGGTGACCGGTCTTGACCATCCCCGCCTGGGGAGTTATAAGAAAGAACGAAGGAATCGCTTGTCTCGATCCACACGATTAGGAGTTATCGGACCCGTTTGGTTGGCGCTACAAATCCGTGCGCAACCGCTACTTGTTTTGCATTGGTTGGCGCTACAAATCCGTGACGCAACTATTATTTGCCTTGCATGGGATTGGCGTTACATTTCCTTACGCAATTCTACCTATCTTGATCGAATCACATAGTGCCTGTGTGACCATGAACTGTTTTCTTGAATCGTATAAGTATATTATTTAAATATATTTATCACGGCGCTTATGAATCGTGTGTGAATTCATGCATCATACTCACGCGCGTTTTCATATAATCTGTTTTCTCACATTAACTATATATTGCGCCACACTTGCACACGATCACCCCATCCATCGAGATTTTTGTCTCATCCCCACCATTTTCTAACCTTAGATGAGGATTTCGTTGAAGATCTTTGAGCCGAACCCCCGGATTGAGCCCTTGTACTCACTTTGTTGGATTTACTACTTCTTGTTGTTATTGATGGACTCATTTCTTTTGATTGTTGTTGGACTATTTTATTTTTTCTTTCATTCCTTTGTAACTAAAGGGCGTAGGACCCTTTGACTTTTAAGTTGTTATCGTTGGTTGATTTTAGAGGATGTAATGTGGATTGTGGATGTTGTGGACATAAGATGTACTTGTTATTTTATTTCATTGCTATTTAGACTCTGTCTCATTGGGTTCTCATTGATGTTTGTCAGACGTTTGGTTATTTGTACTTAAGTTATGGATCGTCGTCGCGTCCCGTTTGGGGCGTGACAGAATGCGTAAGAGTACTTACCTGGATCACTCGTGGTGGAGGTATATTGGGATCGCCCGTTTCTGTCCGGCAGCCTCACGGCCGTGTGACGGCACACGAGCTGCCCGTGTGGCCCCGGGGCGTGTCTGCCTGCGTCTTGCCTTATTTGCCGTAGCCCACATGGCCTGGCCGTGTGGTACACACGCCCGTGAGGTTATTTTCATACTTTTTTTAAGAATAACAGGGAGTTTGTTGTGACGCCTCCTACACAACAACTCAAGAAAACTAAACAAAACTAAAAATTAAGTTAATAAATAAAAATTTAAACTAAAATTGAAATTAAAATTGAAGGCGATAAAAATGTACGGAAAATATGAAATAAATTGGGTCGCCTCCCATACAACACTAAGTTTTTCGTCTTCATCCGCACTCGATTTCTAACATCACTTTCATCAATAGGTTGAAATCCTTGAGCCCTCATATTTTGTACCATCCATCAGACGGATGGCGTTGCTCTGTTTTCTCGGATTAAGTTCAGTATTGCTTGGAAATTTGCCCTTTAGATGTTGGCGTCCCACTGCAGTAGCGATTTGGGTTGCTTGTGTCTCCAAAGATTTCACTCTCGCACTCAACAAAAACGATGTTAGAAATGAAGAAGAGAAAAATAAAATAAAATAAAAAATCGAAAAAGAAAAAAATATTTCAAAAAATGCTTCAATTAAGATTGAAATACTTATTACTATATCTAAGTAGAATCTAATCAATCACTGGCAACAGCGCCAAAAACGTGTTCACCAAAAAATATTTTGGTTCATACAACTGCAAGTGTACATTGTAGTATATAGAATAATGGCAAGCAAGGTCGTATTCCTCAGGGATTGAATCTCGAAACACTTAGGCTATAATAACATCTTATTCTAATTTTATTGAAGCGACCGAAAATCGAGTTATTTTAATCTAAGGAAAAATCGAAAAATAAGAAAAATAAAAAGAATTAAATTTGTCAACCCCACAAGTATTTTCAACATATTTAGGAGCAATCTTAGGCACATAATCTCAAAGATGCTTCTTCAATATTAAATGCAAATAAAGTTTTAAAAATTAATTCATGCAATTCTACGGGTTTAAATTCCTAAATTCATTTACTCCCCGGTCGGGTGGTGCGTAAACAATTGATTAGTAACAATTGTAGTCTCGTCGATCGTTACAATTCTTATTAACTCCAAAAATATTTGTGAATTAAATGACTCCCCACAAACACACACCACACATGTTTCATGTCCGAATTCGATTTAAAGTCTTTGTTAGAGCTCATCGTCCGAAATTTTGCAATAACAAATATGACATGCTAATTATTGATCGGATAAAAAGCAATTAAATAATAAGCTCTCGAATTCATAAAATAGAACACATGAAGCAATCAAGAAAACAAATAAACATATTTAATATAAATCCACGTTTCGATTATGCCCCTAAGATCCGAAAAATATGCCAAATATTGATTACAAACTCATAGACAAATCAATCAATATTATGACATCATATAAGCACTGCAGACAAGAGTTCTTAGACATAGAAAAAAACCTCTTCTTGTCGATGGATTTCCTTCCAAGCCCTCGAAGCTCTTGTGCTCCCTAGATGCGAAAGCCTTGTGGTGTTCTTCGTGACCTAGCCTTTTGCTCTCGAAGCTCTTCGATTCCTTCGTTCTGCGTTATTTGATGTGTTTTCTATGTATCAAGTTGTGATTTTTCGCAAGACTTGGTCCCCTTTTATAGATGCTTGGAGATATCACTTGTAGAGTTGGAACGGAAGCAAACTCAAAAACACGCTGAAAAGACTCCCACACGGGCGTGTCGTGGCTTTGGCGCGTTGGCCTTGATCGCATGGCCGTGTGAGCTTGCACGGGTGGCTTGTGCAATCGATGAACTTGTCCACACGGCCGTGTGACTTCACACACGGTCCACCGTGTGGACTGCTCCGTCCCCTGTTTTCTTCCATTCTTCACACAACCGTGTGATTTTTCACACTACATAATTTTTCAAACTCAAAGAGTTCATTCATTTCATTTCAAACAAATAAATTAAGACATTGTAAGAATTGCTCATTTTTTAACAATGTATGGCGACATTGGTGCTAACCATTTCCATAATGTGCCACATGCATAAGCGGTGCCTTGCCGTCTTGAAAACTATTTTGAATGCATTTTTCATTGTCGGATCCTAATCGGTTGCAATGTAGTACGACTCTCGGCACATCGTTTCCAATTTTTTTCTGAATAACCAGACATAGGATTCCTCATCCTCATTCAATAGTAACCCACATGCAAACGTAACACAACGACGATGGTTGTCAATGCCTGAGAATACGTAAAATTTGAAATACATCATTGTCTTAATAAAAGTACACCATATTATGTATATATGTACACCATTATTGATCTATGTGTGCACCATAATTTCAACTCGGGAACAAGTATATTTTGAAATGTATCATTGCTTTAGTAAAAGTATACCATATTATGTGTATATATATATATATACATCGTTTTGATTTATATATGCACCATATTTTCTAACTGACATGTTTGCTTTGTATGTAGCATCAAATCAAATCACGTCCCCGAACATTGCATAATTGCACACAAAAATAGGGTCTGCCCAGAACAATCTCGTCAGTTGGTCATTTTCTTCCACGTCATAACTAAAGGCCATTCTTGGACATATCTTGTTTTTTTTCTCAAGAATTTGTCGATTATCAATTGTGCGTCTGCCCCTCGTATGTATGCCTTGAAATCTCTTTTGAAATTCTTGAAATCGATCGGTGATGCACCTGCTTGCGAATATCCTCCAACCATCTGCCCAAATAAGTGGTGTTTTCGCAGTGCCTATGTTGGCCTTTGAACAATTTATTATAAATTGTTCGTGACCAAAATTTAAATTTCGATTTACTCTAAGAAAATGCTGGTAAGATTCCGAACTGAGTGATGATGTACGAGCTGATCATCATCTTGGTCGGAAAAAGCGAAATACCCCGTTGGTCGGCCTTCTCGAATCTCTGCAACTCGGACCTATTTTTCAGCATTCACGACTTCTCTGATTTATGCCTTTCTCTTTCGAACGGACCAGTCATCCTCAGCCCTGTTGGTGTTAATCAATGTTAGAATCTCCTGTCTCGGATTTTCATTAAGAAGTGGTAAGCGAGCTGGATTGGCTGCTTGCTCCGGATTTGTTCCGGGAGCGATGGGCGGCGGCGGTGGCAACTCGTGTGAACATATCTTTTCAGGCCTCCCCTCTGCACTATTCTCATGATCTCTCGAATGAGATCTCTGCATTTATCTGTTTCATGTCCGATGGACTTATGGTAACAGCAGTACCGACTATTGTCTAGTTTGGAAGGATCCAGCTTCAAAGGGCGAGCTGGTGGCAGGAGATTTAAGCTCTTGATGTCATTCCAAATGGCTGATGGGGTGTGGGTTAAAGTGCTCCTCATCGCTGCTACTTCGGCGCAGACTCCCTGGTACGACTTGTATCCTGTGGTTGGATTCTCTGCAAAAGATTTGAATCCCAACCCAGATCTGGAAGCGGCTTCTTTCTTGCCATCTTTTTTGGCGCCCTGAGTTTTCTGGTCGGGTCGTTGACTGGCCATGGCTTCCTCGGCTCATATATGATGCTCATACGATGAGGAACTCTTGGAATATGGCTGCCCTCGACTCGTGGATGGCATAGTTGAAACGAGTTTGGTGCGAGCCCTACCGAGCATTGCATCGTCCGAGATAGGCTCTATTTCTGGATTTACTTGTTGAATCGGGCAATGTAACTCTTCAACGACTCATCCTTGCCCCGCTTAATGTTCACAAGGAGTCTTTCGAGCCGCACGGACCTTGGACATTAGAAAGTAGATGGTGGAAGCGGGCATCAAATCATTCCAAGATCGAACGGGGTTTCTCCAACTCATTCAAACAAAGATCGGGCGTAATATCTCTCGCTCTCATTCGTTAATTGGGTCGGGCCTTGAGCTCGGTTGGCCCTGGGCGGTTTTTGCATTATCAAGAAATCGGAGCCTGGAAAGAATGGGATCACGTAGGCCATTCCCGGGGGTCCGCCCCAAGCACCCGGAGACGGTGTTGGATCTTGTGGGTTGGCGTTTGTGTTTAGTAGTGGATCGGCTCGTGGGGGATTCATTGGTGGGGAGGCCGTATCTGTGGTGGATTTTCGCAAATGTTTGGGTAGCAAGCTGATTTATTTGTTGGATAAAATTTGGGTTGGCAAGGAGCCGCGTGAGAGGCAAGCGAAAGCCGCGCCCGGCCCACCGGAGGTATATATACTTTCCACAATGCATTTTTTATATGCAAGTGCTAATGACTGTTATAGTGCATATATAGTAATTATTTGGTGCATAATTAGTACTGTTATGATGCATTTGCGATCTACACAGTGCATTTTTAACTGCACAGTTTAATGGCCATGTACACAACAATTCACGATTAAAATATTTAGATTGTAACGTACTGAGTTTTTGAAAAGTATAAAATTGAATCTAATTAAAAATTGGGGTGCTCATTTTGTTGGTTGATCGGGACAAATACGTATGTTGTTTGATGCAAATTTGCCATAGGCACCGCATTTTCTTGTTAGTTTGGTACTTTCACGGATTGGTTTTTCTTTCTGACTCTGTATCTTGCTTTTAATTCGGCTCCATTTTGCCCTTACGTGTTTGTTGTAGTGGCAATACTAAGATGTCCATTTGAGAAGTAGAGCGCATGAAGTTTCAATTAGTATCGCAATTTGTTTGCTCTTCTTGGTCTTGAGCTAACTTGTCCTTGTGTTCGGATAATAAGCGTGCTAATTCGGCCAATTTTTCCACTCTCCTGTTTACAAGTTATGCAGTTGTGGAAAGTTGACCACAATTCATTAAGAGTTGTGGTTGCTTTTTCCCCACCTTCGAATTCGTATAGTTGACCGATTGTTGTTGATGGATGTATGGATGCTATTTTCATCCATCGTATAGGCAATGCGTATTTGTTGGGAATTTCCTTGAGGTCCTTGAATACAACGAAGATGTCTTCGACACAAAATCCCGTGCATTTCGAACATCTTGCGACTACACATTGCGCTTGTTTGCTCTTTTTGCAAGACAAAGACATTGAAAATTGCATTCTTTTGTCTCTTTTTGAGTAGGAATAGTTGCCACATGTTCTTGTGACCATATGTACTGAACATTTGTAATACGCGGCTGCAATCTCCAGGCTTATTTTTTTAAAAATAGCACGTGTGTACAATATTGCTGCATGTTTTTCAATGTCCAACCGCATGTCTCGCATTCGGGATGAGAGTGTCACCGTTGTTTAGTTTGTGTATTTGTGTCGCTATTAATCCATTGCACTATCAAAGTGCATGAAGAACACTACTAAATTGACTTGCGGGTTTGTAAACCCGCCAACCAATTGTTCATGCTTTCTGACCGTGAGGTAGTTCGCATCGACCCTCTTTTCATGGGAACATCTCTAAAATTAGCAGGGATCCAGCTCTTTCTGATTTCATACAATGTAGTAAACCAATGATGGTTTTCTAGATTGAACTCTGTCATCACTGATTGCCATAATTTTTCAAACTCAGCAGGTCCATTCGTTTCATTCCAAACAGCGAAATTAAGACGACATAAGAATTGCTCATTTTTTAACAATGTATGGTCGACATTGGTGCTAACCTTCTCCATAATGTGCCTCATGCATAAGCGGCGCCTTGCGGTCTTGGAGACTATTTTGAATGCATTTTTCATTGCCGGATCCTAATCAATTGAAATGTAGTACGACTCTCTCGCACATTGTTTCAACTTTTTTTGAATAACCAGGACATGATTCCTCATCCTCCCTCAAAAGTAACCCATATGCAAACGTAACACAACGACGATGGTTGTCAATTTCGTGAATGGTGCAAAAATTATTTTGTACCTGAGAATACGTAAAATTTGAAATACATCATTGTCTCAATAAACGTACAACATATTATGTATATATGTACACCAGTATTGATCTATGTATGCACCATAATTTTCAACTGGGAACAAGTATATTTTGAAATGTATCATTGCTTTAGTAAAAGTATACCATATTATGTGTATATATACACCAGTTTTGATTTATATATGCACCATATTTTCTAACTGACATGTTTGTGTTGTAATTAGCATCAAATGAACTCACGTCCCCGAATATTGCATAATTGCACCCAAAAATAGGGTCTGCCCAGAACAATCTCGTCAGTTGTCAGTTGGTCATTTTCGTCCACGTCATAACTAAAGGCCATTCCTGGACACATCTTCTTTTTTTTCAAGAATTTGTCGATTATCAACTGTAAATACTACCCCTCGTATGTATGCCTTGAAGTCTCTTTTGAAATTCTTGAAATCAATCGGTGATGCACCGCTTTCAAATATCCTCCAACCATCTGCCTAAATAAGTGGTGTCTTCGCAGTGCCTATGTTGGCCTTTAAACAATTTATTATAAATTTTTTGTGACCAAAATTTAAATTCCGATTTACTTTCAGAAAATGCCAGTAAGATTCCGAACTGAGTGATGATGTACGAGCTGATCATCATCTTGGTCGGAAAAAGCGAAATACCCCGTTGGTTGGCCTTCTCGGATCTCTGCAACTCGAACCTATTTTTCAGCATTCGCGGCTTCTCTGATTTATGCCTTTCTCTTTCGAACGGACCAGTTGTCCTCGGCCCTGTTGGTGTTAATCAATGTCAGGATCTCCTGTCCCGGATTTTCATTAAGAGGTGGTAAGCGAGCTGGATTGGCCGCTCGCTCCGGATTTGTTCTGGAAGCGATGGGCGGCGGTGGTGGCAACTCATGAATATATCTTTTCAGGCCTCCCCTCGCACTATTTTCATGATCTCTCGAATGAGATCCTTGCATTCATCTGTTTCATGTCCGATGGACTTATCATGTATGCACCATTTCTCGTGTAATCTAGTATGCGGTTCGCTTTGCAGCCAACACAATTTGAAACTCTCTTGCATTGCCTTGTATGTGTACGGCTTCCCTCTCCATCCCCCCTTACGATTCTTTGTATGTTTGTAGCACTCTCGGTTACACAATGTAATGTAACCGGATCTCTTTGTTTTTAAATTTTCTCGAGGTTTTTCTTCGTATGTCGAAGCCGCGTCTTCCTCGTCGTAGTCCCTATAAAATTGCACACCTTCTTCCAATGTAGCAAATTGCATGCATATTCGTGGTATTTTATCTTATTCTACTTCAGATATCCAGTACTTGGTAGAGTTGGGAGATATTACGATACGCTCTCGTCTTCACCTTTGCTATTTTCACCAAGTAAATCGCACAAATTTTGTAATAATTATGCATCATATATGTACAAATAAACATCAAATTACAAATATTTATTTCATGGTTGTATAATTGGCATATTTTCGCAAATAACAACTAAACATGCACTATTGTATTCTTATTTAGGGGAAATTATTTTTGGCAACATGTACTATGACCATTTTGCGGGTTTGGTACCTAAACTTTTTTATGTTGGAATTTAGTACCTAAACTTTGTGAGATTGTTAAATTGCAACCTCAGGCATCCCAACGGTGGAATATTCTGAAAAGATATCATCACATGCGCATCACGTGAGGGCAAAATTGTCAAATCATCTAAACTGGTAAAAGTTATTGCACTTTGCAACCCAAGCTTTACGTTATTTATTAATTTGCAACCTCAACTTTTTACATTTGAACTTTGCCACCTCACTTCAAAATAAATAATAAAAATTATATTATTTAATATGTATTTGTATCTTTTATTCATAAAATATATATTTAAAATTAAGAATTAATATAAAAATTAAAAGAAATTATGATTTTTTAGTTGATTATACTATAATTTTACGTTCATAAAATTAAAAATCTATAAAATGAATTTATAATTCAAGTATAATAAAAAAATAATCATTTTATTTTTTTGTTGAATTATGAATTATAATGATTAATTTATATTATAGAATCTAAAAAAAAGTGGAAATTAAAATTGAAGAAAAATTAAATAATTATATGTGAATTTTATGTTTGATAAAATTTAAAATATATAGTCATATTTGTTTTATTATTTTATAATGCATTTTGAAAATTATTGTTATTATCTTTTATTTTTTTGTTAAATTATGAATTTTATTAATTAAGTAACTTCATAGAATTTTAAAAAGTAAAATTTTAAATAAAAAATAAATAAATAAATAAATGTACGACAATTTTAAATTTGAAAGTTTTAAAAATATTTAATAATAAATCTTTAAACATTTTTATAATGCATTTTCAATGTTAAAATCTTGTTATTATATATTTTTAATTTATTAACTTAAAATAGTCGTATAACTATTGAATTTTCAATAATTAACTTATCAATATATTTTTGTTTAACTTAAAATATGTATTTTGTGAATAAAAAGATAAATACATATTTATTAATATTAATTTTTATGATTTATTTTGAAGTGAGGTGACAAAGTTCAAATGTAAAAAGTTTAGGTTGCAAATTAACAAATAACATAACGTTTGGGTTGCAAAGTGCAATAACGATTATCACTTTGGATGATTTGACGATTTTGCCCTCATGTGTTGCGCACGTGATGGCATCTTTTTGGAATATTCCGCCACCGGGATGCCTGAGGTTGCAATTTAACAATCCCACAAAGTTTAGGTAGTAAATACCAACAAAAAAAAGTTTAGGTACCAAACCCGCAAAATGGTCATAGCGCAAGTTGAAAAAAATTCCCTCTTATTTATGCACCACCTTATCAATATCCTTATACCTAATTTTTAGCAATCCATATTTTAATACTTGTATAATGTGCACAAGGTACACATCAGTATAAGTATGTATCATTTGATTAGCATCTATGCATCAAATATGTACTATGTATGCATCAAAATTTCAACTATGCACTAAGCATTTGGATGAACATAAATACTAAATATGCATTACGTACATACTATATATGCATCAAGATAAACTAATTGTGCACTACATACACACTATATATACATCACACAAAAACTAATTGTGCATCATTTTTTATGGACCAAAATTAAGTCATTTGTCACTTTTCAATCTACCAGGTTTTCAAAGACGAACTAAATGTGCATCATTTTTTATAAATTATACATAAAAAACACTAATTATATGTTATTTCTATGCTATTCAAATGTGTGATTGCATAAACAGGGGTAAACATGGTTGTTTTTCAAGAATTTGTAGATAATTATGGCATATTGTAATATTGTTATTTCGTATGAGAATTATACGTGCACAGTCTCAACGCCCTCAAATTCATTGTTTTCATCTGTATTGTCCATTGATACGTCACTTTGATGTTGATAAGCTCGATGTACACTCTAACTATATGATTGAGCTTTTTAATATGCACCCTTTTAAAGGTTCACATAAAAGTTTGGTTAAGTGGTTGCACGGTAAAAATATGAAGAAAAATAAAATTAAACTTCGCAAATTTGCACTTCTCCAAATTGAATTTTTTTAATTAGAGAAATGAATCAATGATTTATTTAAAGTCCGTCCAAAAATATGTACTTAACACATAACATCTATTCCATGTGTGGATTTTCACGTGGAACTACATTTTCAATTAGTTTCCATATACCCTCAAAATTATTTTATCTTTAACATCAAAATCGGTTTTTTCGTTTTTTTTTAATTTAATGGGTTACTCGCAGAGCAACAAATAATAAGATGTTTTGTTTGGTAAATGAGTTCGTAGTTAAATTGCTCAAAATTACATGCAATCCAAATGTTGTGGCAATTGACAATTTTTAGGATCACTCTTTTGAAAGGAGTTTTCCACGACAACAAATTGTTGTCGCAAAAATCGCTTGTCGCCGCAAATAATATTGTTGCGACAACTAATAGTTGCAAAAGAGTTGATGCTAATAAGTTGTTGCTAAAAACTTATTTATGACAATAGAGTAAATCGCCGCAAATGCATTTGGGGCGCTTTTGTTGTCACAATCTCCTCTCGTCGTATTTTTTTGGGATGACGTGGCGATATTATTTGTGTCCACTCTTTGTCACTAATACTCATTATTTGCCTCAACTCCGGTTGTCTCAAAACCCTTCAACATATTAGGGACGACTTTTGTCATTGCTAAAGACACCAGTTTTTTTTTTTTTCCTGACAATTCATTGTCACATTTTCTAAAACTATATTTACCAACAACATAACCACATTTACAAACAATATGAACACCACAATGTATTCAAGTAACAATCAACCCAAATATCAATATCATATAAAATGTCAAACTAACCAAATAAAAAAAATGTGACCAAAACATAAAAGTTTATATAACTAGCGAAACATCGTTTTGAACTAAGTCTAATCTCCTAAAGCCTCGCTTGATCATCCACTTTAGGTTGATGTGCAGTAGACGACAATGGAGCACCAGAAGTAGTAGGTGGTGGCGGAGGCGAAAGATCTGGTAGAGGTGTGTTTGGATGCAACTATGTGAACGTCTCCCCCATAGTGGCGATGAAATCAAGCAACTGACCATGGCTCGCAGCCATGGTTTGTATATGTCCTTGCAGTTCTTGCATCAGACATTGCTGTTAGATAAATATTTTTATCATGATTTTGATGATTTTATTTTTACACCAAAACAATATTTTTAAATATTGTCCAAATACTCCTAAATAATTTAAAATATTTTTACTAATTTTTTGGAGTATTTCTTCAAGTTTATTTTCGACAAAAATTGGACAACACTTTTGATGATTTTTTGTTAATGTGTTTTTACATCAAACAATGTTTCTAAATGTTGTCCAAATATTCTCAATCGATTTAAAATGTTTTTACTAATTTTTCGGAGTATTTCTTGAAGTTTATTTTCGATAAAAATTGGACAACACTTCTGTCTCGTGTTGGACCGGTCGCCATATAGGGCAACCCGTGTCTGAAAGATGATTTACAAAACAGAAACAAGACATTTGAAATTTTACTGGAGTTCGACCGGTCGCGCAAAGGGCAATCGGTGCCTGAAGAGATTACAGAACAATCTGTATCTCACATTTTGATGAGGGGGACTGGTCCCTATGGGGGGCGACCGGTCGGACCCTAGGTCGACCGGTCCAACCCCCCTGGACCGGTCCCTATGTTGATTTTTGCTGTGTTATCTTATTTTCAGATTAGAGCGACCGTCGCCTATTGTATTGACAAAGAAATTCTAACCGTTGTCAAAAGACAACTTTTCCTCAATTTATGGTATTGATCTCCAAATGACTATATTCTTCATTTGTCTTGTAATTTTTTACAGATTTCAATCTTCTAGGAGGAGCCTATCAAGTTCAAGACATCCTCTATAAATAGATGAAGAATTGAATCAACACAACATGAGAGAATACTACAACACAACAAGATACATTCAAGCAAACACTTTTGTTCTTCAATTTCTATATTCTTGTTGTAATAGCTTTTCAAGGTCTTCCACTTTCACATCTTGAGGTCTAGGCTTTATTCTTGATTACACTTGCACTCAAAATTGTATTATTCATTATCGAGTTGTAATCTTGAATTTGGGTTCGTCATTCAACACAAGATATCCTTGTGAGTGTTCTTGTGGTAAGAGCACACTTGGGTGATCTTAGGTGTTAGGTGTAAGAAGATTGTGGTAATCTTCTTGTAGAAGAGTTTGGTGCTCTTCAAGGTGTTGAAGAATTTGGTCTTCTTCAAGTCGGAAGATTGTGGTAATCTTCACAAGGTGTCGAAGAAGATTGTGGTAATCTTCAAGGGAGATTGTGGTAATCTCCAATGAGGTGTTGTAATGTGATCTTTGTATTAATTGTGGTAATCTTTCTTTCTTTCTCAAATACATCCCGTAGATATCTTTGGGGTGGTAGAGGATTAGGCCCTAGGTGGGTTGAACCTCTATAAATCGACGCATGTTGTTTACTTCCAAAGACTTCCATTCTTGTCTTGGCTTATTTATCCGAAAAAGAGGGCATAATCGAGAAAATGGGCATAATCTATTCACCCTCTAGATTATCGTTGCCACTTGACTTACAATTCTTTGCTCCTCGAAACTGAGTTGATGGTGTTCTTTGTTGGTCGGGTGGCGCAACAGATCTTGCGTGGAAGAGTGGGCGCAACACCAGTCATGTGTCGTCTCCGCTGCCCCAAAATCTCTCGCATAATAGCATGCGTGTCTACATGCTCAGGGTCTGCTGCTAATGCTTGTGCGAGTCTCTCCTAAAGACGGTGCTACTAGTTTGAAATTTAAAGTATTATATAATTATAAAGGGATGAAGATAAAATATTTTAGTTCTTAAATGAATCAAACAACAGTTGATAAACGAGTATGATAACATATTAACTGCAATTGTTTATACTTACATAGGTTTGTTCCGCTTCGGAATTCACCCACACACCTTCGCGAGTATGCATGTCTTTCCAATTTTTAATTAGCAATAAGGGCTCATGCGTCTCCGTGTTGGCCTGTCCAACATTAATCCCACATTAACAAGTCGAACAACATATTTGTATTCCAATTGCTTATAAAACTTTAATTTTGAAGATATAATAAATTTATTACCTTATTAGAACGGTGCCGAGTGTGTGATATACGCCCATGAGTGCTATTCCACTACTTTTTGCTGTGATTACCCTTGTTCCTCAAACTCGTCCGCTGTCCAAAAGTTAATTCACAAACATATCATATATTCAATACATCATATCAAGAGGTGGCATTAAAACTATGTCATCCATAGCAATACTAGTTAGACAATCATCTATTTGAAGCATAGTTTGATATGAGTTCCTTTTTTATGTAGGCGCTTGCTTTCTTTACTGGACATACATGTTTTCTTCTACTTCCTCAATTTATTTTTCCCATACAGGCTATATAAAAGATTAAAATCCTGACAATCAGAAAATAGATTATGAAAATCTACAACCATAATCACATAATTACCACTACAACAAATAATAAATCTAGACAAATGTAAATTCATTTTCTTTTTTGGCAAAGAATCATAATCCTATTTACTGTCCCCGAAAAATCGCCGATTAAGTCCTCACAAACAATTAGTGACGAATATTGGATTTCAAAAAGTAAAGAATAATTTTCACTTTCATTTTTTACTTGCATTTTTATATTAAATTTTATCTTTTTTATCGTGTGTTTTCTATCTGTACAAATCTTGAATTCTACTCCAAAAAGATGGTGTTTACTCTATATAAATCAAGTAGTTCTATAACTATTAGTTTCCAGGTAGAAATCTAACTGTTCATGTTTTTTGCCATTTCAAAATAAAAAATAAACCAGCTAAGCTATAACCATCTTAATAATCACTTTTCAGTCCAAAGCTCTAGGTCTGAATTCAAAAGCAAAACTGAATAAAATACAAGAACTTCAACTTTTTTTTTGTGGGGTTACTGTCTTGGTTTCTTTATGGGGTTCAAACACATATTATATAACGAATTATCCATATTAAACAACAAACTAAATAAATAATTATTACCTACCACCTATCTTAAATAAACATATCATTTTGCTGGTACACTAGCTCTCGCATGAGCTAAGTTCTCCAAACCACCATTTTTTTTAAAGTGGTCGTGTAAATCACTCTTCCAGTTCCTGTAGCACTTCATTGCATCTCGCTCGATCATTCCATGTAATACACCATTTCGTAGGGTGAAATCACCTGGATAAATAATCCTGAAATACAAACAAGACATATTAAGCAGCTTGAACAATTCATGATGTAATGCATAATGATTTAAATGAAGATTATACACTAATCAGTAACGTACCAACAAGGTATCAAAAACTTGTGTCCACTGATGCAATGGGATTTCAGCCCATGCATAGTGGAAGGGCTCGCAACGGTCTCGTGTAAGGATCCCAACCGCACTGTCGTATAATGATGCATCGGGGCTGGACTTTCATATCTCGTCTTGCTCGTCGAACTCCACATGGATTTTTTCATCATTTGATGTTCGTTGATGGGTTTTAATTCCCTTTACTGGCCTTCGTCTCTTACGAGCTGGAGCGACTGCATGTTAATTCAGTTATTCAGTTTAATCAAATGTTAATAAACTCCACATGGATTTTTTTTAACAATCAATCCAGCTATTCAGTTTAACCAGATGTTAATTAGCCCATTGAGATAACATATTTGAGGAAAGGATTGGTAGCTTTTTTAAAATTGGATTGCCGCTGGTGATGATGAATATATGTTCCATAAAAATAGTGTTAAATCAACCCTTTCTTGACTATCTAAAACTAGAGAAAAAAAATCAAACAACAGATCAACTATGTTACGAATGGAAAATATGTCATTGGTTTCACTTTCAAACTCCTTAAGCTCACTTTTTCAAGACTTTTTGCCTTATATGCTCTTGAACAATTTTAAATTATTTGAGACATTTTTGGACTACGTACAGTAATTAGTTATGCTTGCAACCCTTTTTGCAAAAAAATCCATTATTTTAAAGTTTAGAAGTTGAAACTCGAATTTATCCTTTTTTTCTCATTCAATTACTAATTGTTCTTCTAAATGCGGTGCACAATCCAAAATCCCCACATTGCGGATAACTCACACCTCAAATAAATGATTAAAGATTAAAGAAAATAGGATCAAAACCACCAAGTCATGAGCACAAGTGTTATGAGTAAAGATGTGCTTGTTTGAAAATAAATGAACAAATAAGATTGTTTGAAAATAAACTCACATCCTTATCGAATCGATAATCTTGGCGAAATGGACTACATTTTGGAACAATCTTACCTGACTCATATTGCGAGGGCAACCTGGGTGGATCTTTGCATGGTGGTTTGGCTCCATCGATGGACTGCGCATGTCGCCGCATGGACGGACATGATGTACACCGAAATTAAGGATCATAAATCAATTATATCAAAAGTGCACAATAAATTACTTCTATAGATCATAAATCAATTATATCAAAAGTGCACAATAAATTACTTCTATAGAAGTCTTAAGAGATGATAATATCATGTGACATTTGAAAATGCTTTTACTAAATATTCTACCAAATGGTTATTCAAATTTGCCTTTCATAGAACATCAATATTAAAATACAAAAGATAAATCTTAACAAAATAATGAAAACAATCAAATTTATTATTGGAGATGTTAATGTTATGTAACATGTTATTATTTTCTAAAGAAAAATCGTGCCTCCCAAACAACAGTACAAGTCAAAAAATGAAAGAAATCTACATTGCACCTTATAGAAACTCTCTAGTAGCACATTGTTATAAGCCTTTCCTCGGTTGGAGTAGCATCTCATTGCAATATCAAAAAAAAGTTTCATAATAATTAGTGCACCATAAACAAGAAATTTAAAATTCCATTACAAGTTCTATGACAGCTGAAGGCATCAAGATAAGTTATTACTATGAAGTATACCTGATACATTAGTCAATGTTATTGCTAATGTTTTCCACATCCATGTCATCAATGTCATCATCATTATCATCATTTAATTCAGTTTTAGCATCTTCAGAATACTCATCATCCGTTGCATCTTCTTCATTGTTAATGAAGTCATCTTGTACATGAGATGAGTCATTTAAAATTATTTCTAAATCAGAAGTGACAATGTCTGCCGCTATATTTGATTGATCCCATGACATTGTTTCTATGTCTGGCAATTCAACAAATAATTCTAAATTATCACCATTATCTCATCAACTACCGCAACTTCAAAGTCATTAGTCGGCAAATCCCAAATATGACGATTGCGGAAATGCTCAACAACTTTCCAATCTTTACCGTGAAATAAGTCATCTACGTAAAAGACTTTTCGACTTGAGATGCGGTATGAATGGTTCGTTTTCATACCAAGTGCTCTTAGTGCAAATACTTATTCTCGCTTTTATATACGTTGAACTTTCTTTCTATCTAGATTAGTGTCGAACAACTTACATTTGAAGAGAGTAACAAAATTATATTGTGTGTAAGGTAATTCATAGATCTCCTCTGATATCCTATAGTAAGTTTGACCATAGGGTCCCTTAATAGAAATGCCACTATTTTGAGTTTTAAGATTGATGTCTCGAGCATGCGTCAAAAACTTGACACCATTGACCACACAACCAGGATAGGATTTTCTGGAAGCACTAGAACCGGATGCAAGTACACACGATTGCTTGCGGTAGCATCTCGTGAGTTTATATCACGAAGAGAAAACATCTAGAATCAAACAACAAATTTTATTTATATATTGAAATAACAAAACGACATGTTTTTAATATAATATGAATGAGATTCCATACCTTATTTCTAAACCATTTAGGGAACTCTCTCGATTGTATGTTATCTAAACTTTCGCCTGAGGTATATTTAACAATTTCATTTCTATGGGAACTATTCAATAGAAAGTGATCACTGAATCGCATTTGATATGTTAAAGAGAACTGGAAAATTAAAAATACTTACATAATATAATCTCGAATTTCCAAGCAATTTGCAATATGTAATACTTAGCTTTATTCCTCAAGTCATTGCCCAGTTGTGTTACTGTCATCTTTCCAATCGGCCTGACCCGATTCTAAAAAATTGAAATCTTGCCAATATTTGCATCTTCATTCTCAACCCAGCTTCCTTTCAATTACATAAACTGGTCTCAATGCCAACGAGATACATTGAGCAGAAAGTTAATGCTTCATTGCTAACATATGCTTCAACAATGGATCCATCATGACGTGCTCGATTTCTAGCATACTTCTTTAATGATCCAAGAAATCGCTCAATCAGATACATCGATCTTAAGTATACATGTCCTTCTCAAATAGCTTCTTCTGGTAAGTGCATTACCAAATGTACCATAAAATCAAAGAATGCTGGGGGAAATATTGTTTCCAACTTGCACAAAATTTTCACAATTTCTTCATTCGCCCTTTTCAAATCGTTGACCCTTAAGGTACGCGAACACATCAATTTGAAGAAGTTAATTAACTCGGTGATAGTATATACAATCTTTTTTTTTCATGAATAGTTGAATCCCAATCGACAATAGTCTCTGCCATATGACATGCCAATCATGTGATTTACGCCATAATCTTCAAGCATCGCTACCTACAATGACATTTTTCTTCAAGTTTGAACCAAAGCATCAGGGAATCAAACATTCCTTAAGAACTCACAGAATTTTTTGCTCTCATCTGGCATCAATGTGTATGTTGCACGTGGTTTCATCCACTAATCACCATGTTTATATAGATGCAACTCCTCTCGTAACCCATGCTCTGGGACGACTCACGCCTTATTAGTGTCTTTGATTTTATCTTCAATGTTCAATATCTTGCCTAATAAGATATCACACACATTTTTTCTCGATGTTCATGTCGCCTAAATTGTGGGCGTAGTAACAACAAAGGATAAAGAAAATTCCATAAAATACTTTTCTTACTCCATTCAACTCGTGGTCCGACGCTTTCGTTTCTTGCCACCATAATTCCATATTTGCCGAGGCAATCTAGGCTCTGGATTCTGCAATCGTTCTAATATTTGTTCGATTGTTTTGAGAGCTGGGGAGTCGTTTGTCTACTTTCTCATCAAATTTTTGTTGTTTCTCATCGAGTGATTAAGCGGAAGCTATCGTTAATGCCCTATATAGCAAATTTTGCTCGTAATTCATTTGGAAGAGTCCCATCGTTGCATGTAGGACATGCCATATATCCTTGTTCGCTCAACCTGCAGAAAACTACTATGAGCGGGAAAGTCATTTATTGTCATCAATAATATCGTCCACATCTTAAATCTAGTGTTGGAAGTAGCGTCACATACAACAACTCCTTCTGACCACAACTCCTTTAATTCATCAATCAACGGCCTTAAGTAGACATCAATATCCTTGCCAAGAGCATTCGATCCTGGGATTAAAAGAGTCAATTGCTTGTATGGGTCCTTATTACATAGCCATGGTGGTAAATTATACACAGTTTCACCACTGTAAATCCAAGCGGCTACGATAATCTAGAGGGGGTGAATAGATTATCTCCATCTTTTCGATTTAACCTCTTTTTCGAACAAAACAAGCCAAGACAATAATAAAGGTGCGGGAAGTAAACAACACGCGTCGATTTAAAGAGGTTCAACCCACTTAGGTCCTAATCCTCTACCACCCCAAAGATATCCTGGATGGATTTCAAAGAAAAAGAATTTTATTAATTACCAAAATTAATACAAATTCAACTTACAACACCTTGAAGAGCACCACACTCTTCTTCAACACCACCTTTGGAGATTACCACAATCTCCCTTTGAAGATTACCACAATCTTCCTTCAACGGCACCTTTGAAGATCACCACAATCTTCAATCTTGAACAATACCAAATTCTTCAATACCTCAAGAGCACCACACTCTTGAAACACCTATCACCTAGATCACCCAAGTGTATTCTTTCCACAAGAATACTCTCACAAGGATGTCTTGTGTTGAATGATGACCAAAATCAAGATTACAACTCAATAATGAATATTACAATTTGAGTGCAAGTGTAATCAAGAAATGAAAGCCTAGACCTCAAGATGTGAAAGTGATAAGCTAGGCAAGTTACAACAAGAATGATAACAATGAAGAGCTAAAGACTTATAGGAGATGATTGATCAAGCATAGGCTCATCTTGGGGATTGAAAATCTCTGAGAAAAATACAATTAAAATAAGAATATAGCTGTTAGAAATCAATCCCACAATTTAAGGAAAGTTTGTCTGCTGCACAACGGTTAGAAATTTCTGTCAAACTTGAGGGCGACCGGTCGCGCACTGATAGAGATTAAAAAGAAACACAGCAAAATTAACATAGGGCGACCGGTCCAGGGGGTCTTCGATCGGTTGACCCCTTGAGGACCGGTCCCCCTCGTTGCAAAAACAAGAGACGTTCGTCCTGTTTCAAAGCATGACTTGCAGGCACTGGTCGCACTGGCTGGGCGGCCGACTGTCGACCTGTCCGACGCCCAGGGCGACCGGTCGACCTGCTCAATATTTCCTCCGTCTCATTTTCTGTTCCAAAATTCATCTTCAGGTACGAGTTGCCCTATAGGGCGACCGGTCGACCAAGAGACAGAAATGTTGTCCAATTTTTTTCGAAAATAAACCTCAAGAAATACTCCAAAAATTTAGTAAAAATATTTTAAACCGATCGGGAGTATTTAGACAACATTTAGGAACCTTGTTTTGATGTAAAAACTTATTAACAAAAAATCATAAAAAGTGTTGTCCAATTTTATCTAAAATAAAACTTGAAGAAATACTCCGAATAAATAGTAAAAAAACATTTTAAATCATTTGGGAGTATTTGGACAACAATTTTTTACATTGTTTTGGTGTAAAAATAAAATCATCAAAATTAAGATAAAAACATGTATCAAACAACTACTGGCCACATGCTGTAAGACAAACTCATATTACCAAATGGGTTGAAACCGTCTGCCAACAAATCCAACCGGACATTTCTCGGTTCATGAGCAAAGTCAGGATATTTTTCATCAAATTGCTTCCGTTCTTTACCGTCAACTGGATGACACATTAAGTCTTCATCTATAGATCTCGCTCCCTGATGCCATGTCATTTGCTTAGTAGTGTGACGAGAAGCATATAATCATTTCAGTCGATCCTTCAAGGGAAAGTACCGAAGTACCTTACGTGGAACTTTCTTGCCCTTTGTGTTTTTCCAACGACTCGTGTTGCAAATCGAACATGTCTGCAGATTAACATTCTCCTTCCAAAATAACGTACAATCACATGGACATGCATATATGATTTCATAACCCAAACCCAATTTGCTTAATAGTTTTTTTGAGTCATAGTGTGAAATAGGTTACTTATTGCCATCAGGCATTGCATCCTTCAATACTTCAACAAAGCATCCATGCTCTCGTTAGTCCACTGGTGAAGTACTTTAAGGTGCATTTTAAAGTTCAAGGACGAATATTTGGTACAACTTGGATATAGCAGCCCACTTGAATATAAACATCTGCCCACTTGAATATAAGCATATGCCCTCTGCCACCAACACAATCTTCCCCAATAAATCTCCTCCAAACATGTGCAACACTATTCTCTACAACAATTAAATAGACACAACTGCAATATTTGCACAGTAATGCCAGTGTATAGCAGGGAAACAAACAGAGAATACTGGACACTGCAACTTATACACATCTACAAGCATTTGAAATTCTTTGAGATTAAAAATGGAAGACAATAGAGAATCTGAAAATATATATTATATGTATGCATAAATATATATATATATATATATATATATATATATATACTCTCAATTTCATCAACAAAACAATGAAGAAGACCGCCTGGTAATCCCCAATTCCATATGGAGCTTTAACAAACAAAAAAACAGAACAATAACCTTGACAAACATAAATTGGCAAAAACCACAAAAGAAAATTAAATCATCACATAGAACAAGCCAACTAACTCCAAGGAATTCACGAGGCCAGCTTATCATAAAAAAAAACGAATATTACATTATCTACCTAAAGGACAAAAAGATTTAATTATATGCAAAAGAATAAATACAAATATAAAAAGAGAGAGAGAACCAAAACATACCTGTAAACCATCAAGTTAGCCCGGTGGCCACGGTATTACTCTTCAATGAATAGGCCCGTTCGAGCCTCGCAATGACAAGGCCAAATTTTTTTAAAAAAATCCAAAACAGATATGGATAGTAGCGAATGATTTGTGTGACGACAATGGCGGTGGCGACCAAAGAACCTGGTGACAGATAGATGGGAAAAAATTTAATATAGGATGAAGAAAACTGAGAGAGAGAGAGAGAGAGAGAGAGAGAGAGAAGTGGAGGTTACGCCGAAGGCGGAGGCAGCGATGGCGATGGCAAGAGGACGCGACATCAATGTAAGAGAAAAAGTGAGAGGGAAGGGGAAAAATAGGGCGCGACTGTTGCTAAAATCTAGAGGGACTTTAGAGTTTTTGCGACAACAATATAGTTGTCACAATTTTCTTGCTTTTAATTGGGCCGATATGCGATGTCCAAATTATTCGCGACGGGCTGTTGTCGCAAAAAAATTATCTTTTGTGACAACAATTTGTTGTCACAAATAACGCTGTCGCAATCTGTTTCTTGTAGTTGGGGAAAAAACAAAATTGTCGCTATTGATTGAGAACAATTTATTATGGATCTTACTAGACAAAATCTTTGCCAAGATAAAATTTAATGATGGAAGGAGTTTAATTGCGAAACCAGATGTACATAACTTATATAAGGATAAAAATCAATTTAAAGACGTAAAAAAAAATCAAGTTAATGGAAAATAACACTAAGAACTATTCAAATTCATATTCCACTTTTTTAGATAATCATGACATGTGTGAAAAATTCACTTTTGAAAATTGACTTATCCCTCGATGAATTTGGTCCCATGTCTTGAAAATAGTCCCCATAAGATTTTTCTTGTCTCATTAATGGTCCCACCGTTAAAAAATTAACAGATCGAATCACAAATTGAAAGTCAAACATGTGATTTGGGACTAAAAGTGAGAACAATGAGACTAAAATCATCGTCTTTCGATCTAATAGGACCAAAAGTGAATTTTTCTCTAAAAACTAAATATAACTAGTATATATTTTAAAAATATATTATCATTAAAGTTACTATTTTTTTATTTATTATAATTATAACAAATTCTCTAAAAACTAAATATAACTAATATCTATTTTAAAAATATATTATAATTAAAGTTACTATTTTTTTATTTATTATAATTAAAAAATTGACAAGTAAATTAAATGATAAAATTTATAATTCAACTTATATAAAATAAATTTTCTGGAAATTAATTTTTAAAAATAGATGTTAATTAATTTTTTTTTGTTTTTGTGAATGTGTAATACAAAAAAAAAAAAAAGATTCAATACATGTATCATTTATTTTAATTAGAAAATTAACAAAGTAAATTAAATGATAAATTTATAACTCAAGTTATAAATTTAAATTTTCTGAAAAGTAACTTTTAAAAGTAGATGTTAAATAAATTTTCTTTTGGTGAATGTGTAAATCGAAAAAAATGATCAAATACATGCATATATAACCCAATGCATGTATGTGTATACATGTAAAGTTTGATTTTTTTTTGTTGGGTCCCTATGTTCTTGCCCCAGGATACTGATCTCATATAACCCAGTGCATGTATGTGTATATATGTAAAGTTTGATTTTTTATTTTTTTGAGAAAATGTAAAGTTTGATTTAAAAACATAAAAATTAAAAATATAATATTTGAATATGCAAAAATAATTCATATATTTAAAAATTATGAAATTATTTAATATCGTGAAATTTTTTATTTTATTGATAGTTGAACTACATATATTTTTCAAAAACAAGAAGTGATTTAAACTGAAAAAAATAGGAAAATTATTTGTTTTTCTAAATATTTTAAGTAAAAGAATTTGTTTTAGGAAATAAATAAAACGCATTGGAAAAAGAATAATGAGACCAATAATATTAAATTTTTAGTTTTCAAGTGGGACAATCACAATATTAATTTAAATAAATAACTCAAAATATAAAATATAAAATAATTTTTATCATCAATAATATTAAATTTAACCAAAAAAGAATAATGAGACCATTTTTGGTTAAAAACTTAACTTTGATGTCCTATGAGACCATTTTTGTCATTAAAAATTTAACTTTGGTGTCCTATAGGACCATTTTTGTCATTAAAAATTTAACTTTGGTGTCCTATGGGACTATTTTTGTCATCATAACGGTTTTAATTAATTTTTTAACTGAGCAATAGCAAATTTTTAGTTTTCCATCTTATGGGGCGTTTTTTGGTGACAAATGTCGATTTGGGACTAAAAGTGAGTCTAATGAGACTAAAATCATCGGGGTAAGTCTTATGGGACCAAAAGTGAATTTTTCTCGACATGTGTTTATACATCTAAACAATCAATCACCCATATTTATCATAGTAATTAACACATGCCATTCATCTAAACAAGTGTAATAGAAAATGGAATAGGAATTATGGAATAGGAAATTTCATTTCGATTTTGGGTTCTACTTTAATTATAATGATAATATTTTCCATTATTTGGTCTAGGAAAATAACACTAAGAAAATATTTCTCTAAATCTGGAAATTACACACACACATATAAATATATAATTTAATAATTTAGAAATAATCACAAAGAAAACCTTGAGTGGGCTAATTAACAAAAAACCAAAGGTTTTTAAAATTGTAAAAACCCACTTGAGGTTTGATTCCGTTTTATATTTTTGTCCTTCATAAGCAAAAAATATTTCAAAAACCCCCTGATCACATTTAGAGAAATAGTACAGTTACACCCCAAACATTTAGGATAAAATCAAACCCCAAGGGTGTTTATAATTAATTTTCAAATACCACTAGATTTTTTATAATTAGTCCAAACATCATGAGCGCGCGGTTTTTTTTTTTTTTTTTTGTAGTTATCCCTATAATTGATTTAATAAACTTATGGAGTTGAAAGTATGGGTGCAAAAGAAGCGAATAATCTTTTTGATTCAATTTGGTATTATAATTCGTATATTGACATTCGAATTCGAAAAATTAGAATACAAATCCAAATAAGAATATTTATTCATATTTGCATATTATGCGAATACGAATATGAATATCATTATGTTCAATTCGAGTATTCGGAAGAATATTCAATAATATATATATATATATAATTATATGTGGAAATGGGTCAAAATAGCCACTTCTTTAATGACAAAATGAAAACTAGCCATCTTTTGGAAACAAATATTTTTAGCCATTTTGACAAAACAAATGACATTCATACCCTTCTAAAGATATTACTTTGAGTTGTTGAGTTGCACTCCCTCTCTTTCTCTACTTTACTTATCTCTCTCTCATATTTATCTTTGTTTAAAATATTCGAACCTGTATTTTCCATTTTTATAAATACAATATTGGTGCTGAATTATAGATCTCAGAAAGAGGATTAATTTGATATATTATACATGCAAAACTAATTTGAAACAAAAAAGTTATGTGAATTCAAAGTTTTTTTGAGAAAAAACAAAATAATTGTTAATTGTGAGAGTAAACTGAGCAGGTAACTCGATATCCAATTATGTAACTGGATATTGAGTTATCGCTAGTTTGACCAACGCCCGAGATAACTTGATATCCGGTTATGTAATCGATATCGAGTTATGTAAATCAATATGCGATTACAAGATATCTAGTTACATTTAACTCAATATATAACTCGAACAAGATCTTAAGCACAACTCGACAAAACAACTCAATGAAAACAAACATTACTCGATATAGAGTTACATAATATCGAGTTATATATGTGATGAAAATTCTTGTCATCTTCCTCATTCACCCCAACCACCATTAACTGTACATCAAAGTTTTCATTCAAAACCTAAGTTGTCTAAACCGTAAAAATTCTTCAAATCTAACAACGAGATCCTAACCCAAACAATTATAAACTAACTAAATCAACAAAAAACATGAAATTAACGGTATAAGATTTTTGCCCGTCGTCTGATCACCGGAGGTTCCATTTTTGCAAGTCGTCGGAATAAGATTTTTTTGCCCAAGTTTTGAATGTCGAGTTAGGAAGTTGATGAATGTGCTTGTGTGACTAAAAAGGATTTATTGGATTAAGGGGCAATTTGGGAATTTCACATGTCAAAATGGCTAAAAAACATGTATTTGAAAAAAAATGGCTAAAAAGTATTTTGGTTTGATGGGAATGGCCAAATAACCGACCTCTCTAATTATATTTATACAAATAACTTCTATTGTAATCTTTATGCATATAGCTATATAATTATCTATGTAGATTATTAATATATAGTAAACCATGTATTCACTTATAAAATACGACGTCAAACCGTGAGCACTAGCCGAGACGTATTTATCTTGCGGAAAGAGATTTTCCTCGACTCGCTTGTAAAGTTCTCACGATTCATGCTTCGGAGTTGAAGTCCTTTCAAGACTTGTAATAGTTAAATTTTGCTTCAAGTTGTAATTTTCGTTTCTATTTTTGTAAGGCCATTGTTGAAGGTATTTCCGGATGTAACACATTGTAATCAACAGTAATCTCAATGGAATTTAGTATATGCATTATAAGATAGTCCTTGTTAGTTTGCTGAGCAACTGTTTTATGATTATTCTAGAACTCATGACATTAGTGAGGGGCGCAAGTGATATATACAATAATTGTCACTAGTACTGCAAAAAGAATGTGAGAATAAGTAATATTATATATAAAGTATATGACCGTAGTTTTTATTAAAAATTATATATCCTTGATGGACTAGGCAGCTGACAATAGTATTTTTGTTTATTCATGTATTTAGTGAGTAATATGTTATTGATGTATTTAACAATTTCATGGCCAAAATTTATTATTTAGATTCTATTAATTATTGCAATTTAATCGGATAGTGTCCTAAAAAGATAAAGATAGGCTAAGACACTACAAGAAAATAAGAAAAATCCAACGGAAAAATCATTTGGAATTTGGCCAACTACCATTGGAATTATCGATTCCAACTAAATTCCAACATAAAATGAATCGTTGGTAAAATGGTTTTTGGAATAGTGAAATTCCAATGGAAAAATATTCCAACGGAATTTCCAACGTTAATTATCCATTGGAATATATAACCGTTGGAAAGAACTCCAACATTTTTTCCAACAATAATTCCAACAGAGTTATACCATTGGAATATATTTAATCATTGGAAAAAACTCCAACGGTTATTCCAATGGAATTATACTATTGGAATTTTGTCCAATGGTATATATCCGTTGAAATATTCAATCAATTTATCTCATTATTTAATATCTTTAACTTCCCAGTAGGTCACCCATCATCAATTTGTCACAAGTCAAGCACATTTAACCATGTAGTTTTAATATGATTAACTCCAAAAGAGAAGATATATTTTATTAATATGGATTATACTATCAAATCATTTAACCCCTATTTTCCAATGATATTGGAATTTCCAATAGAATTTTCCAACAACATATTGTACCATTGGAATTTCTGTTGGAATTTAAAAAACTCCAATAGAAATTCCAATGATTAATTCCAACATTTGGTTTACCGTTGGAATTTTTGTTGGAATTTTCCAATGGTATGTTTTAGCGATGGAATTTTTGTTGGAATTTTTAAAATTCCAATAGTATTTCCAATGGTTTATTATTACTGTTGGAGTTTTCCAACTAGTTAGTTGTGGTTTTTCGTTGGAATTTTAAATTCCAACATGAATTCCAACATTTTATACTAACGGTTTAGTTTACCGTTGGAATTTTTATTGGAATTTTCCAACGATATAATGTAGCATTGGAATTTCTGTTGGAATTTTAAAAATTCCAACAGTTTTCTATTTCATTAGAATTATTTTGTTGGAATTTGATTGTTTTCTTGTAGTGAGATTTCTAATAATACGAATATTTGAATTTATTCGTATATATTTGAATATATTTTTAAATAAAAATAAGAATCAGTTTTTATATTCGAAATAAGAATAAATTCACTAAATGAGCAAAATAGAAATAGAATATATTGATATTCGCGACTCAATTCGATTTTTTATACCCCTAGTTGAAAGGGATCTACGCTGCATGCCAACCCCTGGCCTTGGTTCTGTCACCAATTATTTATTTGTTCCATGTTTAGCATTGGGCGAATTTTGTTGTTTTGTGATCTAATTGGGAGGGTTGGCCAAATTAATTTGTACTATTCCACCGGATTTATTTATTTCAAATTCACTTAATTAGTACTAACTATTTCTCGATCTAAAAACATTGAGATAAAATTGCTTTTAATATAATAGAAAAGTATTCTCTAAATCTTATTTTCAGTTCAAAGTTTCTTGAACAGAAAAGTTCTCACTTCCCACTCAGATTCATAGTGACAATTCAAAGTGAAAAATATTTAGAAGAAAAGTAGAAGGGAGAAAAAGAAAGAGAAGTCCTCATAAGTAAATAATAAAGTGTTACAAGAATCATACGTATTGAATCTATTAAAAAAGAAACATACATGCAGTATGTTGATTAATTCGCAAATATTGGACCAGAGATCCATATAATTGAAGGTTTCTGATTACAAAAATGTCCTTTTTTTTTTTTAAAGATATTTACAAATTACAATCTTCGTATTATATTAAAGATAAAGTTTATGTGTTGTTAGGAAATTTATTGTTTAGATTTTGATGAATGCCATGTAAAACTTAGAATAGGAAGTTGGCACCCCAATTCTTGTTGTAAAATACATTGTAAAAATTAGAGTGGGCAAGTTCGAGTTAAGTCATTCGACCTAACATACAAGAAGACTACTCAAGACTAGAGGAAGACTCATTGAGACAAATGAGTATGGCAAAGAAGAGTAGATGGGAACTCTCTCAAGAAGAAAACGGTGAGATGCGGTGAGTGGAGTATCGATCAAGTCAACTCAAGAAAAGCTAAGTCTCAAGTTGAAGTGAGAAAGAGTCATCCATGATTGGAAGGCGACTCTAAGTCACCTGGGAAAACAAGGAAATGCGGTCAAGTCGAGATAATCAGAAAAGATCCGTTGCACGAAATCAAGAGAATTACTTAAACAAGTAATATCTCCATACCACCTTTCTCGAGTGCTCGGTCCCGAAGCGTGCAAAAGGAATGAACCAATGGGAAGCACTACACCGTGTCGAACTCGAAAGGTGAAAGAACAATTCATACGAGGAAATGGCAATTCCAAGGACTCGCAACAAGACAAGCCAACGACTACAAGTGACTTTCAAAAATAAGCCTATCTCTTCAACGGGCAAATTTTTGAAAGATCACTATAAAAGGCCGAGGAGTTTGAATTGAGAAAAGAGAGACACAAGTGACACAATAGATAGATCTCGAACCAAAAACGTTCAAGCAATTATTAGAAAATCAAATATTCTCAATCCTCAAGCCTACACTACGAAGGACATAAATCCAACACTCACCGTGAAGGAAAGATAACTTCAATCGCTTGAAGAGGAAAATACTGAAAATCAAGGGGTCTACATTCCACGAAGGATTGTAGGAAGGTTCAGGTCGAACCAAGTCTTAAGCTTTTGGAGGGCTTCGTGATCAAATCCAAAGAGCTTGAGCAAGTGAGTTGTAGTAGCAAGGCAGCTGCCCTGTGAAGAAGCCGAGTCGTGAGAAGCCACCGAGTGATCAAGGCGTCTCCGGATCGAGTCCCAAAGGATCAAGTCACCGTGTGATCAAAACATTGTATCCGACCGTTACCACTTTGTATACATCGATCATTACCTAGTGGATTCCTCCATGAGTTGGAGAAGAGAGGAGTAGAAGAATTACCCCATCTTCAACCTCTATAAAAATTTCATTGTGTCATTTACATTTCAAAGACTTTAATTCCTGCATTTTTAAATGCTTATATCTCACGATAAATTTGCTATCCACTTGATAATTTAAGTACTAAACCAAGCACTAAACTTGCTTAATTAAACTTAAGGGTGTTAAGTCTTCCGCTGAAAACAAAACCACATTGAGTTAATTTAGAGCCAACAAATGAGTTATTCCATCAACACTCGATTGAGTCTTGAGAGACTAACTCTACCGATTGACTAAATTGATCCCATCTAGACACACCGTAGTATCAACTCAGTATATTTAAAAGGACTAAATCGAAAATTTGGTAAGGTTTATTCAACCCCCTTCTAAACCTTACACTTACACCCCTTGGACCTACAAGTGGTATCGAGGCGGTTGGTTCATTGAACCCTCCGCACCGTTCTTGAACTAGATCTCCAAACTTTTCAAAGTCCGCTTTAGTACTTAAACTTTCAAAACTCTTTTTATCATTAAAAATTATTATCATGGAAGCAAATTTGACACGCATCCCTATGTTCACAATTGAAGAATTTGATGATTGGAAAATTCGTATGCGAGCTCATCTATCAAATTACATGATGAGATGTGGATAGTAATAGAAGATGGGCCACCGCAAATCTTAAAGGTGAACACAACAAGAAGAGTCTGCGGTGAAGGAGAAGAGGATGTTGCTCCCGCACCATCCATGGTTGAAAAACCAAGAACCGAATGGACAAATGATGACAGAAAAAGATATAACCGGACAATGTAGCCAAGGACATCCTTTACAAGACCTTGGACAAAGCCATGTTCAATAAAGTCAAATCATGCAAAACGGCTAAAGAAATCGGGACAAGCCGACATTAATTTGTGAAGGCTCGTGAGCAAATCAAAGAAAACAAATTATCGGTGGTCATGTCTGAAATTTGAGAACTTCAAAATGATCTCGGAGAGAACCTGGATCAACTGGATGCTCGGTTCACGAAATCACAAATGAGCCGTACATGCACTTGGAAAGGAATATACACGAGAAGAAATGTGTATGAAGATCCTAAAAGTCTTCCAAATGAATGGGAAATGAAGGTCATGGCACCGAGACACTCCATGGACCTATCAAAGACATCCAATCATGAATTATTCTCGGACCTCAAAGCCTACGAGTTTGAGCCGAGAAGAAAAGACCAGGAAGAGACAATCGTACCCAAAACATCTGCTCTAATTGTTAAAGATGGGAAGAGAGCGAGGTCAAAGAAGTCATTGATCCGGAAGAAATAGCCCCGATGGTTAAGAGGTTCAACAAGTTCTTCAATAAGAACTACAAGAGAGGAAAGGGTGAATCTTACGAGAAGACACTCGGCTCCCTCCAAATCAAGGAAGATAGGCCAACTAAGAGAACATCATCAAAAAGTTGAGTATCAAAGGGTCGACAATCCAAGAATGGAAAGAGCTCATCAAAATGTCAATATCTATGTTGGAACGTCAGACAACCAGTCACTATGCCATTGATTGCCCATATCCTGTAGTCAACAAATACATGAATGAAGAAGAAAGAAAGGTCTTGAGAGAAGAAGACAAGAAAAGAAAAAGGCAATGATGGCTACGAGATCTGGAGACAACTAAGTCAAGAGAGACAGGTGATTCGAGAGCAAATGAAGTGACTACTCAAGTGACTCGAAGAAGAAGCCCGATGCGCTTGATGGCCAAAGAACAAGATCAACCCGACCAAGAAGATGAGGTACACTCTAACTCATCAAACTCGGACTCATGATAGTGATCGACACACATACTTCATCACCCACTGATCTTTATGAATCATTAGGCAAAATGATGAAAGATTTTGAACACATTAAATCCTCACACACACTATTGAATGAGGAAAACAAATTACTCAAGAGTCAAAACTCAAAGCCGACTAAGGAGCCGAGTACTCTAAATCAAATAGGTTGATGAGAATGAAAGTTTAAAGGTCACAAATGCTAAATTAATAGCGAAATTGCTTTGCTATAGAGAAGAGGAGAATGACCTCAAAATGTTATTGCCTCATTCACTAAGGCATCTAAATCATTGGATGATCTTATTATGAGTCAAAGAGAATGTGGAGACAAGACTGCCTAGATTTAATTCCTCTGTGCTATGTCAAACCTCAAAAGTAATTTTGGAAAAAGGATCTTCAAGCCATGAAGAGTCTCAAAAATCCAAAACTCTAAATGTTGCACACACGTTCACTCCAAAACACAATAACAAGCAAACCGCCTTGGTTATAAAGGAAAAGGAAAACACGAAATTGAGTCTTGAAAGGATACCGAGAAGAGATTCAAATGAGTTCCTCAAAGAAACTCCAAACAAAAAATACTGAAAGAAGAAACAGAGCTACCAAAACCCCAGGAAAATCTATAAGAGAAATACATATGATGGGAATGGTAGAAAATATCCAAGCCAAGTGATTGGAATAATGTGAACTATCGGCATGAGACTTATGGAATATAAGCCCAAATGGCAAAGGCACAGAACTCAAAGAAAGGCCATTCCAAAAGTACAAGAGCTTTCATCGACACACATATGCACCTAGGCACTACACTCAAAGACACCACAATTACCCAAGAAAGGAAATTGCTAAAACACATATGCGCAGGCATACTGAGACAAAAGAGACAGTTGTATGAACCTAGAATCCCCAAGCAATTTGCCAGGATTAATTATGATTATTGCACTTTGATAGATGCCAACCCCTTAGAGTCAAATCATTTGGCTATAGGTTGGTTGGATCATCTTACAATTTAACCCCTCGGACCCGGACAAGTATGGGTACCTAAAACTTAATTTCCTTGATTGCAGTTCAAGAACAAATTGAGTGCCAAGGAACCTGGTACATGGATAGTGGTCGTTCCGGACATATGACAGAAATAAGAAAAATCATCAAAATTCAAGGAAGTTAAAGGAGCAAAAGTCATATTTGGAGAAAATGAAGCTCCTGGTGAAATAAGAGGCATTGGATCCATCAAGAGGAATGGATTAGAAATCATAGATGTTGCATATGTTGAAGGACTCAACTTCAACTTATCGAGCATCACCAACTCTGTGACAAGGGTTACAATGTTGGATTCAACATGGGTGTATGTCAAATCAAGGATATTGAATCAAATGAAGTTGTATCTTTGCAAGGATGTAGAGAAAGAATATGTATGTCGTGGATTGGTCAATCGCAAACACCCAACACCTGTCTACTAGCAAAGAGCACATTGAATCAAGTTGGCTATGGCACAAAAAGTCGAGTCACCTAAATTTCAAAACGATTAACAAGCTTGCAAGAAGTAATCTTGTGGAAGGACTTCCGGACTCGGTATACAAGAAGGAAAGTATATGTGATGCATGTCGAAAGGGTAAACAAATCAAATCTTCATTCAAAGAAAAGACATGTTCATCTTCAACAAGAATATTGCATCCGCCGTATGGATCTATTTGGCCCATGGAACCAAATGCCAAAGATATAAGTGGAAAGAAATACACCTTGGTGGTAGTAGATGACTACTCAAGATATACATGGACAATATTCATGTGCAAGAAGAAAGAAACTCTACAAAAACTACCACAAATGATGAAGAGGATTCAAAACGAGAAGAGTCAAACCATTATCAAAATAAGATCGGATAGAAACCGAGTTTGTCAATGGAATAATAACTCGATGTTGCATTGAGAATGGTATTGGTCATGAACTATCGCTGACAAGAACTCCACAAAGAGAATGGAGTTGCGAGAAAGAAGGAAATTAACCCTCAAAGAAGCAAAGGACCATGTTAGGTCAAGCAGGTTACCAAAAAGATTTTGGGTGAAGCAATCAACACAACTTGCTACACTCAAAACAGATGTATGATAAAAGACAAATTGACAAAAACTCCCTATGAGATCTGGGACCGAAGAAAACCAAATGTTGCATATTTGAGAATATTTGGATGTAAATGCTTCATCCACAACAATGGCAAGGACAATCTAAAGGCTTTTGATGCTAAAGGCGATGAAGGTATCTTCTTAGGATACTCGGCTAAAAGCAAAGCCTCAGTACTCAATAAAGGACTATGGTTGCGGAAGAATCCATTCATGTGGTATTCGATGAGCCAAATGTAAATGGAGAAGACATTGAAGAGTCATCGATAAGTCAATCATCCAACCATACGTAAGAGTCCCTATCTTTGGAAGCCAAGTGGAATTATCAATTGAAGAAGATGAGATAGTTGAATCTCAAAAACAATGGAAAATTTGCGGCTAAGTGATTACGAGAAAGTGACCACAAAGAACACGGTTACCGCAAGTCGATCAATCCAGCTAACTTACTCCAACCCGATGTAAGATGGCCGAGAGACCATCCACCGATTCTTGTCATTGGAGATATAAGAGAAGGTGTCAAAACAAGATCCATAACTCAACAAGCCATGTTCACATGCTTCATCTCGCAAATAGAGCCCAAAGACGTGTCACAAGCTTTGGACGACACACATTGGATTCAAGCTATGCAAGAAGAGTCAATCGGTTTGAAAGAAATAAAGTATGGGAATTAGTGCAAAGACCCATACATCAAAATGTTATTGGCACCAAATGGGTATTCGAAATAAGATGAACGAGGAAGGTTACGTGGTAAGAAACAAAGCAAGACTAGTAGCCAAAGGATATTGCCAAGAAGAAGGGATAGATTTTGATGAAACATTTGCCCTGTAGCAGATTGGAAGCTATAAGGATGTTTCTTGCCTATGCGACTCACAAGGATTTCATTGTATATCGGATGGATGTAAAAAGTGCATTCCTAAATGGTTTATTGGAAGAAGAAGTGTATGTTGAACAACCTCCGGATTTGAGCGTAAGACTCTTGGAGATAAGGTATACAAACTCAAGAAAGCTCTATATGGATTGAAACAGGCACCCCGAGCATGGTATGATACTTTGTCACAATTCCTAACCGAAAATGGATTCACAAAAGGAAAAGTAGCTAGAACACTTTTCGAGAATTCAAGACAAAAAGAGTATCTTTGCTTGTTCAAATATATGTGGATGACATCATTTTTGGATCCACAAACAAAGAGTGTGTGAAAAGTTTTCAAACCTCATGCAAAGTAAATTTGAAATGAGCATGATGGGAGAGCCGACATTCTTCCTTGGACTCCAAGTGAAACAACCAAGGATGGAACCTTCATAAGTCAAACAAAATACACCGGAGATTTAATGAAGAAGTTTGGTATGGAGGATAAGTCTTCGTAAAAAATACCAATGAATACATCAGTCAAAATGGACATGGATGCATGGCAAGCAGTAGATCAAACAAGATCTGAGCACTTATTGGATCATTGCTCTATCTCACAAAGAAGCGGATATCACCTTTCTTTGTGTAGGTGTATGTGCAAGATTTCAATCTGCTCCAAAAGAGAGCCATATGACAAAACTAAGAAGAGAATATTGAGATACTTGAAAGGAAGCCAAGAAGTAGGCCTATGGTATCCAAAGGAATGTGGATTCAAGCTAATTGGCTATTGATTCGACTATCTTTGGATGCGAGAGTGGGCAGAAGAGCACTTCAGGCACATGTCAAATGCTTTAGGAAACAGGGATGATTTCCTGGTTTAGCAAGAAGCAAAACTCAATAGCCACCTCTACAAAAGACAGAATACATAGGCTGCGGCAAAACGTTGTGCCCAAGTCCTATGGATGAGACAACAAATGAGAGACTATGAAGTTGAAGAAAAAGAAATTCCAATCATGTGTGATAACACAAGTGCAATTGCCATTACTCAAAATCCTGTGTTGCACTCAAGAACAAAGCATATCGATGTCGATATCACTTCATAAGAGATCATGTTGAAAGGAAGGACATCATCTTGGAATATATCTCAACCGATAAACAATCAAATGACATCTTCACAAAACCATTATGTGAGTCAAGATTTGAAGAACTCAAGCATGAGTTGGGTTAATTGAGTTTGAGTTAACATTGAGAAGACTCAAAGAAAAGAAATGGAAACAGAAAAAGGAGGAAAAAGAGTGAACGTAAAAATCAAAAGTAAATTAGGCTGCATCGGAAAAGACAAATATACCAAGTCACCGTTAGGAATGAGTCACTAAGAGAACTGTGAGAAGAAGAGTTAAATCGGCTAAGGGATAAGCCGAGTCACTTATGAGCAAAGTGACAAAAACGCAATCGTTTGACTAAGCGGGAATGTTTTAAGGAATACGTCAAAGATAATGATGATGTGTACTGGACATAAAGCCGCACAACAAGCTTATGATTGGATATAAATCTTTGCACGCATTAAATACGAGACATTAAATGCTAAATAGGCGTGCAAAATCTAAGCCGTTGATTTCGATCACATTTCAAAAACCACCCGCACGCCCTTTCATAAACCATACTTAAACCATTTTCGCCTCTTTCTCTCTCACACTACCAAAATCTGTTCATGGATGCGGATGGCAAGCTCAGTAGATCAAACAAGATACGAGCACTTATTGGATCATTGCTCTATCTCACAAAGAAGCGGGCCGGATATCACCTTTCTTTGTAGGTGTATGTGCAAGATTTCAACTGCTCCAAAAGAGAGCCATATGACAAACTAAGAGAATATTGAGATACTTGAAAGGAAGCCAAGAAGTAGGCTATGGTATCCAAAGGAATGTGGATTCAAGCTAATTGGCTATTGATTCGACTATCTTTGATGCAGAGTGGACAGGGAAGAGCACTTCCAGGCACATGTCAAATGCTAGAAACAGGATGATTTCCTGGTTTAGCAAGAAGCAAAACTCAATAGCCACCTCTACAAAACCGGTGCGGAATACATAGGCTGGCAATTGTGCCCAAGTCCTATGGATGAGACAAAGAATGAGAGACTATGAAGTTGAAGAAAAAGAAATTCCAATCATGTGTGATAACACAAGTGCAATTGCCATTACTCAAAATCCTGTTGCACTCAAGAACAAATCATATCGATGTCGGATATCACTTCATAAGAGATCATGTTGAAAGGAAGGACATCATCTTGGAATATATCTCAACCGATAAACAATCAATACATCTTCACAAAACCATTATGTGAGTCAAGATTTGAAGAACTCAAGCATGAGTTGGGGTTAATTGAGTGAGTTAACATTGAGAAGACTCAAAGAAAAGAAATGGAACAGAAAGGAGGAAAAAAGAGCTGAACGTAAAAATCACTAAGTAAATTAGCCGCATCGGAAAGACAACTATACCAAGTCACCAATTAGTGAGTCACTAAGAGAACTGTGAGAAGAAGAGTTAAATCGGCTAAGGGATAAGCTGAGTCACTTATGAGCAAAGTGACAAAAACACAAATCGTTTGACTAAGCGGGAATGTTTTAAGGAATACGTCGGATAATGATGATGTGTACAGGACATAAAAGTGCACAACAAGCTTATGATTGGATATAAATGCTTTGCCGCATTAAATACGAGACATTAAATGCTAAATAGGCGTGCAAAATCTAAGCCGTTGATTTCAATCACATTTCAAAAACCACCCGCACGTCTTTTCATAAACCATACTTAAACCATTTTCGTCCGTTTCTCTCTCACACTACCAAAACTGTTCATGGATGCACGGATGGCAAGCACGTAGATCAAACAAGATCTGAGCACTTATTGGATCATTGCTCTATCTCACAAATGCGAGCCGCGATATCACCTTTCTTTGTAGGTGTATGTGCAAGATTTCAATCTGCTCCAAAAGAGAGCCATATGACAACTAAGAGAGAATATTGAGATACTTGAAAGGAAGCCAAGTAAGTAGGCCTATGGTATCCAAGGAATGTGGATTCAAGCTAATTGGCTATTGATTCTCGACTATCTTTGGATGCAGAGTGGACGGAAGAGCACTTGAGGCACATGTCAAATGCTAGGAAACAGGATGATTTCTGGTTTAGCAAGAAGCAAAACTCAATAGCCACCTCTACAAATTGGCGCGAATACATAGGCGCGGGCAACTGTTGTGCCCAAGTCCTATGGATGAGACAAAGAAATGTGAGAGACTATGAAGTTGAAGAAAAAGAAATTCCAATCATGTGTGATAACACAAGTGCAATTTCCATTACTCAAAATCCTGTGTTGCACTCAAGAACAAAGCATATCGATGTCGGATATCACTTCATAAGAGATCATGTTGAAAGGAAGGACATCATCTTGGAATATATCTCAACCGATAAACAATCGGTGACATCTTCACAAAACCATTATGTGAGTCAAGATTTGAAGAACTCAAGCATGAGTTGGGGTTAATTGAGGTGAGTTAACATTGAGAAGACTCAAAGAAAAGAAATGGAGCAGAAAAAGGAGGGAAAAAGAGTCAACGTAAAAATCATTAAGTAAATTAGCCGCATCGGAAGAAACGACTATACCAAGTCAAATTAGTTTGAGTCACTAAGAGAATCTGTGAGAAGAAGAGTTAAATCGGCTAAGGGATAAGGTAGTCACTTATGAGCAAAGTGACAAAAACACAATCGTTTGACTAAGCGGGAATGTTTTAAGGAATACGTCGGCATAATAATGATGATGTGTACGGACATAAAGCCGCACAACAAGCTTATGATTGGATATAAATCTTTGCGCATTAAATACGAGACATTAAATGCTAAATAGGCGTGCAAAATCTAAGCCGTTGATTTCGATCACATTTCAAAAACCACCCGCACGTCCTTTCATAAACCATACTTAAACCATTTTCGTCCGTTTCTATCTATCTTCAAATCAATCTCTAAGTTTTTCTTTGATAAAATCTGAAAAATGGCACCAACCTACGACTTTGTCAAATTAGGGAAGCAAATCCACACCGGGTCTCTTTGTGGATTTCGACGAATGGTGAAACAGGGGTCCGACGACACCCTAGTGAAGAAAAATCGCTTTGAAAAATTGGAAACGTCCTGGCTGAAACCGTTTCGGCGTTAGAATATCCGATGACCTATGTGGAGGAGGTCGCACAATTCTACATGAATGATGAGATTCACGATGAAGGAATAAAGTCATCTTCTCACGGAAAGCGGTGACTATCTCTCGCGAAGGATTTGGTGAACATTCTCACTACCACCAGAAGAGCATCGAGATTAACGGCCGATGTAAACCTGGCCGATGCTTGGAAAGAAATAGCCAAGCCCGACCGTCTTTGATAAAATAGTATACACAACAAACAAGAGAGATCTGGCGAAGGAGGATTATCACAAGTCATTGGACATAGTTGCCAAATGTATTGACATCAAATTTTGCGCTTTGACCAATCAAAAAAGCAAAGCTGATTGTAATGGCTGCAATCATCGCGAAAAGAAGATAAATCTGAGCTGAGTTTGTCTCACAATGCAGACTCTGCGCGAGCGTGGGAACAAATCCTTCAAGGAAGATGACACATTTGGAGGATCCCTAGGATATGGCCTAGTGATTGGCGGTGATGGAGGTGAAAGGAGTCCCTCTTAGACATGGGAAGGCATTCCATGTTAACAAGAGGATGTTTAGAGCAAACCTCTCTGCACGAGAAGAGAGCCTATGCCAAGAGAGCGACACAAGTGAGGGGGAATCAGGTGACCACAAGATACAGATTGTTTCCTCTCCACCCAAGAAAAAAGTGCCCCTGCAGGCTACTAAGAAGACTGCCCCTGCAGCAGAAAGAAAGAAATCAAACATGCTCTCCCCTGCCGAGAGTCACCGCCCCTGCATCCGTGTCTCCTGCCCCTGCAGCGGCGGTCGAGAAGGACTCACAAATACCTTCTCCGATCGTCAAAAAGAGGAGAACGAGAAGCCTAGACGGCCCGCTCCTCGAGAAAAAGACACCGACCGCCCCGCCGCCCAAGACTCGAGAGGACACCGTCTCTGAACCAAATCCCTCCGGTACAAACTAGGACACGAAGAAGAATCATCAAGAACTCCGAGCTTGAGAAACCGGTTGAGTCACCACTCACCGGAGCAGAATCACGGAGATCTGGAGAAGTAGAGTCTCGGATGTAGTTGATGAAACAGCCAAATCTGCTTTGAAGCGCGTCGTGAGGCAACTCAAGACACAAATTATAGTTCACACAAACAAACAAACACAAAATCACTAGAAGCGAGATAGTGATGTAATGATCCTATCTCCACCTTACCCGGACATCCAAAATCGTCTGCGTGAGTGGAAGAAATGGAAGTTGAGTAAATCAAGGAGCAGTTCCAACGGCTTTGAGTTTATAGAAGAAAAAGAGGAATGTTAAACTTCCTTAGACTAACCACTGTGCTCCCAAGACTGGATGAAGACAATCGCCACGGACATCCTGCGCAGATCTTCAAGGACAAGGAGAAAGAAAAGCAAGAAGAGGAAAGGCAGGCACGTGAGAAGGCAAGCATCTGTCCTATCTCCGCACCACGAACACACACATCCTCTCCTTGATGTCTTCTCGACAGCTGATGAGGATCCGGGAGAATCTTTAACCGCCACGAAAGGTTGCAAATTCAAAAGCATTGCATGAATCCGAATCCTTCACGAACAAAGATTGATGGAGGGACCAGGAGAGTCCTCGAACCACAGTGAAATTGATCCAATGGGAGTGGTTCACAAAATCGCCATCGTTGTTCTTTGCCACCACTTCCCCACTCACTCGGAAGAAGGCAATAAGGGACATGGCGATGAAATCGGATAGTGGGGACCCCGATCGAGCCAACCCCTATTGAAGGTGTTTTACCACCGCCCCAACGGTGACCATTCAATCGAAATAGCCGGGAGCTTGGAGACGAGTGACCCCATTCAATTCACTCACCGTGGTGCACCGGTGAGAAACTCCTCCACTGCGGCAAGGTCGGAGAATCTGCGAGATGACTCCTAACGAATCAAGGAGGCGAAGTAGAGAAAATACAAACACAAGAAGAACAACAAGTTGCCATCAACGAAGCTCGAGACGATTGAGACCTGCCTCACCGAGGTGACAAATCGCTTCTCTGAAGGCTAATGACGCTGCGATGCGGTGAGGCACATGAAGGAAGCGCCCAGGAGTTAACACTGGGCGATGAAAGTGCAATCCATGGGGTTGAGACTCAATGGATGCCACCGAGAAGACCACTAAGACAGTGACATCGTCGAAAAGGAGGACAAGGCCTCGCCAGTAGAGAGCTGCTTGGAGGTAATGAAGGCCCACGGAGGTTGAGACTTCCCGGGGTAAAGAAGTCAAGTAGAGAACATCCCTCCTGCTATCATCGACCCATCCGAGAAGGAGATAAAGCGCACTTCATGATTCCCGGGATAATCCGGATGTAACTTTTCCGGGATCGGAAGCGAAGAAGAAGAGTCATCCCGATGCATCCAAAAGACTCACGCGGATGTTCCAAGCACGAGCAAGTCGATCCCAAGACTACTCGTCAAACCTTTAATTTTGATGATGAGCCACCAATGGAAATCTCATCATCGTCCGATGACGCTTCGATAAAGGCCGAGGACCGTCTACTCATTTGGAGAAATCACCAGACCAACGAAGTTGTTGAGACAAACAGGCTCGGCAAGTCGGGTCCACTTCACAAAAGACCCCACAACCGAGTCCACTGCGCAGCTCCTCAAGTCGCAGCAGGTCGATTCTAAAGGAACTTCACGCGCACCGCTCATCATCGAAAACAGATCCCGGCGGTGATGAATCCTTTATAGAATCTTTTCCTTTTTCCCTGAAGTACCCGACCTCCATGAAGAGTCGAGAACGAACGTGCACGCTACCCGCGACCAGCCTCCGTTTTCCATCGCACCATTGTTCCGGTGATTATGATTTTGACGTTGCATGCCATCACCGCAACGGAAGAATCAAAGTCCGCGAAGTGTTCAAGGCATTATTCGGCCGAGATTGAACGGATGGAGAGGCATCGAGGCCTCTATGGACATGCGGCGACAACGAGAGATGGCAATCTCACTGGCGATTTAAGAGGCATAACATCCGGATCGAGGAATGGTGGCAACAAGGCGAGACAAACAATGCGTGTGGAACAAGTTAGATACTTCGGACATTGTTCAACAAGTCTGGCGGTATGGAGAGTCTGAAAATCTTGATGCAAAAACGAAGGTGAGAGAGCATATTGAGCACATGCATGAAGCTCACATTGCCGAGATAAAGGCTGCTGCGTGAGCAAAACAAGAGTGATCTCTGACGTTTGGAAGAGACCATGAATACAAAATTCGATCTTCTCATGGTGAGATGAAGGCGATTTCAAAGAGAGTCCAACGCTACTCGACCACTTCGTCTTTGCATACTCTGCAGCAGACTTCAGACAAAACTCAACTATCGTGACTCGACTTTACGCTTGCAAAATCTGTTTCCAGTGTCCCTCTCTCTTTTGATGATGCCAAAAAGGGGAAGAGGAATACCTAAAGGCGCAAGGATCTGAAGTTGAGAAGGAAGGAAACCGCGAAGGAAAGTCACCGAGGAAATGTTGAAACAAAAGAAAGGAAAGCTTGTTGAGGGCGAAGGATCGACGATGTGACCTTGATGATTGCACAAACCCCCAACAAGGTCTGTCACGGTGACATTATCAAAAACTCCACATGACTCGCCACTCCAACACTCTGCTATATCTATGGGCCGAAAAGAAAAACAATTGAAGCAGGGATGAAGGAAGTGGAAGGAAGAATGGATGCCCTGGGTTATGAACATCTTGAAAGAACATGGAGGCATTCCAAGAGACAGAGACACTTATGCCATTTCGGATGCCGAACGAGCCACGACGCGAGTTGATGAATTTAAGACGCCGCATCGAAGGATACTTTGCAAAAATGTCTATGGCTCAAGCTTGGGACTTGTCTTGGGAAAAGGGTCTCACGTTATGTGAAGAAGGCGACAGACTGCGGACTCCGGGCAAACTGTGGTCACTCCGCTGGTCACTCACCGTGGAAAGAAGAAGACCCCGATACAATACACGCCCGGTAGAGGAAAAAGTAGTGGTGGAGGAAGAGGTTTCGACTGGGCCTGCCCAAAATATTGAATACGTAGATCCGAGGAAAGAAAGGAGGGATCTCTTGGGCTGGGCTTGACCAAGTAGCAAATTTGCAAGTGGCTAAAACCAACGCCGAGTATGCAAAAAGAATAGAAGAAAAAACAAGAGACAAACTCGGCTATGGGAGGAAAGACAGAAAGAATTAGAAGAGATGAAGTCGCCCGAGGAAGGCATATGAAAAGAAAAAGAAGGAAGTCAACGGCGAGAAAAAGAGAAGAAGAGAAGAAGATCTTGAACAAGATGAAAGAAGGAGACAAAAGGAGATGAAGTGTTCTTTGTCAACCCTTCGTGTATTTTGTTATGTAAATACATACAATGTAAGTCTTCTCGTAATAAAGCTATAAATTCTTTATTTTTGTAGACAAATATGTGTTCGATACACCTTGTAAAATGATTGTGTAAAAGAACAAGAATGTTATGATCAATAAAAGGATTGATTAACAGCATACATTCTATGTCAATACACTATCTCAGTATGTATCTTTGCTATTTGCATATTTGAATGATTTAAGTTTTGGCATCATCAAAAAGGGGGAAATTGTTAGGAAATTTATTGTTTAGATTTTGATGAATGCCATGTAAAACTTAGAATAGGAAGTTGGCACCCCAATTCTTGTTGTAAAATGCATTGTAAAAATTAGAGTTGGCCCGAGTTAAGTCGGCTACGACCTAACATACAAGAAGACTCATCAAGACTAGAGGAAGACTCATTGCGAGACAATTTGAGTATGGCAAAGAAGAGTAGATGGGAACTCTATCAAGAAGCGGTGAGATGCAACAGTGGAGTATCGATCAAGTCAACTCAAGAAAAGCTAAGTCTCAAGTTGAAGTGACAAGAGTCATCCATGATTGGAAGGCGACTCTAAGTCACCTGGGAAAGCAAGGAAATGCAATCAAGTCGAGATAATCGTAAAAGATCCGTTGCAAATCAAGAGAATTACTTAAACAAGTAATATCTCCATACCACCTTTCTCGGAGTGCTCGGTCCCTTGCGTGCAAAAGGAATGAACCAATGGGAAGCACTACATCGTGTCGAACTACGAAAAGGTGAAAGAACAATTCATACGAGGAAATGGCAATTCCAAGGACTCGCAACAAGACAAGCCAACGACGCAAGTGACTTTCAAAAATAAGCCTATCTCTTCAACGGGCAAATTTTTGAAAGATCACTATAAAAGGCTGAGGAGTTTGAATTGAGAAAAGAGAGACACAAGTGACACAATAGATAGATCTCAACCAAAAACGTTCAAGCAATTATTAGAAAATCTGAAATATTCTCAATCCTCAAGCTACACTACGAAGGACATCAATTCAACACTCACCTTGAAGGAAAGATAACTTCAATCGGTTGAAGAGGAAAATCTGAAAATCAAGGGGTCTACATTCCACGAAGGATTGTAGGAAGGTTCAAGGTCGAACCAAGTCTTAAGCTTTTGGAGGGCTTCGTGATCAAATCCAAAGAGCTTGAGCAAGTGAGTCGTAGTAGCAAGGCACGCCTGTGAAGAAGCTGAGTCGTCAGAAGCCAATTGAGTGATCAAGGCGTCTCAGGATCGAGTCCCAAAGGATCAAGTCACCGTTTGTGTCATCAAGACTTGTATCCGGGTTTTACCACTTTGTATCTTGATCATTACCTAGTGGATTCCTCCAGGAGTTGGAGAAGAGAGAGTAGAAGAATTACCCCATCTTGAACCTCTATAAAAATTTCATTGTGTCATTTACATTTCAAAGACTTTAATTCCTGCATTTTTAACGCTTATATCTCTGCTGATAAATTTGCTATCCACTTGATAATTTAAGTACTAAACCAAGCACCGAACTCTTGCTTAATTAAACTTAAGGGTGTTAAGTCTTCCACTGAAAACAAAACCACAAATGAGTTAATTTAGAGCCAACAAATGAGTTATTCCATCAACGGCTCGGTTGAGTCTTTGAGAGACTAACTCTCTTGATTGACTAAATTGATCCATCTAGACACAAATTGTGTAGTATCAACTCTGTATATTTAAAAGGACTAAATCGAAAATTTGGTAAGGTTTATTCAATCCCCCTTCTAAATCTTACACTTACACCCCTTGGGACCTACATGTGTTCATTCAGAATGCATGAATTCTTTCATAATTCATCAATTCATACCCCATGTGTGTGAGCTTTGAAAGAATTTTAGCACGGTTATTTACCAAAAGTTTTGCGAGTAAGGATGTGATTGCGGATGTGGTCACATTCACAATCACATGCGTGAATTTTGAAAACAATAAAGAGACACACGAAGTAAAATTGTCTACAAGCCAATAAGCTTGTAGACGTGCCAATATGGCAAAACTTTCCACTAGTAGAAATGGTTTGATTAGTATACAAAAATACTCAAATACAACTAGCGAGAAATTCAACGAAAAACTCCTATCTAGAGTATATCTAATCTATGTAATTCAACTCATCCAACAATCGACATATGTGAACTTTGTTAATCACAAAACAAAAACAATGGATGAAAAACCTAACAAACACAAATCTGCAGAAATTTGAATGTGATCTCGGATGTAGTCACATTCGAGATCGCATCCGAGGGCGGCGAGACTCCTTGTGCTTGTATGACTCTTAACTCTCTCAAGACTCTTGTATCTCACGTATATTTCTTGTGTGTGAATTATGGACGTCCTCTTCCCTTTATATAGCCGTCCAAACCCTTAAAGAGACATAATACACAAGGAAAGAAGATATATACAAATATATGACAAGCAAATCACTTATGTTAGGAAACAAGATAACTATCCAAGAATCGTAATATATCAATACCATATCAATATGATTTCTTCCCTTATCTAAAAAAGTCCTAATTATATCATAAGTCTAGAAAGGCAAAACAAATCAAAAAAAAAAAACCAATCTTTATAATTTAGGAAATTATTTTTGGGCAATAAAAAAATCGCGCTAACAATCTCCCCCTTTTTGCCTTTCTGGACAAAACACATATCACGCACAAATCAAGCAAACTCCCCCTAAGTGTAACAACTCCCCCTGAATATCGTGCTGAGTAAAAATACTGAAACAAGTGCGATCACATTTCAGGTCACATTTATAACTGCAGCAAAAAATAACAAACGAGAGTTTATCAAGTTATCAACTAACAAAACAAGTAAACCTAGGAGAAGAGTAGTCTTAGTACATCCCAAATCAAATATTATAAAGTTCATCAGAGACACATTCGGTCCAATTGTCCTTCAAAATCCAATCAAGGCCTTCGTCGCTTTCATTCTGCAGTCAGTCGGTGGTGCGGCAACATCGGCCTGGTGCGGCACAGTCGAAAATGTGAGCATCGATTAAGTCTCGCTCCATAACTCCCTCTGTAGGCTGTGCTTGGGCAGTATTCTCTCCCCTTTTTTCGCGAAACGAGGGCCAAGGATCTGTTGCGGCGAGACCGGAGAGCGATGAAGTGAGCAAGTCCGTTGTTCAAAAAAAAGCCAATGGACTGTAAAAAAGTAGTAAAAGCAGTACAAATGAAATTTTAGAGAAAATGGGAGCGAGAATGTGGCCAACACCCGAACCACATCGGGGCCACATCACGGGCAGACCCAGGGCGGGGGTAGCAACATCTGGAGAAGCGGCGGTCGGAGTCGTAGGAGTAGGCGGAGCATCTCCTGGATAGACGAGAGGCAAATCAACAAAGCGATTTTGAGGGCCGAGCGTTAGTGCGGATCGAAAGACCCCGACGGGTTGGTAAAATGATCATCCTTCTTGGGCTCAAAACCTTGCGACACCAGGATTTTATAGATCAAGGTAGGAAATGGCGACCCAAGTTTTAGATTCACTTTGGTAGCAAAGAACGTGACCTCCTCGAAAGCCGCTTTCCCAAAATTGAATGGCGATCCTTTTCCCAATTTGATATAGAACTCGGCATGTATCCGTGTAACTATGGAATTATTCTTCAAAGGAGACCAATTTGCACAACATATTTTATGCAAAAACCCATAGAAGGACGTAAGGCGGGAGGAGACAAGTTTTTGGGGATGAGCAGGCCAATCTTGCATACGCCCACCAGTCAGAAATCGAGCCATTTCATTGTAATCGGAGTGGACCTCACATTCCTCAAAATCAGGCATGTCAAAGAACCGATTAATGACTGAGGGACTGAACTCGTATATCTTATTGCGAACAAATACTTTCCCAAACTTATGAGATCGACGAATAGCAATACAAGTAGACATATTAGCATAAAACTCACATACCACAGAATCAATATAAGGCGATGCGATGTCAATCGTGGTTAACAAATTGTGTTCTTCAAAAAATCGATTCAAGTTATACTTCTCAAAGTGCTCATAATCTCGATTTTTCTTATCAATAAAGGCAACGGAAAGGATAGCATGAAACACGGAAGCGGCAAAGAAATGTGTAAAATTGCTCGGAGTGAGCTTTTGCAATATCAAACTCGAGAATCGATGTGTCGGCGATGACATCACATCTTCCTCAACATCTCGCAAAATGAATTCGCTTTAGTTCTTCAAGAATCATTTCATCACCCACTTCTTCTACCATGGCATCAAGATCAATCTCGGTGCCGGTTCTTTTGAAGCATCAAAATCTTCATCACTCGAGTCATCGAATTGAGAACTTGACTCATGCAATGGGTGTTGGCTAGATGTGGTCACATCCTTGCCACACCTTTGCCCTTCTTTCTCGACCCTCTCAACCATTTGTGCCAAAGTCACATCATCATCACTATCTTTGGACTCGGGTTGCACTCGTTCTCCGTCCGAACAACAAACCGTTCACATTGTCCTCTGAATCACTAAAAGGGACAAAAGGAATAGGAAAATCATCTCCCCTGTCTTGAAGTACCCTCAACAGCGGTCTTTTGCTTCTTTGGAGAAATTTCAGGAGTAGAGTCTGAATCTTCGAAGTCCTCCGGAGAGTAACCACGAAGCTTTTTCGAACAGGCGCACATTAGGGTTTCCCAAAGGTCCATGAACTGTGCGAATGACCTCAAAATCCGGAGGATTGCCGACATCAATTTCATTATGTTTCTCACCGGGAAGAAGCAGAGGCAAGGGCCTCGTCTTGAAATGGAACAGGGGATGATAGCCGTTGGAGTGGAACTTGGAGGATGAGTGCTCGGGGAGAGAAGAATCCAAACCTGGATCTTTGGTTGAAGCAGTGGGAGATGCAGTCCCAGATGCAGGGACATCTTCAGGCAAAGATGCAGGGGCATCGTGAACAGAGTCGGGAGCAGTGATTTTTGGCGATGGAGGAGTGATGGTTTCTGCGATTACCTCTGTGGGAGTGGAGGAAGGGGTTGCAACGGCCTCTGGCGGTAAAGAACTCTCCTTAATCGGAGAAGAAGGCGGATTCTGGGCGGAGGAGATGCAGTGTCAGATGGGGTTCCATCTCTCGAGCCTTCTCGCAGCGATCCTTCCATGGATTTCTCAGATTTGGGGCTTTCGGAATTGTGCGAGGAAGAAGATGATTTACTGGGACTGCCAAAAAGGTTCTTGATAGATGAAACAAACCTTGCCATGGTGAGGAAGATGACCGTAGAACACGAAATAATTTCAACAACACAAAGGCTTGAAAATTGTGAGAGAAAGTGGGTGTACTATACTCAAGTGCCTGCGCAGTAAATAGTGATATCAAAGAGTCATAATTGGGCACATAAATCAAAGTACAATGGAAAGAGTTTGATTAGGAAAAAATTTCTCATAGTAAAAATCGAAAAATAAGGAAAGAATCGGGATCCCAATTAATCTCAAACTCGGTTCATAAAGTGTCCACATTATGTCGGCTTGTGATAAAATCAAAAATAAGATTTACCCCGATCCTCCAAATCGGTTCAACCCACAAAATATATCCATCAAGATTTTCAAGATTTGGGAAGAGAAAATATCACCCTCAAATTATATATGGAAACCAAATCTCAAAAAAGAATCCAAAATCACGAACATGCAAAACCTAATATGCCTAATGCAGCAAAAAAAAAAAAAACACACACACGAGGTGAAAAGTCTTTGCAAAGAATGGATGTAGGTTCAAATGTCGTCCAATTTTGAGGCACACTGCATTTACTAATGATTCAATGAATCGCAATCCGAAATCCCACTTATCAAAATTTTTGAGTTTTCTTCAATTTTTCCGAGTCTCATGAGGGAGTTAACCAAACAGGGAGCTTTCACTCAAATGCCAAAGGTAGCTCTTTTTCACATGATCATGCCCTTTTTTTTTTTTTTTTTTGTAAGCAGCAGGATGCTTGAAGAAATTGGTCACAAGGAATAGCTGCACATAGTGGGTTGGTAACTTTTTCCGGAAGGCCTCCAAGCATGATCAAGTCTTTATTTACAACTCAGCTACTGGGAACAATATCAACAATTTTTTTGTATTGGAGAGATCGACTCACACCGATTTTCAAGGGAGACAATATATGTGACTAGTTCGAACCATCAATCCACTTTTTGCGAGATAAGCATGAAAGCTTACAATGCGGATGCCTAAAAAAATAAAAAAGAAATAGAGGAGAGGAGAAGAGATGCGGAGACTTGGATGTCACAAAATGATGTGATGTGCAATCTTTGTGACATCTCGTGTGACATTTCGAGAACACACAAACCGAGAGACTTCCTTAGATTGGAGAATCTCTCAAAATCCAAAGCCTTGGTGAAGATGTCGGCAAGTGATTTTCAAGATAACAATATACTCAATTCGAATTATATTTTTCTCAACTAAATCTCGAATAAAGTGATGTCTAATATCTATGTGTTTAGTACAAGAGTGTTGGGCGATTTTTGAAATATCAATCGCACTCATATTATCACAATAGACAATTAGTGTTTCACTTTGCAAACCATAGTCCTCAATCATTTGGTTCATCCATAAAAGTTGTGTGCAACAACTCCCAACTGCTACATATTCAGATTCAGCAGTCGAAAGAGATACACAATTTTGCTTTTTGCTATACATGAGACCAAATTATTTCCCAAATAAAAACATCCACCAATTGTACTTTTTCGATCAACAACATCTCCAGCCCAATCAGAATCACTAAATCCCACAAGATTAGTGTTAGTGTCTTTAGTGTACCAAATTCCCAAATCAGTTGTGCCCCCTACATATCGAATAATACGTTTTAAGGCCTTTAAATGAGTAACTTTGGGATCAGATTGATAACGAGCACAAAGACAAACACTGAACATAATATCAGGACGACTGGCAGTCAAGTACAACAAACTTCCTATCATGCTTCTATACAAGGTGTGGTCAACACTCTCAGCCACATCTTCTTTACTCAACTTTTGACTCGACCCCATGGGAGTCTTCAAGTGAGAGGCATTTTCAAGCTCGAATTTTTTCACAAGATTCTTAGCATACTTGCTTTGTGAGATAAAAATTCCTTCCTTTAATTGTTTTATTTGCAAACCTGGGAAGTAAATTTAACTCACCTACCATACTCATTTCAAAAGTGGAGGACATGCAAGCAATGAATTCCTTTAACAATTTATCAGAGGAGGAACCAAAAACAATGTCATCGACATAGATTTGAGCAATCATGATGTTGTGCTTTTTCCTTTGAATGAACAAGGTTTTATCAACTTCACCACGATTAAACCCAATTTGAAGAAGATACTCGGTTAACTACCGTACCAAGCTCTAGGGGCTTGTTTGAGACCATAGAGAGCCTTTTTAAGCTTATACACGTGGTTAGGCTTAAAAGGGTCCTCAAAGCCTTTAGTCGCTTCAACAAAAAGCTTCTTCTTCTAGAAAACCATTTAAGAAGGCACCTTTGACATCCATTTGGTGAAGAGTTAAACCCAAGTAACATGCAATAGCAAGCAACAAGCGTATGGACTCAATACGGGCTACGGGAGCGAAGGTTTCATCGAAATCCACCCCCAACCTGTGTGTACCCATGAGCAACTAATCCAGCTTTGTTGCGAACAACTTTGCCAGATTCATCCGTTTTATTTTTAAAAATCCATTTTGTCCCAATCACATTAACATCCTCTGGCCTAGGGACTAAAAACCACACATCATTTTTGACAAATTGATCTAGTTCCTCTTGCATAGCATGTATCCAAAATTCATCTTTAAGCGCTTCAACAACATTTTTAGGTTCAACATTGGACACAAAACAACATGTTTTCACATTGGTACAATCAGTAGACAAGCAAACCATTCTTACCATATCACGATAATTCACTCTACCTTTCCCTCTTGTCTTAATACCATCAGTAGTGTTACCAATGATTTGAGATGTAGGGTGATTTTTCCTCAATCCTTGTAGGTATGTTCTTGCTTGCGATCCACGATTGGATTATTAGTTTCTTCAACAGGTTCAAAGTCGAGTCGAGTCGACTCACCGCGCAAGCACGGATGTGGGCTCGGATGCCGTCACATTTGGTTCTCGCATTTAAGACAAATTGTGGATGGGACTTGATCGCATTCTCCGTCACATTTATGCCTACATCCTTTGTCAGGCGCCTCAACAAACTCGAAGCGGATCTACAACATCATCTTTTTACTCTTACCTGCAATATCTAAGAGATCATCGAAGACAATATTCTGATTCCATGATCGTCTTAGTACGAAGATTATAAACTCGATAGACATGACTATTCAAGTGTATCCTAGAAAAAGACACTTGTCACTTTTGAAATCGAATTTACCAAGATTATCACGATCATTCGGGACATAACACACACACCAAAAACATGAAAATACTTGAGGTTAGGTTTCTTTCCATAAGTATTTCATACGGGGTCATAGAACATGCAGGCCTCAAATATACACGATTAGCTATATGGCAAGCGAAGATTGAGCTTGACCCAAAACCTTTTAGAAAGTTTTTTTTTTAACTAAGCATAACACGGGCTATCTCTTGCAATGTACGATTTTTTCCTTTCCGCCACTCCATTTTGTTGTGGAGTTTTAGGTGCGGAAAATTCATGAGAAATCCCCTTTCTATCACGAGAAGGGCGAAGGAATAATTCTCAAATTATTTACCATGGTCCGATCTAATTGCAACAGATTAAATTATACAAGTCACAAACCTTTTTATGCCACTTCAAAGAAATCAAAAGTTTTGATTTTTCACGTAAAAAATAAGTCCACGTATAACGAGAAAAATCATCGACAATCACATAAGAGTACTTCCTACCACCCACACTCTCAACCTCAATAGGACCCATGAGATCCATATGAACTAACTCCAGAAATCTAGTGATGTGGAAATGTGATGTCATTTGATGCGACACTCTCTTTTGTTTACCCCTTTGATAACTTTCACACACACTGACACTTTTCGTAGATAGTTTAGGCAGACCAATAAGCGACTTCAAATTTTACAAGTTCCATTAGCTTTTTATGACTAACGTGACCTAATTTTTGATGCCACAAATCAGTGTCATTAGTGTGTGCCCTATTACAGAGTTGCTCATTACAATACTGATAGCAGTTGTCAGACGACCTCAAGCAAATAAGGATACACTTGTCAGTTTCATCAAACACTTCACAAGAATTTTTGTTGAACTTTACGTAAAGATCATCATCACATAGTTGACTTATCTTTGGTGAGATTAGCATTAAGACCAACTACATGAAACATATTTGAAGCTTGGGTAGTCCTTCAACGTTCGGCGTCCCTTTCCCAACAATCTTCCCTTTGGCTCCACCTCCGTAGGTAACATTGCCACCATTGTAGACTTCATATTCAAATAAATACTCCAAGGTACATGTCATATGTCGTGAGCATCCACTATCGAAGTACCAAGATCCCATGTTAGATCTCAAGGAAGTATAGATAACATGACATTTAACATCAGATTTTTTGACCCAGACATATTTTGAAAGATGATTACGAGGATGTCGTAACATCTGCGATGACATCTGACGTCCAGACCTTAAATCCGATTTCAGTTTATAACAAAATGGTTTTATGTGTCCAGGAGCCCCCACAATAATGACGATAAAGTGTCGTTTCCGTGGTTTAGACTTAGGAAAAATCTTTTGATTGTTGGAGGAATCGAGGATTCTCATTGTTCTTTTGCTTTTACAAAAACGGAGTTTTATAACCAAGGTCGACCTTATTATCACTACCCATGGAAAGAATATCATCCAGTTTTGCTTTCCCAAATTAAACTTTTCATGATTTCAAGAGACTCTTCAAGTTTAGATTTTACCTTTTCGAACTCAAGTTCTTTCTTTGTAAGAGAGGCCTCCAACCTGATAACCACTTCTCTTTGATCATCATTCTCCTTCATGAGTCGACCATTCTCCTTTTTCAACGATCTCGTTACTTTAATCCTTTTTCACCAATCCTTGTAAAGATTTGCGTATGTGTCCTCAGACTTTCATCATCAGATTCATCATCCTGTTCAACATCATCAGGAACAAAGGTAGAATTGAAACAAAAAAGGTTAGAGACAGATAATAGATCATGTTCATCAGATGTGACCTCAGATGTGATCAGTGAAGGTGTGATCACATCTCGAGCCACACCTCTAGCGACACCTGAAGGATTTATTTGGAGAGACTTTCGATCTTTCACCAAAGTGGTCAGAACCTTGGTTTCTTCCTGTTCATTCTTCTCACTTATCGATTCGTTTATCACTCAAGTCACAATCGAGGCTCATTCCCTTTCTCATAAGAGTATTAGCACATTGGGCAGCATAGTGACCATACCCAATATATGCCCTACACCTAATGGAGTCAATAGTTTTATTGTCAAATTTGTTCGATTTATCACCAGAAAAACGTTCTTGACTTTTATCAAAGGTGTGCTTTTGAGGAAACTTGCTTGACTCAGACTTAAAAGGCTTGGTGAAATTTTGAGACTTTTTCTGACTTTTGAGCTTAAGAATCTTATCAAATTTTTTCGAGTACATGGCCATAGAATCATCTCCTAGATCAGATTTTTCGATCTCATTGGTAAGGTCAGTAAAATCATTTGTAACTTGGGACTCAAGTTGAAAAGGAGACTCAATTTGAAAAGCAACTTTGTGACCCAAACTCTCCATCTGTTGAGCTATGTTCATCTTATAGGTTTGAAGAATGCCAGCAAGTCTTTCGAGACTTAAAGTGGACACATCATGGGCTTCTTCTATGGATGAAACTTTGATATTATACCTAATGGGAAGAGATCTCAACATTTTGCTCACAAGATTCTCATTTGAGATGGGTTCACCTAGGGCTTGAGCTTCATTGGCTATATCACACAGTTTGGCATTGTAAGTGGTGATATTCTCATCCTCACGCATTCTCAGGTTTTCAAACCTATTGGTGAGCAACCTAAGTTTGGTTTTTCGCACACTAGCAGATCCCTCACAGTGACTTTGCAGTGTATCCCATGCATCTTTGGCCACAGTAAAATTAGCAATGATTTTGAACATATTTTGATCCACAGTACCAAAGATTGCCATCAAAGCCTTAGAATTGTAATTGGACAAAATTAATTCATCATTAGTCCAATCGATTTCTCCTTTGTCCTTGTAGTCACCATCCATATCGATGAGTTTTGGAGGTGACCACCTGGTAAGGATTGTACGCTAGGCCCTTTCATCAATTGATTTGATGTAGGCTCGGACTTTGACTTTCCAAATAGAGTAATTGGAGCCATCAAGAATGGGGGGACTAAAAGTGGGGTTATTTTGAGTATCCATGCTAACAAACACTCAGGATCAACATTTAGTGTCGTCAAGTGTAGGCTCTAGATGCCAAATGAAAGAATTTTAGCACGGTTATTTACCAAAAGTTTTGCAGAGTAAGGATGTGATTGCAGATGTGGTCACATTCACAATCACATGCAGCGGAATTTTGAAAACAATAAAGAGACACACGAAGTAAAAATTGTCTACAAGCCAATAAGCTTGTAGACGTGCCAATATGGCAAAACTTTCCACTAGTAGAAATGGTTTGATTCCGTATACAAAAATACACAAATCCAACTAGCAGAAATTCAACGAAAAACTCCTATCTAGAGTATATCTAATCTATGTAATTCAACTCATCCAACAATCGACATATGTGAACTTTGTTAATCACAAAACAAAAACAATGGATGAAAAACCTAACAAACACAAGCTAGGTGAATGTGATCTCGGATGTAGTCACATTCGAGATCGCATCCGAGGGCGGAGACTCCTCAGTGCTTGTATGACTCTTAACTCTCTCAAGACTCTTGTATCTCCGGTATATTTCTTGTGTGTGAATTATGGACGTCCTCTTCCCTTTATATAGCCGCCCCAAACCGTTCAAGACCTAATACACAAGGAAAGAAGATATATACAAATATATGACAAGAAATCACTTATGTTAGGAAACAAGATAACTATCCAAGAATTATAATATATCAATACCATATCAATATGATTTCTTCCCTTATCTAAAAAAGTCCTAATTATATCATAAGTTTAGAAAGGCAAAACAAATCAAAAAAAAAAAAAACAATCTTTATAATTTAGGAAATTATTTTTGGGCAATAAAAAATCGCCCTAACAAGCTTGATGTACTATTTTTACATGATAGGACAAAGGGGAAAAATGGAAGAGTAAAATAAATTAGACATACATAAAAAGATCATTCTTGTATTATGCCAAGTAAAATTGGACATTATATACTAAAATTACACTTAAGGTTCAACCATCCAGGTCAAGGGTTTCATGTCATTTTTGTCTTTCACTTATAATGTGATTATTTTGGTCTAAACAGATTTGTTATCGGGAAGGGCTTAATTATAATTTTAATTAGAAAAACAATTTGATTTTATCTTTTGGAGTTTTGAGTAAGCTTTATCAGCAACTTAATCCCGACTATGTTTATGATAAGTTTCTGGAAAATATTAAGGGTAAGAACATATTTTTCACACACACACACACTCACTCACACTCACACATGCTTACCCTCTGATTGTTGATTATATTGTATTTGTAGGCTGTAGCACAACGCATGATGCAGGGCAATTGGCTGTGGGCCTGAAAACGTTTCTGAGATCTCTCAATGAAAATGAAACGACGAAGCTTTATCAATATGCCACAATATTTCCTTTGATAATATTTACTAGTATTTTTATATATGTATGGTTAACAATAAAGACTAGTAGACATTATCAAATTGATGCAAGAGATGTTTACAAATTAGAGACTTGATTTTAAACAAAAAATTAAAGACTTGATTTACTACAAGGGTATTTTTTGGGAGTTAGAAGGGTGGACTACTCTCGGTTTATACTGTTCATTTTTTTCAATGAAAAGAGACATTAATTAATTATTCACATGCCCAATATTATTATATTGTTTATTGAGGGTAGCATTCAAGGACCCATTAGTTCCCTCCCTGCATCAATTAATCTCATGTTTTTCGGCTTCACCAGACTAATCTTGGACTCGTAGAATTCTCGTCCCTAAGTCCTAAGGAATGTGAATTATGATGTCTACCAACTAAATTCGCAGTTACCAATAAGACATGTACATTTCTGCGCACAATGGCCTCAATGATCATACACTGCTCCTTCGAGCCTCCCCCTAAGAAACCGTTGATTTCCAGTGGGATTTGAACCCTCACCCTGCCGCTGGAAGCAAGACTAATGCTGATTGATCAACTATTTGATCATGTGCCCCGTGGAACTTGAACCCAGACCAGAAAGATTATGGGCCTCCTCTTTACCACTAGGGAAAAGGCTCATTGGTCAAATGTCCTATTTCTTATTAATTGCTCAGATACCTAATGTATTGTCTACCGATTGTAGCATATTTCTCTCTATAATTTTTCTCTTGAATTAAGGATTTTTATTTTGATTTTGAAAACCTTTTAAGATAAATATTTATTTTTTAAAATAACTACTTTAAATACTTGTGATTAAATTAATGATGTGTATATAACTCAATCTCAAATCTCTATGTTAAAATACACAAAATTTCCTATGTTTGATTTCTATTTAAAAGTTATTGTCAGATCAAATTAAATATGTAATATTGAAATGGGAAGGAGTAATGATCAATGTGCTTAGATATGAGTTCAGTTCAATATTTGTTATTATATTTTTATACATTCGATGAATGCGGCCTCATATCATTTTTACCATAGTAAATAAGAAGATCCATATGCTTAGATACTGGCGTGAAACTGAAAGTGAATGAATTGATAAGTTGCTTTCAGATTTGAACCAGTGGCCAAAATTTTGGGTTGTATAACTTGTATTTGGTAGAAATCTCATCAGTCGACTCGGCCCTGAAAAATTACGAAACTTGGGGGCTCAAAATTTTTGTATACTTTTATATATATATATATATATATATATATATATATAGTATAGGGAAAAGGATATGAATATCCAATTTTTCAATCCCAATCCATGCACAATACGCTCCATCTACGGACTACGTATTGTTCATTTCCAAAAATACGCTTTCCGGTGATTTTTGACAAAAATACGCTTATTCTCCTTTTTTTGGACAAAAATACGCTCCTGCCAAAATTCCCGGACATTTTTTACGTTGGTTTCTTTGTTGTTTCAAACATGTTTCTTCTAATCAAATTTCAGTGAAGAAATAAATTTTGCCCCCGTTAAATAATCCATTTTATACTTGAAATCTTATAAAAAAAAACAAGAAATATACACGTAAAACAACACATATTAAAACCAAACAAATTTAAAAAAACAATATAGAAACAACATGAGTAAAAAAATAAAATTCAATTTTTGATCCAATGCATGAAAACATAAAACACATAAAAACAACTAAAACAATATAAAAACAAACTAAAACAATATAGAAAACACAATATGAGCAAAAATAGCTTAAAAATAGGTACAAATTGTATTTAAACATCGAAAACTACATGGAGACGACAAATAAACATAAGAACAACATTAAAAACGGTATGGAAACAACCTAGAAACAACGTAAAAATATTAAAAATATCACATGAATAAAAAGAGCTTAAAAGTAGGTAAAAATTGTATCTACACATTGAAAACTACATGAAAAACAACAAAAGAATTATTAGAACAACATTAAAATATTATAGAACAACACAAAACAATAGAAACAATGTACAAAACAATACATGAACCAAAAGTAACATAAAAAATAGGTAAAAGTTGTTTTGAAATATCGAAACAACTAAGAAACAAAATCAAAACAACAATGAAACAAATTGAAACATCGAAACAACATATATAACATATAAAAGAATACATGAACAAGAAAAAAAAACGAAAAAACATAAAAATAATCAAAAAAATAAGGTGGAGCATAAAAAAAGAAAAAGTAGATATATTTGTGATAAAAGCGTATTTTTGTCTTTTTTTCAAAAAAAAAAGGGCATATGGTGGAGTTTCATCTATAGTATATATAGAAAATAAATACAATATTGCACCAAGTGAAAATCTAGTAAGTAGTTGAATCCTTGCCACTCTTGAAAGTTTGAAAGGTGACCCATGTTCAAATTCTATTACCTACAAGAATTTATATTTTTATTTTATTATGTAGATAAAGAAATTAAAGTCTCAATAGCAGTTTAATGGTCGAGCTCTCCCATCAAGAAAAAGGGTCCAAATTGGTTCTTTTGCAGCTTTGATAAGTTATCACACTAAATTATTTTAAGGCCCTAAATTTAAAATTTCTCAATTTGAAAAGACTAGAAATTAAAAAGCCATTACATGGCTGCCATAATCACAGTTTGCAGGTTATTATTAAACAACTTGATTATACGGACTTGCTTAATATTTTTGCCACCAAGTCTATAAAACGAGTTGTATTTAAATAATTATTTTAATTTTTGAACATGGATGTCATATTATTTTAACTATAATAAAATTATTTTATAAATTGCACATTATTCTTTATTTTGTTATTTTATGTTGCCTTTAAGTTTGTATGGGAAAATAAAGAAGGAAAAGAGGATTCAATTTTAAAGTTCGGCTCAGGCAAAAAATAATTGATAGGACCGGCCTTGCACACATACATATATACATATTTATATCTATTCTCTTTTTTTCTGAGAAAATATCTATTCTCTTTTTTGAAGGGTAAAAAACACAGTAAACCGAGGTTTTAGGACCATTTTCCAAAACTGATTCGATAAAAGACAATGGACTTAAATTTGAAATGTAAGTGACGAACTTGAACTGAGGAAGTATGAAATATGATAGTATGGGTGTGGGGAGGAGGAGGTGTCCTTTGCCTCATAGGCATTCAATGCCTTTTGGCAATACTAAGGTAACAACCATTTCTCTTCTGGTCAATCTGCCTATTTAATGATGAAAAACGTATACAATTTTTTACACCCCATTAGTTCCCGATGGGAATAAAATTTTACACTCATGATCAAATTATAATGACCCATGTAAATTGAAGAAGATATTTAAGAACGAGGTATATGGGTACAATTATAATATTGACTCTCTAATTATTTGGATGGTCCTTTTAAAACAGCCACACAATCAAGGGCGTAGCTAAGCTGGGGCCTTCCCACAAGCACTTCATTTCATTTTCTTATTCTTGCTTCTATAACACTATGGGAAATAGTTATAGAAGCAAGAATAAAAAAATGAAACTAAGATATTAGATAATCAATTTGGCTTCATGCCGTAAGATCCACAATTGAAGTATACACTTAATTGGCGATTATGTGAACAATATAATGAGAGAAAACAAGATTTACATATGGTTTTTATTGATCTTGAAAAGGCATACGATAGAGTCAACCGTGATATAATGTGGCGCGTATTGGAAAAAGAGGAACAAAAATAGCCTACATAGATGCCCTTAAAAGATATGTATGATGGTATAACAACATGTATCGGACACCAACAAAGAATATCTAGTGAATTCCCAAACACTATAGGTTTGCATCGTGATCCGCTTCTAAGCCGCGTACCTTTTATCCTAATAATTGATGAAATCACTAAACACTTACAAAAATCCATCCCTGAATGTATGTTATTTGCGGACGATATAGTTTTAATTGATGAAACAAGGGAAGGAGTAAATGCAAAATTAGAAGTTTGGAGAGAAACACTAGAATCAAAAGGTTTTACTATAAGTAGGGCTAAAACAGAATACATGGAATGCCATTTAGTAAAAACAACGAACAATGAGACGAAGGTTAAAATTGATGGACATGAAGTGAGTATAACAAAGAGTTTTAAATACTTAGGATCTATAATTGAAGAGAACGGAGAAATCAATAAAGATGTCACACATAGGATCCAAAGAGTTGGAATAAATGGAGGAGTGCATCTTCTATCCTTTGTGACCGTAAAATACCATTAAAATTGAAAGGAACATTTTATAAAACGGCCATAAGGCCCGAATGCTTTATGGAGCGGAATGTTGGGCGACTAAATATGAACACGAACAAAAAATGAGGGTAGCGAGAGATGAGAATGCTAAGATGAATGTGCGGACACACTAGATTAGATAGAATAAGAAATGAACACATTAGAAACAAAATGGGAGTAGCACCAATAGACGAGAAAATTAGAGAAACACGATTAAGATGGTTTGGACATGTTTATAGGAGACCTTTAGATGCACCTACGCGACGTTTAGAAGGTAGAGAATCACTCACACAAATCAAAAGAGAAGAGGTAGACCTAAAAAGACATGGAAAGAAGCTATTAAACATGACATGTGATACCTAGAAATAAACGAAAATATGGCTTATGACCGTAAACGATGGTGCGATATGATCCGTATAAATTTACCCCACGTAGTGGGATTAAAAACTTAGTTTGTTGTTGTTGTTGTTGTTGTTGTTGTTGTTTTTTATGGAAAAAAATTATATATATTTTTTAAGGGGAAAAAATAGTTGAGCTAGGGGAAAAAAGATTTGGGCTAGGGGTACTCACGCAGGCTGGCTACGCCCCTGCTGACAATCACTTACAATTTAAATATATTAATTCGTTTTTTTTTAAAGATAAATATATTAATTCTTAAAAATGCCACTTCCGACTAATTTATTGAACAAACTAATGCCACTTCCGCCAGCCAAACCCAATCCCAATTAGAAAGCATTAAAAAACTTAAAATTTACCTAACTGTGACTTTTCAAGATCAATGTTTTATGGATAATTACAAAATAACCCATGAGGTTTGTGGTAATTACAAAAAAAAAACGAAAAACTTCAAAAGTTTGGCCTTGTATGGTTGTGTTTTCGAGAGTAATTTTTCACTTTCCAACTATTTCAGAAAATGAGTTTATGTTTGTTTAAAAAGTTTTCAGTAGAAATGAAGTCATTTCCAGTTTTCACTTTTTTATGGAAATATTATTTTGTAAACACAACTAAATAACTTTTCATCGCAATCACGCAGATTTATGTGAAAAGACACTACAATCACGCAATCTTATATCAAAAATACATTCAGAAAACTATAACCAAACATATTTTCATTTCCAAACAGAAATTCAGACAATAAACCAAACATATTCTCAATTCTCACACGAAATCAATAAAGTTTGAAAATTCATTTTCCAATACTAGAAACTGGAAATTAGACTTGGAAATATATCCATACAAGGCCTTTGATTCCATCCAATATTTCCACTCAGATCGTTAGTTTAACCGATGGAATTTGATGATGTCATCAAATATTTTACAAGTACACCCCTTAATTTTTTTAAATATTACTAATCGCCAAATTAAAGAAAATTTGGTGCTATTTGTAATTTTTAGAAAAATTGAGGGATGTAATTTTGACAATTAAAGAGTCTCTCTTTAAGATTCTACCAACACTTGTATTCAACTAATTCTGAAAGTTTCTTCCAAGTACTCAACACTGCTGAAATCATTCCAACTTCAAGAACCTTAAATTGATGAGTCGATCCACACCGTGGATATTCTTATTCTTATCCTGAAGAATAACAAAAGTGAAAAGAATGGTTTCCTTGAAGAAAAAAATTAAGATCAATATTTTTCGTGTATCTTCTTCAAGAGCTTACAATCCTTTTTGTAGCCTCTCTTAAAAAAAACGCTTCCTGAAATTGAGAAGCAGATTTGCTACAAATAAAAAAAGAAAAGTCAACATAACAAAATTCTTTCCTTGTGAATAAATATCTTTCATACAAGAAAAGTAATCGAATAAAGATAAATGGCATTTTAATGAGGCTAAATCAAATATGGTCAGATAAGATATGATTTTCAGCAATATGCATAATATAGAAAACATGTCAAATAACCAAGCACAAAATCTGGCACGAACCTGCCTAGATTTTGTTCAAGCAGTATTGCATCACTTGTTTATAACACAAAAAACATGTACTTTGCATACAGACCAAATTTGCCAATCTTGCTAACATTAACAATCTCTCATTTTGGCACTTTTGGTCAAAACACAATTTTCAGAATAATATAACAAGTTAAAACGAGTGATGCAACACTCAAGATAATATCCTGCAAGTTAGCACATAGCAAAATGGTTCATCCATCAAATAGTTCAAAAACACACCAAAAACTATGTCTACTGTATCATTTCAACAAAAGTACCAAAAATTAGAAAATTATCAACAATCAAAATGCAATCTAGTTTAATCGATTTCCCATCTTCATCGACTCTCCTCGACTTTGCATCGACTTCCCCTCAAGAGTTTGTATCCTCCTCTTTATCGGACTCCTCCGAGTTTGCATCCTCATATATACCTTCATCCGCAAAGAGCAACATCGGCCAATTCATCAAGACCTTCAAAGGTGGTAGTAGCAACATCATGTATTCCCCTTTTGACCAACAAAAAGTGCCAAGGGTGCAAACCGCAAAGGTATGGAGTTCTTTGAAGGAATGTGAGAGCGTCCATCTTCTTGGAAGTCCAAAATTTAATTTGGCTTTCAACTTCAGAGATTTCAGCAAGAAGTCGAGTTTCAAACACGGAGGTGGGTGGTGTTGAAACACTAGAAGAAGCACTATGATCAGTGCCAGCAGGAGCAGGGGATTGAATGAACAAATTTTTGATCTTTGTGCTTTTCAGAATTTTGACAGAGATAGTGATGGGACCAGGAACATCAACCAAATCCTCCATGGCCTTCTTTTTGAGACCCCGAGATACAAGAACTTTGTAAATTAAAGAAGGAAAAGGGAGAATACTGTACACACTGGAGTAACCAGCATGAGTCTCAATAATGTCAAAGATCAGCTTTCCAATGTTGTAGACCTGTTTTGCTCCAAGCAGTAAAAGAGCACAACTTGATCCATGGTAACAGAGAAGGAATGTTTGCTTGGTATCCAGTTATAGATGGCAATTTTGTGCAGAAGTGTGTACTTCTTTGTCAAGTCTTTTGCCTTGAATTTCTCTTGCTTGGAAGGCCATAGTTGTACCACATTGCCACTGATTACCTTTGCAATCTCATTCATGTCTGAAGGGAGATTAGAGAGATCCACATTACTCCTTCTAGGACACCATTGATGTCTTATGGTGAGAGGAGTAGACTTTTCTTCCTCACCCGAATGACCCAAACTTAGCAGATTCTGATCAGCAAACCGAAGAGGCAAATTACAGTAGAACTCCCTAACAACTCTTTCTGATAGGCCTTTCACACAGAATTTCTCTTTGCACAACAATCTCCTAAAGTTTTTTGTTCTCAGCAGAATAGAAGCCAAACATACTTTTACCTTCATCAAGTTCAGAATCAAAAGACTCATGCTCAGAATCATCAGACTCAGTGTCTGAATCCGATGTTTCAACACTTTTAGTAGCACCATCATCAACAGGTCCTGAAGGTCCTTCTCCTGCAACATCATTTTCACCTTCACCCTCAGATTCAGAGCTCTCAGTTTCACTCTCCGAAGAGGAGGAACTCGTCTTCAGAAGGAACATTACCACTCTATTGAACAGGCAATTTTTTAAGAGGATCCTCTCTTGGAATTTCATCCTCTCGAATCAGAAAGAACCGTTGCTTGAGAATCCGTTTTGAGGGTCGTTTGGATGACACACCACTAATATTTTTCTTTGAAACCTCAGCCTCCTTCTCATAATCAGAGTCCTCAAGAACTATTTGTCCACGTCTCCTTTTCCAATAGTAGGTTTTCAATATAGTTTTCGCAACTGGCTGAACATGGGGAAAGTGAGGAATGTACCTTGGTGGAGTAGGAGACACCACTGGAGCAGTGATTTCAGTGGGGGTGATCCCTGTCTGCATCCTTCTTGTAGAGGGATTTTGCAATTCAACCTCGGAGGTGTGAGCCTCGAGATGTCTCTACATCGGACGGTCCACCTTCATCTCGAATTTCTTCATGAGCTTCTTGAAGTACAGAGATTACGCTGAATCTGTTTGTAATGGAGTAGGGTTTGCAACCATCGCATTTCCCTACTTGGTCTTCTATTCCGAGAAACCTCTCAAAGTTCGTGGAGGATTTGATCCCTAGTTCTCACCATTCTCGTAACACGATCGATTGGCCTTTGAAAAATCGAAGAATAAGTACTGAGGCTATGCAAGAGATGGGTTTGAGAGAGATAAGTGACTATTTGCATAAGAAAGCCAAGAGAGATAAGTCACACCGCATCCATATATATGGGAGAGAGAGATGATGAACCGCCATAATTGGAGAGAGGCAAATGGCGCTACTATGGTAGTTTCCAAGAAAAACTTCCCAACTCGTTAAAATTTGAAATTCAAATATTTGAGAAAAATGTTCCATAAGATCATAAGGTGCATCATGATAAAAAAAATAACCCCGATATATAAAACACCTTTCATTAAGGACAAAATCAAGAGATAAATCATGCGATAAATAATGCTCCAATCAAATTAATTTTGTAGATATTTTCCATAAGCCCAAAAAATATGATCCTGAAGGATGCCGAGAATGATGCGTTTATTTCTAGCACACATGAGAGCTTCAGTTTTTAATGTGATTCAACTCAGTGTTGTAACACCTTTTTCAAATACACCACAATAAAGTCAATGGATCAAAATCCTTTTCCCAAATTAAAATTTTTTTGAGTGAAAGGAAATAGTAGGGGTATGAGCGCACCGGTAGCTTTCGCACTAAAACATGGGTAGCTCTTTTCTTAGAAGATCATCACAAGTTTCATGCATATAGAAAAGAGCTAGAAAAGTTCACGACGATTAGCATTCACACTCAATATTTAAAGGCGACTTTTTTTTTTCCGTCAAAGGCCTCAAATAAAAATCATCTTTCACTTGGGAAAATTCATTCTGTTTGCAAATTGATCCACTATTGTTTTTAGCTAATGTAAGCTCAAAAGGGTACTCAACTGAGAGGCAACGACAAAAACATATCAGCGAATGTAATGAACTTACCAATGCATAATGTCTAATGCAAAAAAAAAAAAAATAGTAAGATCAAAATTGTGTTGTAACACATCAAGAAGGAGAAATGATGTGAATGGTGTTGCAACACTAAAGCCCACACTGCTCAGAGAGCACAGACACCTAAGGATTGTTTCAGGGAATTAAACCTTTGAAAGTCCAAGGCCTTGATAAAAATATCAGCAATTTGTTTCTCGGTGGTAACAAAATCAACGGTCAAAATTTCAGTCTCAACCAAGTCTCTAATGAAGTGGCGTCGAATATCGATGTGTTTTGTTATCGAATATTGCACCGGGTTTTTTGAAATATTTATGGCACTTGAATTGTCACAATAAACAGTAAGAGTTTTCTCTTCAACCCCATAGTCAGTCAACATTTGTCGCATCCACAACGTTTGAGAATAACAACTCCCTAATGCTATATATTCAGACTCAGCAGTAGATAATGACACATTGTTTTGCTTCTTACTGTACCATGAAACCAAGTTGTTGCCAAGGCAGAAGCACCCTCAAGTCGTGTTTTTTCTGTCATCAACATCACCTACCCAATCAACATCACTAAACCCAACCAAGTTAGTTTTAGTGTTAAAAGAATACAAGATACCAAATTCAGTAGTCCCATTTACATAACATATGATTCTCTTGACATCTTTTAGATGAGACTCTTTAGGAAAAGATTGATGCCTAGCATAAACACAAACACTATAACTTATGTCAGTCGCCTACTAGCAGTGAGATACAAAAGACGCCTAATCATACTTCACAAAAGAGTAGGATCAACGAAGTTTCATTCTCATCTTTGGACAATTTAATTATCATTAGTCCCCATGGGAGTTTTCATAAGCTTTTTATTGTCTAAACCAAATCTTTTGACAAGATTTGTAGCATATTTGTTCTGAGAGATAAATATCCCTTTGTCAAACTGCTTTACTACTAAACCAAGTAAATAGTTTAACTCACCAACCATGCTCATTTCAAACTCAATAGACATGAAACCTACAAATTCATCAAGCTTTTGTTTTGAGGTTGATCCAAAGACTATGTCATCAATATAAATTTGAGCAATGGTGATACCATTCTAATATTTCGGATGAATAGTGTTTTGTCAACACTCCTCTTTTGTAAACCTTATCACACGAAAAGTGGTCAACCTTTCATACCAAGCCTGAGGGGCTTGTTTTAGCCCGTATAGAACCTTTTTGAGTTTAAACACATGATTGGGAAAATGAGGATTTTCAAAATCTTTGGACTGTTCAACAAAAACTTCCTCATTCAGAAACCCATTTGGGAAAGCACTTTTGACATCCATTTGAAATAGTTTGAATTTAAAAATGCCTTCAAAAGAAAAGAGAAGTATTATGGACTCAAGTCTAGTCAGCCATATGGGCAAAATTTTCATCAAAGCCCACTCATTGCACATGTGTGTAGCCTTGAGCCACTAGCCTAGTTTTGTTTCTAGTTATGTTACCAAGTTCATTTTATTTATTTTTAAATATCTTGGCTCCAATACATTAGAATTCATAGGTTTAGGAAATGGATCCCACACATCATTTCTTTCAAATTGTTCCAGTTCCATTTGCATTGGATTAATCCGATACTCATCAACAAAAGCTTCTTTAACGTTTTTAGGTTCTATGGGTGAAGTAAAGCAAACAAATCTTACCATCTCCCTGTAGTTGACCTTATATTTACCTCTTGTCTTAATGCCTTCTGAAACTTCTCCAATCACTTGATCTACTGGATGGTTTTTCCTTATTCAGCTGGGTGGCTCTTTTCTGATTTGATAAAAAATATCAAATTCATTAGCTCCATCCTCTTCTGAGTCTGGATTTTCTTGCACTTCTGTTTCTGGTGCTGGATCAGATGTTGTAACATCATCAACAACACTTTCATCATTGTTCGCAGTGTTGTTGAACTCAGTTTCACATGTATTCTCTGCATCTTTGTCTCTGGATATCTCTGCAAAATCTTTAGTAACATCTACAACCATATTCATATATTCAATAATAGTACGAGTTCACATGTTGTAGACTCTGTAGGCTCTACTTTTCAAAGAGTATCCGAGAAAGATTCCTACATCACTTTTGGAATCAAACTTACTAAGATGTTCCCTGTCATTGAGATTATAACAGACACATCCAAATACGTGAAAATAACTGACATTAGGCTTTTTGCCTTTCCAAATCCATAAGGTGTCATATTAGTACCAGGACGTAGATGAACCCTATTTATGATATAGCATGCAGTGCTAATGACTTCAGCCCACAGTTTAGGAGTGGTTTTCTTGGAGTTTATCATTACATGTGCCATCTCTTGCAGAGATCTATTCTTTCTTTCTACAACACCATTTTTTTGAGGTGTAATGGGTGCAGAAAACTCATGAAAGATTCCAAGATTTTCACAAAATTTAGAGAAATTGGGGTTTTGAAATTCTCTGCCGTGATCACTACTAATCCTTCCTATATTACAGTTTTCTCATTTCTCAGTCTAAGGCACAACATTTTATACACAGAGAAGGTATCATACTTTTCTCTAATGAAATCTATCCATGTGAACCTGGAAAAATCATCAACACACACAAAAACGTACTATTCACCTCCTATGCTTTAACTAGCATTGGTCCCATAAGGTCCATATGCAGAATTTTGAGGCACTGTGTTGAACTCAAGTGTTGCAACACTTTGTGAGATTCCCTTTTTTGTTTTTCCAGTTGACAAGGACCACAGACACTTGAGTGATCTTTTTGAGTTTTGGAACTCCTAACTTAATAAGATTCAGTATACCACGAAAATTCATGTGACCTAATTTCTGGTGCCATAGTTCAGTTTCACTTAATGATGAGTTATAGCACACAAGAATTGTTGTAACACTGGATTTGTTCTTGTATCAGATAACAATTATCTGAGGATCTATCTCCCTGCAAAATGCATTTGTCAGTTTTATCAAAGACAATACATGCATTTTTATCAAACTTGACAAGCAAATCATCATCACAAAGTTGACTGATGCTGATAAGATTAGCTTTTAACCCTTCAACATACAGAACATTTTTAAGAGAAGAGAGACCAAAAACATTCAAGGTACCTTTCCCCAGAACTTTACCTTTTGCACCATCACCAAAGGTGACCAAATCATTTTCATGTTTTTCAAAATCAGTGAGTTTATCCAAATCCCCTATCATGTAACGTGAGCACCCAGTGTCAAAATACTATGATTCAGTAACATTAGCTTTAACAGATGTGTAAAAAACATTGTAAGAAAACTCATTTTTCCTAACCCATATTTTCTTAGGTTTGTTAGATAAATTAAACAACATTTTGTCTTGCCTATAGTATTTACAAGACGAAAGCACTTAGGTCTTATATGGCCAGGACGATTACAATAGTGACATATAGAAATAAATCGATCATTTTTTTCCAACTAAGTTATATGAAGTTCATTCTTTAACAAAAACTATTTTAGAGTGTTTTTCCTTTTGAGCAATGTTTTTGTTAGAAGAGGTACCAAATCCAACACCTGCACGGTCTTTGTGGACTTTTCTTTGAGATAGGATTTCATCCAATCTCCCTTTATCAGTGTTCAGTTTCTTAAATGAAGCCATAGTGTCACGTAGTTCTTTATTTACTTTGGTTAGTTCTTCCTTTCTTTATGTTGCTAGCCTTTCAAATTTGACTACTTCACCCTTGAGTGAATCTTTTTTCTAGTGAGACATGCAACTTTCTCCTCCAAGTTCTCATTAGTTTTGCGACAACTAACTATTTTTTGAACGTCTTTTGGTATACCCTCCTGAGTTCATCATTTCTCGATTTTTCATCCTCTTTAGACTCATCCTCAGAGTTTTCATCATTTGAGTCATTTTTCTCTGCAAGTATTACAGAGTTTAGACACGTTTCAATAAAATGAAAGCTAGAGTCATACCTGCTTGGTGTTGTAACACTAGAAGTAGCATTGGGGTGCTTTTCATTACAACCAACCTTTTTCTTCATATTGATGGAAGTGAAGGCTACATGATTGCTCACATTATTTTCTTCTTCTGCATATGGTTATTCATCACTCCATGAGGTGGTAAATGATTTCTCATTCTTCTTCAGAGTGTTTGCACATTCGGCTTGAATATGTCCAAAACCACTGCACTCCCTGGACTTTATCCCATTGCTTTTTTTGAGTTCCCCATTGTCATGTTATTTTCTTTGAGATCCACTGTTCTTTCCTGTTATGGGAAAGTTGTTATTCTTATTCACTTGTTTTAGATATTTACCAAAACTCTTGGTAAGCAAGGCAAGTGACTCATGGAGATCCTTTCCTGACTCAAGAGTTGGTTCCTCAGATGTTTCAACCTGAAAGGAAATCTCCTTGCTTTTTTCTTTCTTGTAATTCGACTCTTTAAGTTTTTCTTTCTTGATCTCTTCAAGGTTCATTTCGAATGTATCGAGTGATCCTATAAGTTCATCAAGCTTTAACTCTGAAAGAACCTTTGATTCTTCAATGGTCGTTGCTTTGTAAGCAAATCTTTCTGGAAGAGACCTCAACATTTTATTAACAACTTTAAAGTTAGAGTATTTTTTCCCTAATGCAAAAGTTTCGTTAGCAATATCACAGAGTTTAGAATTAAAATCACTGATAGTTTCATTTTCACTCATGCAAAGATGCTCAAATTTGGAGGTGAGCATTTCAAATTTTGACATTCTTACAGACTTCCTTCCTTCATAGCGTCTGCAGAATGTCCCATGCTTCTTTTGCAGTTTCACAAGTTGAAATCAGCTTGAACTGGTTTTAATCAACAACACTGAAATTGGCATTGAGTGCCTTGGAGTTTTAGTTTGCTAATTGATCCTCATTGGTAGACCGATTTGCATTTTAAGGAACATCCTTACCATCAACAACATGAGTAGGTGGTGTCCAACTAGTTAAAATGGATTTCCGACACGTCCGTCTCTACGAATTTGATGAAGACTATCATTTTTGCTTTCCAATATGAAAAATTGGTTCCATTAGAAGTGGTGGTCGAGAAATGGAACTTCCTTCAAGATAGTTATCCATGCTAGCAACATTATCCATGCTAGCAACATATACAATTAAAAAATAGGATCTCACTAATAAGGATTAGTGGTGGTAGGCTCTTGATGCCAATTGATAGAATTTTGTGACCTTAATACTAGTTAAATAATAGCATATTTGTATAGTGTTAAATGTTAATGTTATAACACCGAAACAAACAACACACTCACATAGCGGAAATGAAAGAACACGATGATTTTTACCGTGCTTAGATTCCTCAATCTTAATGCACGAGACCACGCCCAGAGAAGAAAAAATCCACTAATAGAAAACACAGTTATTACAATACAACTTGTTTTATGAAAATTAAAGACTCCCTCTTTAAGATTCTATCAACACTTGTATTCAACTAATTCTAAAAGTTTCTTCCAAGTACTCAACACTGTTGAAATCGTTCCAACTTCAATAACCTTGAATGGTTGAGTCGATCCACACTGTAGATCTTCATATTCTTCTCCCGAAGAATAACAAAAGTGAAAATAATGGTTTCCTTGAAGAAAAACGTTAAGCTCAATATTTTTCGTGTATCTTCTTCGAGAGCTTACAGTCCTTATAGTAGCCTCTCTTTAAAAAAAACGCTTCCTGAAATTGAGAAGCAGATTTGCTAAGAAACAAAGGAAAGTCAACATAACAAGATTCTTTCCTTGTGAATAAATATCATTCACACAATAAAAGTAATCGGATAAGGATAAATGGCAGTTTAATGAGGCTGAATCAAATATGATCAGATAAGATATGATTTTCAGCAACATGAATGATATAGAAAACATGCCAACTAACCAAGCACAAAATTTGTCACGAAATCGCCCATATTTTGTTCAAGCAGTGATGCATCACTTGTTTACAACACCAAAAATATGCATTGGGCACACAGACCAAATTTGTCAATCTTGCTAACATTAACAAGATATATTTCAATATTATGCATCCTTCACACCAAACCACATATGTACATATATTTCTAATAAGAGATAAAGAGATTTAACGAGGATTAGTTGGCGTTATGGTGATAAAATTGAGATTATATATGGATTTAACTACACTTTAGAGGTATTACAATGTTTTTCCATCAATCTAAGTAAAAACTAGATGGTCCATATATCCGTAGCTACCTATCAAAATCTTTATGTAAAATAATTAAAGTGATTAACGTGTTGGGAACCGTCGATGGACCCCGACCAAAGTAATAGATGCACACACTAATAATTATCTCAAATAAAATCAAGACCAAGAAAATAAAATTAATAATAAGCCAAAATACTAAATTTTAACATGGAAAACCCCAAAAGAATAAGGAGAAAAAACACGGGGCAAATACCCTCAATGGATTCACTAATAAATAGTGATTACGAAATAGCTCAAGCTTTTTGCCCAAAGTTTGAGTTAATTAAAACAATGGGAAAATTATACTCTTTTGGTGTGTCTCTCAACAATATAATACCCCAATAAACCCAAAATTTCCTCAAAGCTCACACATTGTGGAGAAATTCAACTCCACTATTCTCTGACACACGGTCAAATATATATAGTGATTTCTATATAACTACTTTTGGAGTAAATATTCTCCCTCAATTGTAGAAAACTGTCCCACTCGAGAAAGCCCTCAACCAAACGCTCTCTTGTTGACTTGCATTTTGCTCTCTCTTTTTCTCGAATGGTCTTTTTATAGGCCAAATGAATGGAATAATTTTCAACATGTAAGTGCAATATTTATTGGTTGGTGTACATATTTTCTTTATGGCTGCAATTGCTGAAGCTCCATTTTTAAGTTGCAATTGATGACTCATTTTTTCTTTTCTAATATGAGGCCACCCACATGGGTAGGCCCCAGCCCAACAATCTCCCCATCCACCATATGTGGAAAATTACCTTATGCTTGCACGGTGGAATAAATCAAATATGAATACAACATACTCACCTTCTGAGAAAACAATTTTGCAAACAAATCACACTATTCTGCTCTTAAAAAGACTTGGGAAGAAACTATTAAAAAGGCATATTATATCTAAAAATAAATGAAAATATGGCTTTTAATCGTAAATGATGGAGTGATATGATCCATATAGCCACCCCACATAGTGGGATAAAGCTTAGTTTGTTGTTGTTGTAAATCACACTAGTCTGCTACAAAACTTTAAAGCCATGATTAACTATCGTCCTCGTCCACCCCAACAATCTCCCCACTATATGTGGAAAAATACCTTATGCTTGCATGGTGGAATAAATCCAATATGCACACAACATATTCACCTTCTGAGAAAAAAAATTGCGAACTAATCATACTAGTCAGCTACAAAACTTTGAAGCCATGATTAACTATCGTCGATGAGCTACTCTCATCATTAGAAAATCAAATGCTACTCACAACCTCCACACACCGATGGACACTTTCAAATATCTTTGGCTTCCATCAATAATAAATGTGATGTGCTTTGATCGATCAACCAAACTCTAGCACAGTATTTGGTGAAGGGTACAACTCCACCTTGGCTCAGCACACCATTCGCCTCGGCTCAACACACCAAGTGAGTGACAAATCACTGGTGTTGCAAGCATCTGAAACATCTTCCTGAAAATCTTCTTTGATTGGACACACTTCTAAAGCTCTAACAAAGAAGAATATTGAACAAAGTTTGACACTAAGTTATGGTTGTTCGGTCTCCAATATCTCAAGATATCTCTGTATCTTTTGATATACTATAACACATAACCTTTATAATACTCACAACTCACACAAAATACATGGAAGGACATCTCAATCAAATTGTTCGGTGACTCCTATGTGCAAACACATTACACCGAACACTTTTTTTTAATTAATAAGCGGAAGAAAACTCTCTTCGAGTATCTAATTATCAGAACAATAATTATGAAAAATCAATGGCATACATTTGGAAAAAAATGAGGGACTTTCTTGCCAAATTCTATTATTTCTCAGTAAGAGTTCTCATTTGCCATAAAATTCAGTGAAGACTCGTCCTTAGTTGTAGTTAGTTCAACAAAACATATTTTTATACAAATCTTGTACAAATTATCGAATATAGCTGCTGTTGCAGCAACCATTAACCCTTTTGTAAGCTCCCACTTGTATTACTCGAACAACAAACATAACCTTCACGGTCCAACTACACTCCAGAAATCGAATTTAGACACAAATTTGGCACATGGCGAACATCCTTCAAAGTCAACCTGCAGCCAGTATTCGTCTGAATACATACATTACCAACACAATAATTTTTGCTTGATTATTATTTCCAAACTTGACAGTACCAAAATCTCATGTTTTATAGGTATTGAAAAACTCCTTATTGGGTGTTAGATTAAAAGTGGTTGATGAATCAATAATCCAATCAGCATCTGAACTTGCCATATGCAAACAATCATGATTCTTAGAAGAGAGCACAACAACATCACCATCAGGAAGGAGTGGCAGTCGCGGCTTCCTTATCATCACTGTTCAATTTTTTCTAGTTTGTCTTTTTCTGATCTCTCTCATTTTTCTCATCTTGCTTTCTCTTATTGTAATTTTTTATGATGTGTCAATGTTTATTGTAATAATAATACTTTCCTGGATCACGAGATTTTGATCGTCCTTTTTCTCTTTATCGATCATTGCCTTTTTGTCTCTCTCTCGTGACTCAACAATGAGAGTCTGAGAACTTTCTGCACCTTGTCCCTTTCGTCTTTTTCCTCATTGAACAACTTATTTTTGACCATATATATAGTCAAAAAACCATTAGGAGCATAATTAATAAGTGAGACAACTAATGTCTCAAAATTGTCTGGCAAAGATCCCAATAGAAATGACACTTGCATCTTGTCATCAAACTTTAAGCCAACGGCAGTTAGTTAATTTAAGATGCTCTGGAAAGTACTCAAGTGTCTGGCAAAAGAACTTACCTCATTATACTTCACGTTAAAAAATTGTTTGACCAAGTAAGTTTTGTTTTGAGCGTGCTTCCTCTCGTATATGACTTCCAATTTCTTGCACAGACTATGGGCATGACCCACTTGAGTAAAGTGGTGAAGCATGCTCTGATCAATGAAATATCGAATCATTCCAACAGTCTTCCTATTTAACTAATTCCATTCTTTCTTGTCTTTATCATCCTGGCTTGACTCCACTATTCTCTATTAGATCATAAAGATACATACTATAGAGAATATCCACCATTCTTGGCTTCCACACCGTATAATTATTTGTTGTCAATTTGATCATGGTTATTGTCCACTCTTGAATCCATCAAGAACATGCACAAAATTTTCAAATTTCGGCCGGCACTTATACCACTTGTTGGAAGCGTGGATGGGCCCCAACCAAAAATAATAACCGCACACATAAATAATTATCTCAAATAAAATGAAGAAGAATAATATAAATGGTAAGCCAAGACACTCGAATTTTAATGTGAAAAATCTCAAAAGAATAATGGAAAAAATCACAGGACAAATACCCACTAATAAATAGTGATTACAAAATAGCTCAAGCTTTTTCCTAAAGCTTGAGTTAATTAAAAAAATGGGAAAAATACTCTCTTTTGGTGTATCTTTCAATACTATAAAATACCCAAAAAAAAACCCACAAAATTCCCCAAACCTTGAACAGTGTTGAGAAATTCAACTCCACTAATCTCGATCGATCAAGTATATATTGTGATCTCTATATCGCTATTTTTGGAGCGAATACTCCCCATTAATTGGAGAAAACTCTCCCACTCGAAAAAAGCTTTCATCCAAATGCTCTCTTGTTGGCTTTCTTTTTTATCTCTCTATTTCCTTCGATTGGTCTTTTTATAGGCCAAATGAATGGCATAATTTTCAACATGTAGGTGCAATATTTATTGTTGTAGTATGTAGGTCCCAAATGTGTCAAGTTAAAGTCCAAGAGGTTTTTTTCACTGAGTTTTTCCAACAGTGGTATATATCGTCAATGAGAATTTCGGGCCCACATTTTGTCCGCCTCGGTCGATTGAAAGAGAATGGTTGGAATAGGTTTGAGTGGTTATTTCTGGTGTAAATAACCACACAAAAGTTATAATCCTTTTTTGTCCAAGTCATTGAATGTTTAAAGACAAGAATACCCTTTTAGAACTCAACATGCCAGTCACGTGATTAATTTTATGTGCAGTTTTCAACCGGAAATACATCGAGGAGGTATATAACTTGACAATCCCGTGGAGATTAAGAGGTAAATTGATCCCAAAAAAAAAAAAAAAAGATTAAATGGTAAAGTCGAAAAAAACGGATAGTTTGAATGGCAATTCCTTTTTTCCTCATTTTTCATGGCCCCAGTTGATGAAGCTCCATTTGGAAGCCCAATTGATAACTCCTTTTTCTTTTCTAATATGAAGCCACCCGCGTGGGGTGGACTTAACAAAAGCTACATGTCAATTTTTAATGCCAAGATTGAGATCTCATGACTATTTGTGATTGGTTATACATATATTTAATTGTAAGCAGTGGACCTATGGTTCTCGTGTTGCATCCGAAATTTTTTAATTTGGGGAAAATGAGATGTGTGTTTTGCATGTCTAATTGAGATGAGCTTAAGTCATTTTCCCCAAGGATCACACTGATTAGTTAGGGCTCGTGTCCTGTACCTTGTACTTTTAGTCTTATAAGCACACAAAGAGTGGCAATTTCAGTCCTATAAAATATTGGCATTCGCACAACACATGTCATTAGAGGGAGATTCAATTTTTTGTGTCTCAGTTATTCTTAAATTACAAAAGGTTAAAAATTAATATTGTAGTTAAATTGCTAGTGACTATTCTTAAAAGATGAAAATTTTGATCGACAACTTATGTATATATGACTATAATTACAATCTTGTGGCTTTTTTATAACAAGATTATGGTATTTTGAAATAATAATTATAGTATATGTTTTGAAAACCTGCAAGGACTATGTATCCTATTATTGGGATAAACAACTAGACGAAAGCAAATTTTGGGATTTTTTTGGAATTTAAAATTAAAGTTCACATTTTTCATGTGGGGAAGAGTAGCATATATAGTACTGAACCATATTATATTTGCATAAAAATTCGCACTCTACAATGTGCCCAGCATGGGAGACAGAGAAAAGGTGATTGTTAGACCTCACCCACGCGGCTCAAGATGGTAACATGAAATTCAGTATTTAATTTGCATTAATTTCATCAAAATCTTGAGTTCTCTTTTTTTGTTTTTTTTTTTTTAATAACAGAACTGCGCGCTTACGCCCGACTATACATGAGGACAACAATACTCGCCTCATTGCTGCCGCTAAGGTAAACCGCGACGAAGTCTGGCGGACGTACAACCAAATCCTCCTGCGTAAAGAGAACAATTATGTTCGACCTCCAATCTACTAATAACGATCTCTCCCCGAATCGAACCCACACGGATGCTATTCAAGATGAGTTCCCACCAAATCTTCACTTCCGCATATGCCCTGGGAGCAATCGAACCCACACGGATCTTATTCAAGATGAGTTCCCACCAAATCTTCATCACCGCATATGCCCTTGGGAGCATTTGATGGAAAAGGGATATGAACCCCGACCTCCACCCCACAAACAATTTGATGGAGCGGGGATTTGATTTGAACCCCGACTCCATCCCACAATCAATTGATTCTTTGTGGTGGCGAGGTGAATTAGCCCACCTGGTTTGAGTTCTCTTAATTATATGAGTAGTTGAAGTATTTGTCTTACCTAAAAATCTAGACTTGGCGCGTGTTTGCCCAATATCAAAACTGATGGAAGCTATTTCAAGTCAAAATTTACTAGGTTCTTTAACTTGTTTAAATAAGTTCTTCACTAGGTCTTGTACTATATCAACATTGGTTTAATCTGTGCCCAATTATGTTTTAAAATATACTAAAGGGGTAATTACAAAAAAAAATCCCAGAGGTTCGAGCTAATTACAAAAAAAAAATCAATTTTTTTTTAAAATTGCAAATCACCTTTTGATTTCATCTTACATTCCCCCCCGCTATAAGCCAAAAATATTTCAAACTCCCCGATATTTATAAAAATATTACAATTATACCTCGTTAAATTTAAGACATTATCAAACTTGAGGGGCTTTTTAATTTTGTAATTTTGAAACATCTCTAGTTTTTTTTTTTGTTATCACCCAAATCATAAAGTTCGCCTATATATATTAGCCACAAAAAATCGTTTTGTGGGTGTACGTATGATATTAAGAGCAAAAGTGAAAATGAGAGCAAAACTAGGCAACACAACTAATTATTATAACCGCCACTTTGCAAGAAATTTTCGATTTATCCACATAATTTACCAACATAAATGAATTTATCACTAAATTTTACAGTTACCTACATAATAAAAAATATTATTTCCCCCCAAATTATACCGATAGATCATAGTCAGTTTTTAAATTTACCATTTTAGATTTATTAGTTAATATTTACCTATAACGCGCGATTTTATCTATACTTTACAGTTATCTTAATACTTACCTACAGATTTTTCTGTAGGTAAACTGATTTTTACTTGTAGTGAAGTATTTGACAACATTGATCCATGTCCCATATATTTTGAAAGATTAACGTGATAATCAAAATCAAGTGGAAGCTAACATAGGATATATGTAGGGATGACAATTTTTTCCCGACCTGCACTACCGTCTCGTGACCGTGGGGGTGGGGGCGGTTACGGTATCACTTCTCCCCCTCCCCCACATAGAATAATTATTTTTTTAATATATTTAATATATATTTTGCATATATAATATATATTATAATATGTTTTTTATGTTTTAATATTATATCTAACATTTATAAATTGATAATGACAACTTTTGTAAAGAATGTTTTATAAATATATTATAGATATATATTTTTTTTCCTTTTTCAGTTTTGTTTTGCATTTAATTTTATTTAAATTGGGGCAGGACAGTCGCCCCACCACGCTACGGGTCTAGGTCTCTAGATACTCGACCCGACCCATTGTCATCCCTAGATATATGTTTAGAGGTAATTAATTAATTAGCATTGGTCATTGCAAGTGCTAATTAAAGAATGAGTGAATGAAAGGCTTAGAGAGAGGGTTCTGTCAATTGGTCCTGTGGTAGCATTCTGCTCCTTCCTTCTGATTTGTCTTTTTTAACTTGTTTGTTTGGTTGTCATGTTGTCACGTGAATGTCTTACCCCCACCCCATGAACCCCCATCCCACCCCCAGAACCCTCTTAGCTTGCATTTTCCTTCCTTTAAAAGAGCTTTAGAAGTCAGCTCACTAGGAATTTTTAGACACCATTAACACTTCTCTTTAATTTACTCAATCTCCAATTAGTTGCAGTTTTTCAAATTCATTGGTCAAGAAACTTTGCCGTTTCAGTTTCTTTGACAATGAACCCTTCTCCATTTCCTATGGATCACCAAATTAATAGTTTTGATCATGATCAGCAACATCGTCAGCTTATCTTTGCCCCAGATCATCAACTGTTTTCATCATCGTCATCGTCTTCCGCATCATATCATATTTTCTTCAATTCAACTCAACATCACACGGGATCCTATTATCATCGCCAAATTTACCGGCCCCACCACCAAGAGGTACACACATACATAGTGTACCAACAATTTATATCTATATATATATATTGAACTTTTAAATATTGTTCTATATTTTAATTTCATTGCATGGCTTGTAATTTAAGTCTACTAGCAAGTAGATGAATGTTAATATGTTATATATGTATCAGCCATATAAACAATTGATCGGACAATTTTTTGATCTTAGCAGGATGATGACAAATATGGTCATCATGGAGCTGGATCATCATATGAGATTAAGAATATGGTTAACAATGGCCTCAAATTAAGTCTAGATCAAGGAAATTACATATCGGAGAATAAAGATAATTCCCTAAAATGGATGTCTTCCAAGATGAGATTGATGCAAAGTATGAAGAATCCCGTCTACGTAGCTCCCAAATTAATAAGCAGTGCCACTGCCAAGCTTGAGGAGGATCTAAAACCTCAGCCATCATCTTCTTTGGAAACTGATATAAGCAGCAACAATTGTTCTTACAACAGCCCAATTAGGGTTTGTTCTGATTGCAACACAACAAAACCCCTCTCTGGAGAAGTGGTCCTAAAGGCCCCAAGGTACCTTCTTCTTTTTCTTTTTTTTTTTATTATATAAAGGAAATAATAAGTGGATCAACATGTTACTATATATATATATATATATATAAAAGTATTATTCTGTAATAAGTTCAGAACAATATTATGGCGCTTTCTTGACACTAATAGATAAAGATAAATTTTTCATTTTTCATTTTTTGAAGGGGGCAAAATTATAAAATTGAATAATTTTATAATACAAAATTCATAATAACTATGAAGAAAAATTGAAGTTGAGGGCCGCCAGCCCCTGGATCCGTCCCTAGGTATTTCTGAAGTTTCTGATGATCACGCTTTTCTTTTTTGTTTTTTTGTGTTATATTCACAGTCACTTTGCAATGCGTGTGGGATTAGGCAAAGGAAAGCGAGGCGAGCAATGGCTGCCGCTGCCGCCAGTGGCACGGCAGCCGTTGCCACTCATCAGCCACCGGCGATGAAGATCAAGGTGAAACACAAAGAGAAGAAGGGCAAAAATGGAAATTCCTCATCACAGCTCAAGAAACACTACAAATTAATGTCTGGTACTACTGGATCATCATCAGATGGTGGTGGACAGAAGAAGAAGATTGGCTTAGAGGATTTCTTGATAAATTTGAGCAATAATTTAGCTTCTCAATTAAGAGTGTTTCCTGAAGATGTAAAGGATGCTGCAATCTTGCTTATGGCTCTATCATCTGGCCTGGTTCATGCTTGAATTTAATAGCTGGATTTATTTGATTCTTGATTTAGATATAACGGCTTAGGATTGATTAAGATCAGCTTGATTAAATGTGAGAGAGAGTCTTAATTGATAATTAAGTTTTTAGAAGATACAATGAGTGAGACTTTATATATTGTGTTTCCTAATTAATAAGGAAATTACTTAGCTTAATTAATATATTTTATGTGGCAATTAATCTTGTAAACCTTTGGATGGACTAATTAATATGGATCTTGTTCATTTATGAAGTACGAATGAGAAATGGAATTAATTTTAGTATTTTTCATGGTATATATATGATATATATGTGTGTGTGTGAGACAAGAAATGCGATGCTAACCACTTGGGTTTTACCCAACTTCACTCATCAACTGACATGTATATTGATTTTTTCCCAAATGCTAAATCAAGTTAAATTTACACTGTTGGATAAAGCTTTTGTAGTTGAACAATACACATGCCAAATGATGACCGGAGTTGGATATAAGTATATAACACAATTGGGATTTGGGTAGCATGGAAGTTCCCCAGATATGCATATAATCGATCTTTTTCAACTATTTTTGCTTCGTCATGCATAGCGTTTTCTGCATCAAGGAGCAGAATCAGGAGTTTTCATCTATTTTTTCAAGTTTTAAAACCCAGAAATTTGATTTACTTACTTTCTAGTTTACATAATCTTTGTGTATGGACAAAGATAAAATTAAACAGTAGATAAGTATCAGTTTAGACTTTACTAGAGAGATAAAGGCCGTTATATATCTTGGTGACTGCCATCATCAGCCATGATTACGATGATACGAAATAAATTACACCTTTTAGTCTGTGAAAAGTTGCTATGTTTTCTGTTACGAGACTGACTCTCCCTTCACCTCTCTCTTTTTGTATATTTCATACAAACAAATACAAAATCCAAAAACTCTTCTGTCTACTTTCTTGTGTTTTTTTTTAATTTCTTTATATTTTTTCCTCTCCGTATGGTACTTTATTTATCAAATATGGTCCAAAATTTATAAACCATATACATTAAAAAAGGATAATGTTTCCTGGAAAGGTTTTTTTCCTTATTTAAACAAAAACACATTTTATCCACTTAAGTGATCTTCCACAAACTATGTTAATTATTTTGTTAATTTTTAAAAAAATATACGAGGACTTTAATTAGTTTCTCATATAAAACCCAATTATATATCTTTCTCGTCCAACTTAAACTCTTACTAGTCCAAAAGATTATAAAGTTTTTAAAGTGTTGGACAATGATTAATTTATAATTATTGCATATATAGGATTAACAAAATTGAATAATAGATTATTAATTAGGAAGGAAAATTAATTTCCTAAAATGTTCCGAAATATACAATATATATATGCTGGCATATTTCTGATAAATGAACATTCCTTAATGTTCCCCTTTAACAAAATAAAATAAAATAAAATAAAAATGACTTCAAAAAAGTATTTAATAATTTTCTCAAAATGATTCTATATAAAAAGAAAATTAATAAATTCCTTTTCAATTCATCCCAATCTCGAGATGATAAAATTTGTACTCATGTGTACCTTGAAATATAAGTATGAACCAACATGATTAAACGTCACCATTAAATTTGACAATAAAAGACAAAAACATAAACAAAAAAATTTTCAGTTGGACACAATTTTTATGCTAATTTAAACCTAGTATAACAAGTTGGTCCTTATGGACCTTTTTTAATGTCTTGGTCCAATTAACAAATTTTTATGGGCTAATAATTAATTAAAATTAATGTAAATAAATATTAGAAAGTACTTTATGTTTTTACCCATCATCAGGTTGAGAGCCGGCAATTTAGGCCCGGGCTGAATATAAGATCAGACTGGGCCAAGAATTTCCAGGCCCAAACATGACCGGACCTCTTTGGCCAGGCCTAACGAACCGATGGTCGACGGCCTAGTTGGCCTGTAATAAAATGCACTACATGGGCCGGCCGCCCTTGAAAAATCGGTATGATGGAATTTCAGGTCGGCCCGATCTGGCCCACTTTTGCTCTTTAGCTGGCGGACCGAGATTAGATTGGCCCGACCTGGCCTAATTGCCGCCACCTCTTGTAATCAGCCAAATTTACTCAATAGACTTTTCTTCTCTTCAAATTTTAAAATTCATATTTGATTTAAAATAACAAATGGAAGAAAAAGGGTCGGGTCGGGTCAAATCCGAAATGCACTTTTAATTGTTAAGCCGAGCCCACCATGGATCATCGGGCTACTGGGCCAAATTGCCCCTATTATCAATTATTAGAAAAAATTACATTATCAAAATTAGGCTATATTTGAAATTGTAAAGAATATTGAGCTAGGAAACTTATTGGTAGTCATTCCATAATCCCATTCATGTCCTCAAAGCTCAAATGTCAAAAGCAGTAAACAAAACAAATAAACAAATATGGGTTCTAACTTCTAACAAACATTAAAATGAAATATTGATCACTAATACACACCTAAACACTTAGTGAAGTTTTCAAAATTATGTGCAGTCATATGTTATTGTCAACAATACAATGACAAATTAAATACATAAACTGTGATCACTTGTGTGTGTGTTTAGTGCACAAATTCCAAATAAGAAAAATATAATATTATTTTATTTTCCAACAATTTTGTTACTAAATATTGTTGGCCCATAAAATACGGGCTTTTTTTGCCCTAGCCCCATTGAACGATGGGCTATTCGGGCCAGGCAATTTAGGCCGAGGCTTTTTTGACCTATAAAATTAAGGCCCAACCCAACCTTAAATCGTAGGTCACCGGCTAATTTTGACACTCTTGCTTAGCTCTATGATGGTCATAATTTTCATATAAACACCCAAATTGCAACATACTATCTCGTCCATAATAATTAACGACTAAAACAATTTTAAAATATTAATTAGAAATTGTCTTTGCGCTTGTTGGTATGGTTTTAGATTTAGAATTAAAAGACCACCCTTATCCGCACCACTCCTTTACGATTTAAGGGGTAAAATAATTTTGTTTTGTTTTGTTGACTAATTAGGCAATGAATGTACTAAGAACACCAAATAAAGAATAAATTTATATAGGCAAAAACTTGCGTGAGACGGTCTCACGGTTTAGATCCGTGAGACGGAGCCCTACACAAAGTTTTAAAGGTTTTTTTTTTTTAGATTTTATTTTTCTTAGGGTTTATATTTGTTTTTTTAGGGTTTATTTTGTTTCTTGGGTTTATTTTTAATTGATTTGGGTTTTCGGGATTTTTAGTTATTTTTAGGGTTTATTTTTTTATTTTGGGGTTTATTTTTGTTTTTCGAGTTTATTCTTCATGTTTCATGTTTTTAGGGTTTATTTTTGTTTCTTCATGGTTCATTATTATTTTTAAATTTATTTTCATGGTTCATGTTTTCAAGACGGAGCCCTTATAGGAGATCCGTCTTACGGTTTAGATCCATGAGACCGCCTCACAAGAGACTTGCTCATTTATATATTTACATTCCACGTTCCAAACATAATGCATTTTATATTCTTTGTTTAATGCTTTTGCAAAAATACATAATGTTTTGCATTCAAAACGAAATGGAGAGAAATACCATTTAAAATGCATTATGTTCTAAATGCAATTAATCAAAAGAGAATGCAAAGGTGCGTGTTATTTGCCAAATATATCTTGTTTCAAAACGAAGACACTTTCAACTTTGGACATGGATACGACCTCTCATTTTCTCTCTCTACTTTTTCTCTTCCTCTTCTCACTTAAAAACCCAAAACCCTAATCCCTTTTCTCCTTTTTCTTCCCCTACAGTAGCCGCCCATCCCCCCTCCACTTCTCGCTTCTGACCGGCGATGGCCGAAAATTTCTGGTCGCCGGCTTTCTTCTTTAGTTCAAGATCTGGGATTTTGGAGATTCTTCGTGGTGGCGGACCAACAGTGAGCCGGTGGCAGATTTGCAGGGAGTGGTGTTGGGATGTGGTTGTGGATTTGGGGGAGAGAGAGACCCTTTTTTCTTCTTGTGGTGTTATTTTTATTTTGTCATATCATTTTTTCTCGCATTTTAGTTTGATTGCTAGGTTGTTATTTTTTTATGTTTTTTTTGTTGTTTTCTTTTTTTCGGTTGAAGGGCGAAATCCATAGGCGGGTCACTGATGTATGTCTTGCAGTGCGTAATGGTTGCTCGTGCCCGGGTGTTCCGTGTATTGCAGTCTCCATTGAGGAGTGCTGAAGTCTCCTAGCGTAGGAGTGTTTTAGTTTTTGAGTATGATTTGGATTTGAATTGGTCTTGCGAATTCCGCGCTTGACTTCTATTGAGTCAAGTTGACCCATAGCCAGTTGGTTACGATTGTTGTTGTAGTGTCGTATTTGAGTTGTTCTAATAAAAAAACTATTGTTTGAGGAGGGGAGGGGGGGAGAAAGACATTTTCAACTTTGTACATGTTTTTTTAAATTCAAAATAATTATTTTTTTAATCAATCACACTATAACCGCCCGCCCCTAGTGAGAATCGCACTTTTGCTACTTAGTTATACAATAATTTGAAATTAATGTTTGATGAAATTGCATAAGGTAATTTCCGTTTGAAACTATTAAAAAAAAAATCCCTTTCAAAAAAGAAAAGAATCGCTCCTCCTATTCACAATAAGTGTCTCTTTAGGAAGAAAAAAAACACACATATGAAGAAATGTTTTAAGATACCCAATATACCCTTAAATAATCATAAATGTTGTTTTGAAAAAAACAAAATTTAGACATTATTGTTAATAAATATAAGGGTAAATTGGGAGAAAAAAAAATTCATTAGTCTTGAAAATATCAACAAGGATATTCTTTAAAATAACTTTTTATGTGTCAAAAAGACACTTATTGTGAATAGGAGGGAGTATTAAAAATAAGGTGACGTTATTCATACCCCTAAAATTGATGAATATACCCACCTTCTAAATACACCCCACTTACTTTTTAAAATATAACATAGCTACTAAATACATCCCTTCTAATTCCCCATTTTACCCTTTCACTATTTTTCTTCTCAAATACACCCAAATGATACACACCTGGGCGGCGGAATGAAGAAGTTCCTAATCTTCTTTGTTCCGACAACGAAAAAAGATGTAATATCTTTTAGATTACACATTTTTCTTTTATATTAATTTTGAATTTAATATTTTACTTTAATTTCGCATTTATAGTTGAATTAGTTTGGGTATAAGTGTTGGGTAATTGTATTTGGTTTGATTCTAGAGTTACATAACTTTTTTTTTTCCCCGTTTTGTCGAGTTTGAGGAAGAAGACGATGGATGACACGATGGTATAATCAATCGTGCCATAAGCCACGATCGAAAAGTAACTACAATCGTGCCAAGTGGCACGATCGAAAAGTAATTACGATCGTGCCATCGCGCTGCTTGGCACGATGGCGTGAGCAAAGTTTTAATTAAGATCGTGCCATCGTGCCACATAAAGACGCGATGGCACGACCAAGGTTGCACCGCGATCGTGCCAAGTGTTGCACTTTTGTTATTCAACCGTAAAAAAATGAGTAAAAATGAAAAAATAACACACTTTTAAGTTGCAAATTAAGGAGATATTTATATTATTCGACAAAATTAATTTTTTGTTGTCCATATTTACAACAATGTGAGTGTTTGAAAATCTAGGTTTACAAAAAAAGTTTCGTTTTTAAAAAGAACGTGGGTGGGTGTGATGAAGATTAAGTGTATTAGAACTTATTTTGTAAGTAAGGTTCAAAGTCTTTTAAACTAATGACATTTTTTTTTTATAACGGGGGAACCCCCAGCCGCTACTCTTTGAGTGCACACTGGATAAACCCTCGGCCGCACGTCTTAGCCCCGCAAACAAGCCCGTGTGACATGACTCAACCAAGAAAGGTGTTGGTAGGGGAATCGAACTCGTGACTTTTCGGTCCCACACTCACCTACTCCACCAACTTGACAATCCTTACGGCATGATTGGTATGTGGGAATGGGGTAGGAATTAAATGAGCATTCCTTGTTTCATTCACATTCACATGTTTGGTATCTTTAGTATTGGGAATACTCATTCCCATGGGAATCTCTATTCCCAAAAGTATGGGAATGACCATTCATCCTCTCCCCACGGGTTTAGCTATTCCCAATCATCAAGAATGACTCAAATTTTATTTTTAATAAAATTATATTTCTATAAATGACTAAAAATGTTGGATATAATCTATATTTTTGAAAAATAGTGTTATAAATAAAAAAAAGTATAATTTAAATATAAGTTATATTTAATATTTTAATAAATCATAGTCAATTTCTATCAATATTCAATAGTTAAATCAAAATTTTGATATAAAATTCTTTTGTTGATTTTCTATATTTTCTTATAAAAATAGGATAATTACAAAAATACCCCCGAGGTTTGGGATAATTACATAAAAACCCGAGATTTTTTAAAATTACAAAAACCCCTTAATGTTTGATTCTGTCATATATTTTTCCCTTCATAAGCAAAAAAATTCAAAACCCCCGATATTTATAAAAATACTATAGTTATCCCCTTAAATTAACACATAATCAAACCTCGATGGGTTTTTTTTTTTGTAATTTTAAAACATCTCTGGATTGTTTTGTAATTAGCCCAAATTTCGGGGTATTTTTGTATTATCCCTAAAAAATATTATATAAAATATTTTTGATATCATAGATATAAATCTATATATATATATATATTATTTAGCACACATTAATCTTATTTAAGAGAATTTGATACTTTAAAATTATTTTTCTCAATCACTATCATTGATTTATAATTACCAATCAAGATATTTAAATCAAAAAAAATCGTCATCCATTCATTTCTCCATTCCTCATGCATATCAATCATAAAAATAGTAATACTACATCATTCCATTCCTAATGTTATTCCATTCCTAAATTCATTCCATTCCAACCTAATTCCATTCATTCATACCAATTATGCCAAGTTACGGGTTAACTAATGATATTTTGAAATTATATGAAGGTAAGTGTGTTTATTAATTTTGTGGTGTAAATAGCGCCACCTAAAAACAATCGGAAAATAGCAACATGATTAGTGATTACCCCAAGATTATATATGTTATGTAAATGAAAAAATCCATCGTTTAACTTGGTCAATACGTAACTTCGATTAGAAGAAGTTCGTGATCTCGTTTAATCTTTCATTTAACGGGGAAAGAAAAATTAAGTAAATATTTAAATATCCAACCTAGTTGATTAAACATTTTTATTTTTCTCTACACGAACGCAGGCAAAAAGGAAGGAACAGGGGAACGGGGAAGAGAGGAAAATGAAGGGAAGCCAATCAGTGAATCAGATGCCTAGTGAACCTGCTGTGAAACGTTACAAGATTCTTTGGCGTGTATTTCTCATAATCAACTTCTCTCTTGGTGGTCAGTCTTTCTTGGTTAATTATTTTTCCTTTTATTTAGTTAGAATAAATTGTTGAAACCCATTTGGATTTAAATTTGGATTAACTTGTTTTTTTTTTTTTTCCCTATCATCTTAGTTTAAATTGATGGCCTTCAACTCTTTTTTGGCTCTGTATATGTGGGTTTATATTGGGTACTATGCTATTTACGGCTTTAAATTTATGCATTATATATGCATTTACGTTTTATCATTTTTGGCTCATGTAGAGTTTGCTGATTGTATTTTTGTTCCAGAGCATAATAAGAAAAACAAAATTGAAAATATTGGCAAAATGACTTAGCTGATAATTGAAGTATTTCATTATAAGATTGTGCTTATTTCTGATGTGAGAAACCATTTTTAATATTATTTTTTTTCGAAAATGAATACATTGTTTTTGCTGAAATGTACGTATAATAGCATTATACATTTACTGTTGTTATGAAGGGTTCATCTTTTATGGTAGTTGATGCGGAGCATCAGTGTGTCTGATGCTGGGATTGTGTCTTTCCATTGGGATCTATAAAGTAATGTCGATGTGGTTACTGCTAGTGGTCTCACATTGGATCTATTTGAATGACAGAGAGTTGTTTTCTTGCGACTTCTCTTGTCGGAAGTAACTGATAGATTAGACCAGTATAAAGCATTGAGAGAAAAAATACACTTGTTATTAAACGGCCTTCCATAGTGGAATTGGAGGTATTTATACCCGAAGGTCAGAGGGTGGTAGTTTGAGTTTTTTGGTGCGCAGACCATTTAGGGTTTATGGGCCCGAAGGGATTGAGATATTCACACTGGCCTCGTGTACTTAGAGATATTCATGTTAGTGCTCGTGGCCTTTGTTCCGTGAGCTTAGCATAAGTAGTATAGCCCATTTTGAAGAAACTTTGATACATGACCCATGTTGACACTTTGGACATAGCCTAGCAGGCCTTTTGCAGATCGTTACGCATCAGTACACCTTTGATAGACTATAGTTTTAATGATAGCTCTTTTGCTGAAGTGGTTGTAACGTACATTCTCCTAGTTGGATATAATAGGTTTTTGGTGGTTTCTATTTGCAATTCAGAGGGATACATTAAGTTGAAACTAAAGGACAGCAAGAATATTTTTGAATAATTTTTTTTGAATCTCCATGTTTGTTATGATAAGATCGTTGTGAGATTCGACTCGCTTTCCTAATTATCAGCAGTGGGTTTCTGAATTAATGAAGCATGCATCATTGGAATAGTACCATAAAAAGTGTAACGTTCCTTTCATGACTTTCGTCTCCCTATTCTGTACCCCCCATCTCAACCCCAAAAATCCTTCAGTCGTCAATTAAGCCAAACCCTGTCTTCTATTTTGTATAGTTATTCACAAGTGATAGATACAAAATTTTCTGTGTATACGCTGTGCATGTTGTTGAGGGTCTACAAATTGAAGTCTTGCAAGTGAAATTAGTAATTTTAGCGAAGGGAATAAGTCTACGTAATAAGTCTACGTAATAAAGGGCTCCTGTCAGTTAATTCATGTACTTGTGGTTCAAATTAGGGGCGCCAATCCCTGACACGAGACAATAACACGACACGAACCTAACAGTTGAGAAAAACACGAACCTGAACACGAGAAACACGAACATAACTAACATGAATATGACACGGTGTTACCATTTGTCTTAAAACATAGTTATCTTATATTTTATTTAATTTCTTATGTATTTTGAACATGACCCGAAGATGAACACGAACACGACCGAAAGGCTCAATTGCCACCCCTAGTTTAATAGACTGTGACCACTGCATGTTAGTGGTGGTGATTGTGGCGAAGATTGCTACTTGTGTAGGAAATTTGATGATAATCGTACTCTGTGTTCAGCGTTTAGGCTTGGGCGGGAGCAGGGGTTGTCATGTTAATGGAGTCCAGCGCTTGTTGCTTACTTCAATGTGCCTAAAACAAGAGTTGCAGGGTTCATACCCGAGTGTTGGCATTAGGTCTCATGGTTTTGTAGTAGCAGTGATGGATTCAATGGGTCGTGTGTTTTGTGTTAGCAGACGTAATTTTAATTACGTAATGTGCACAAGTTCCTGTATTTGGTGATATGTGGGGGAAAGATTTGATAATTTGTGCTCGGTGTTGCTGTAAGTTTTTGGAGTTTCAGAGTTTGAAAGATGACTGGCAGATCACATTGTTTGAAGCAGTGTTTGTTTCCAGTTTGGCCTGTTTACATTTTCTTAAAAGATCAGAAAGATACTCCTGGTTTTGCAGGGAATGAACCCACTAAAACCAAAGAATAATAGTGGATAATCTCTGTGGTGTGTAACATATACATTCAGGATATTACCAAAGGTTATATGGTGGAATGTGATATTTTCATTGACCAGCTTGTAAGCAGCCAATGCGTTTTCATTGCAGGTGTACAAAACCTTACAGCCTATGATGAAACAAGACTTCATATAAAAAACTTTTTAGACAAGTGCAAAGCTAAAGTGAGGATAAAATAGATCACGAGAAGTATTAATTACATCCTCAAGTAACAGAGTTTACTTTGTACGTCATGTACCATAGAAAGTTGGAGGTGCAATTCATTCTCATGAAGACACTTTTGTCGCTTGATCATCATTCTTGATTTAAGTTGAAGGGTTGTTTGTATCATTCTTATTACTGAAATAGATCTGGATAATATTATATAGGCACTTGACCGTAAGAGTAAACTAAAAAACTGCCTGATCTAGCAATGTTGCTTTTAATTTCTTCTTCTAGAAAATGCGGTAAGCAAAGTTTAGGCCACTTCCATTGTTGCAATATGAAATCCTTCGCTGTGGGACACAAATAGGACACAAATATTACTTTATCATCAACATTTCAAATCACAAATTCAGAGGAATTTGCTGCAGGAGAAACTTTATTTTCTACTTTCAAGTTTTACTGTTATTGTTGCTCTAAATTGCACGGTGAAATGTGAATATTTCACTGAAGGACAAATAATTTCTGTATCAATATTTAAAATTGCAAAGTACGAATTTTGGGAGTTGTGGCAGTGCATGATGTTTGTATCCGTTGTCTCATCCATTTAGAGTTTATTTTGCTATTACTAATACTTACTTCGGCTTGATTTGCTTGTGCGTCCATATTACTGTTTTAGCTAGTTAATTGGTGTTTCTGGCAAAATTTTTGTGTGTGTTATTTAGTTAAACAGTTTTTGTGCTATTCTATGGTTGTTGATCAAGAAATTGATTCGGCGTAAAAATACACTAAATTGCACTTCATCCCCTTCCATACCCTTTCCCCTTTTTAGCCTAAATTGCTTCTTGCCCTAGTATTCAGAATTGAGATTTCATTCGAAGTACTTATATTTTTGAGTAAATTATTAAACTGCCCCTGAGATTTAGTTTAACTACAAAAACTCCAGTTGTCTTTCACAATTACAAAAGTACCCCCTTATGTTGTTACAAACACCTCCTTGAGGTTTGTATTTGCTTAACAACTATTTGAGGGTGCAATTCGTAAAATAGAAACAAATGTCAAGAGGATTTTTGTAGTTTTGAAAGATAGTTTTTTAATTAGACTGAATTTCAAGGGTATTATTTGTAATCAACCCTAGATTTTTCCCTCTATTATCGCAGTTATACGAAGCCCTTGATGCCATGAGGAATCTGATATTCATTTATTAAGGTATTTGCAGCATACATGTTTGCGCAGCCGGGTAGGAAAGAAAGAGCAAAAGAGAAAAGTGAAGCCCCTGTAGAAGTTGCCTCCATTCCTGCTACAGTGACAGCTCCCACCGAAGAGGAACCAGTAATCTCTCCTCCATCACAAGGCCTGTGATTGTGCGACAGCCTGTTCCCGAGGATCAGCAATGCGAAATTTTCAAATGGATGTTGGAAGAGAGTAAAAAGGTAGATACCCCAGAATCGAGAAAAAAGCAGCGTATTAATGAAGAGAAAGCTAGTCCCAAAGAGTTTATTCATTCAAAGTCAATCCCTTGCATTTGATGTTTAGTAGATTGTTGTTTTATTGACAAAACTTGTTGTTTCTGTAAACTCTGCGGCATCAAATCTCGTTTTGGTTTATTTTAGATAGGGTACTTTTTTAATTTCTGGCAACATCTCCATCTTCATCAGCTTGTGTATGGAAAATCTCTCTTTTTTGTCCAATGTTTTTCTTGAGAAGAAAATGTTAGCCACGGGTGAACTTTCTTGCAATGGATGTTTTGGAAGTAAGGCTAAATTACAAAATTGGTCCCATAATTATAGGGGGCTAGCAATTTTGGTTCTGAAATATTTTTAGGTAGCATTTTGATCCTATAAATTCTATTTTGTGCAATTTTGGTTCTGAAGTTCAAATTTTGTGCGATTTTGGTCAACTTGGATGTTTCAATATTTAATTTGTTTCCACAATACTCTTGTCCTTTAGCCAAAATACTCAAAATACCTACGACTGTTAAAAGTTTTAGGACTAAACTTGCTATTTTGACTAAAGGGTAAATTTTCAAAATCGAACTATCACATCAAGAAGCTACATGACTAAGATTGCCAACCACTAAGAGTTAATTGACCAAAACTGCAATTAAGCCTTGGGAGTAATGCAAATTTGCAGTACTGGGCTCACTATATTGTGGAGCATGAATCAATCAATCACTTGAGAGCTTATTGGTTTCTATCTTTTTAGGTTTACAATTATCCACACCAATTCACTCTGCCTAAAGAGGATTGACATGTCAAAAGCTTCTTTTATCGATTATATTGTTATGTGATACGGCCCGGTTTATTTCTTTGGGCCTGCCACAAAAGGAGGAAACAAAGCCCAATGAAGAGAATGAGAACTTAAGGCCCAAAAGAATCTCCTAGATATCTGGATGGCTGAAAGATTACCAACATCGAAAAACACAAAAATGCCCACCTATTTAAGACAAAACCCCGCAAAATACTTACTTTTAATAAACATTACGTAACAATACGCTACCCGATCTCACATTCCACCAAATACGCTACAAGCTCTATCATTCCCACGCAATACGCACATAAAAACAACCACCAAAAAACAGAACACCAATTAGAGATCCAGAAACGCAGAGTCAAAACAAGTGCGCAAACACACTGCGAAGGAGAAGAACAAGGAGAAAACATCTTTTCGAGCACAAAGGAAGAAGAATCGGTTGCGGATCGGAAAAAGCAATGCTTATTTTATTACGAAAAAATTATTTACATCATTGCACATCGATTTCTAGATGTAAAATCATAATTGTGTGTGTGTATATATATATATATATATATATATATATATATATATATCGGATGAGTCTAAAAAACTCGTATGCAATCTTTTAGATAATTGTTTCAAAATTGTTTCATTTTTGTTCAAAGTTGTTTCATTTTTGTTGAAAAAGTGTTTCTATTATATATGCTTCCCAAATACAACACATTGCTTCCCTCTGTACGAAAAACAATGTTTCATATTTGTTTCAATTATGTTTTTTTTTTCATGTTTCAAATAGAACAACAAAAAACAACAAAGAAACAACACGAAAACAAAAATAAACAATACATCTTGTACGAAAAAAACTTGAAAACTAGTAAAAACAACGGATCAACAAAGATAAAAACATAACAAAAACAACATAGAAACGGAAAAAAACAAAAATTCATAGAAACAATAAATAGCAAAATAAATCCAGTTTATATAAAGGAAAAAACACCATACCTCAAAGAACATCAACGCCTCTAAATCCAAATGCTTTCTTTTTTTGGATGATTTTCCCTTAACAACTTGTTTTTCATTAACATCCACAAGTTTCATCTTTCTTTTTTAGAAGATGAAGAAACTAGGGTGCGATTGGATATGCTTTCATTTTGAAAATTTTCATTTTGCTAAAGAATAGTGGTGAAAAAAATTTGGGGAGAAAAAGATGAATTTTAAGAGTGTAATTGGATGTGAGATGAAAAAGTAATGATGAAAGTTGATTTGATTTAAAAATAGTAAAATAATGATTGGATGTGATTGGTAGTTAGAAATGTGTGAGTAAGTGAATAGTGAAACTTGTGGGAGAGTGTGTATAATGATTAGTTTTTGTGAAAAAATGTGTAGATGTGATTGGTAAAAAAAATGAGAAAAAGTAAAAGAGAAAGAATAACATATTTTCTGAAAATTTTCATAAACAATCGCATGTTTGGTCAAAAAAATTTCTCCAAAGAATTAAAATTTTCTCAATAATATATTTTATTGCTTATTATAATTGTTGTTTGTTAACTTGCTAAATCAACTGATAATAACAACGCTTAAACAAGTGTTGAAAAACATATTCAAAACTAAGGGTGAAAGTCTTCCGCTGTTAAAAAGTCAACTGTATTTTTAAAGTGCTAACTGAATCAACTGAGTTATACTATCATCAGCTCAGTCGAGTATGTTGAGTGGCTAACTCTGCTGTGTAAGTAAACTTAGCTGTCCACCAAGGACTTAGCTGACTTGAGTCTACTTTGAATTCATAAAAGGACTAAACACGAAAAGTTGGTAAAAGTCTATTCAACTCCCCCCCACTTCTAGACTTTACTTATCACCTCTTGGGATCTACACCTCCCGAAGGCAAGACAAGAGGCGCAAGCAGGACAAACCAGATCATCACGGGCCTACCTCCCCCGCATCGCTTCCCATCCCTCCGCAAAGACCGAGGGGGGGCTTATGTTGGGGGCAAAAATAATATTTAATAAATTAAATATATAATTCATTTTATATATGTTTATTTAATATTGAATGCCCAATGAGCTCTTAATAAATAAATCGGCCCAAAGGAGTCCGGGTTTGGCCCATCGGCTGATTTCTCCTAAACGGCCCACGGGGCCCATCTCCCATGTATAAAAAGATCCCTCCTATTATCTCAAGTGAGTTAATTCGTAATTCTCCTATGCATTTATTATACAATATTCGTTTCTTTGTTTTATTCTCTCGTTCACCATGCCGACTTGAGCGTCGGAGAAGGCCTCCCTGGGCAACCCCCGGGAACCCCCTATTGTTTGCGTACGTGTGCGGCAAGTTCCCAAATCGAAGAATTTTCCGGCTTTTGGAGAAGAAGGCTTGAAAACAAGAAGAAGACAAGAAGACTTCCTCCTCGGAAGAGGAGTGACGTGAAGACTTCCTCTCTCGGAAAAAGGATTTTGGTTAACCCCATGAGTTAGAGTGATCTCGCCTTAAAAAGAAAAGATCAACGATATTTTCTCTCTTTTAAAGTGGTTATATACATTAAATCTAAATCTTAGATTCAATTCATAGAGTATAACTTATTAATTCCATCATATATTAAATATAATAAAAAAAACTCATATATAAGTGAAGCTAACACCAAAAATGGAGTTGAGCAAAAATATGACTTGCAATAAAACTTAACACCTTGTAATCTAGACTAAGAGTAAGTATTATGCATATCTTTCACGTGTTCTTTTTATCACCTTGGTTCGCCATAATTAAGGAGTGCATTTCTCACTACAAGAAAATTCCAATTTGTCGACAGAAATAGTTTTGTTACTAAATTTTATAGTTACCTAAGAATACCTACAAAATAAAAAATATTGTATTTTTCCAAATTATACCGATAAGTTACCGATAGATCACCAATATTTTTTAAATTACCAACATAATCCTTATAGGTATTTACCAACGGTTTTAGATTTTGTTGGTAAATATTTATCTACAATAATTTTACTCAAAACAATTATATATACACTTTATAATTATCTTAATACTTACCTACATATTATTTTATAGGTAAATTAATTTTTTCTTGTAGTGTCTTGACCATGTAATTTGGTGGAGAAATTGCTAATAAATTTTTATTTTGTAAAAGTGTGATCATCTAATGATTCAATTCATTAGGCAAATTAATGTCACATATGTAAAATGATGTTATTATTAAGGTTAATCTCAATTTTGTACCCATAAGTATCTACTTTTCGTTTTTGGTACACCAATAACCTCATCAAATTTGGTCATCAATGTTAACTTTGTAATCATTAATGTTGCATTTCGTTAGTTGGCCATCAAAATGAGGTTTTACTAGAACCGCAAAATTGGTCCGCCCGATTGCGGCTCTACCTATTACTTTAGGTTAGTGTGGCTAAAAATGACGGAAATACTCTCTTTCTTCATTTTTGTATATGCTACCCAATTCTATTCAAAAAATTAAGATCTTTAAATTTGTTATAAGAAGAATATTTATTATACCCGTAATTTTAATCATATTTTCAAATCCGAATTATTGGTCGTGGATAATTTTAAAATCAAAACAACTATACCTTCTTTTTCAATCCATTATTTTCAGAAAAGACAATTAATCTTTAAAAGTGAAAATTCAAGTTTAATTATCTTATAAAATTATTAAGAATAACGTAAATTAATATATTAAACTTTTTAACACTTAGTGAATAAATTATTTTTTTTGAGAAGGTTAGTGAATAAATTTAATAATATAATTAAGTGATAAATTAAATTTTAGTCACCAATGATTATATCTTACAAAATTATCAATTAAGGAGCAAAATTCAAAACTAATGATGTCAAAGAATATAAATTAAAGAAGAAATAAAATGATTAAAAAAATAGCAAGAAAGGAAGAAAGTGTTTTGCAGCAACATGAGTCAACGGTCAGTAAAAATTGTTCCAAACATCAAATACAATTTTGAATTTTCCTCAATTTCCAGAAACAATGGTCATCATTTTGAAAGAAGACTGGTTTATTCTTTCTATTCATCATGTAGTAATTTCAGAGAAGCAAATCTTGAGATGGAGAATACTAACTGCAGTACACTTTATAATACTCACAATTTTCTAACAACATATGAACTAGTTGGAGTGATCTCTGTCTTCAAAAGACTTGGCTGCGCCATATCTATGTACATCAATAATTCCTATATCTAAATTTAGGGGACTCTGTAAATTAAACTCAAAAATCAGCATTCAGTTAGCATTGCTAGTTCAAATAAATGTTGGAAAAATAAATCGAAAAAAAAATCTAAGATATCGAAAAAGGACATCAACCTGCCATCATTGTTGATGACCGTTTTTATCAATTCTCATATCACTGGCGAAAACCAAATGATCGCCGTCTCTTATCAGCTCTATACCATCGATTTCAGCGCCGTCTTTGCTCAAAATTTTTGCAGGGAAAAGATTGTATTTCTTTGCACCAATTTCCAGTAACGTCTCAAAGCTATCTGGAATTAAGACAAGCTTTCCTCCAAAATCTCCTTTCTCAGGACAGCTTATTGTTACTCTAGCAGCATAAGTTCCGACAGGTACTCCACTCGTCGCTTTATCAACCGATGATAGAAAATTATTCTCTCCATTTTGTGCAGCAGACATTATCCCGAATAGAGAATTACAGAAATTATCACCCCTACGCCTAGGACGGGATCTCCCCCACGATCCGCCTGACACTGAAAACGAACCGTCCTGATTAAGAGGTAAGATAGTTGGCTCACTTTTAAATCTCCCCAAGAAACGAACTCCATGATGTTGTTCAGGGATCGTTAAAGTGGAATCGATCTTGGGCACTTTATATGATTCGAAAAGTTCCTTAATATTCTCATGCCCTTGCTGCTCGGCTAGGTCTCTAGCCGTCCAACCAGTTTCATCTATTGTGTCGATATTAGCGCCTTGGTTTAGAAGAAATTTGACTATTTCGACGTTGTCTTCGCAAACGGCAACGTGAAGAGCCGTGCATCCATTGTTCTTCGGTCGAGTCACATCACCCCCATGACGAACAATTTCCTTGAGTAAATCTAAATTATTTTGTTCTGCCGCTGTGCACGAAAATAGACCGACATCCCCGGTGGTCAATTTAGCCCCGTTATCTGACAATATCTTAATAATTGTTTTGTGTCCGCCAAACATGGCCTCCCAGAGTGGTACAATTCCTTCTGAATCTGCAAGTGAAAATTACGCACATCAAGCCAAACCATCTACCTTGAAAAAAAGTAAAACCAAGAGAGAGATTTGATGGCTTTGGAATGTTTATGATGAAAAATAAATTATTTGAAGGAAAGGGATTATTTTCACAACATTAAAGGCAATGGATGGTTCTTTTAGCAAGAAAACCACATTAATAAAAATTAAGAAAATGAACAACTCAAGGATAGGCCTCATAAACAGCAGTAACTTAATAATTGCAGTGATAAACAAGAAATGTAATGTTGTTGGATACTAGAAGTACAAAAAATACTAAACAAGCAACATAGCATAAACTGAGATAGTATAAATTGAATAGAATTATTATTACACATTTTTGGTACGTAACAACAAATTACCTCTGCTATTGGGATCAGCCCCAAAATCCAGCAAAAGAAGCACGCAGTTCTCATTTCCTTTTGATGCTGCAATATGCTTTATAAATAAACCACGAAACACAAATCAGAAAAGTGTTTTAAACATCGGCCTATTTTCATATAAACTAAGATATACTCACCAAAGCCGTCCTCCCATTGTTATCCAATTCATTTGGATCTAAACCTCTCTTCAACAAATGATGCAACAGCAAGTCGTCTCCTCTAAGTGCTGCAAAACATAGAGTGAGAGGTAGGTCCATACGCCCCCGAGCAAGCATGTTCTCCGTCTCTAGCAGAACTCCCTCCATGATTGGATCTTTTAATTCCTTCAAATGCTGGCAATAGGAAATTCAATGTATTCATTGTTTAAGACATAATGAAGCAAAAAACTTTACACACGCGATTACTTTAGTTTCCATATAACATATATGATCTTCATCACCTAGTGCAATAAGATGGAATAATACTAACATGTTGAAAAGTCCGTGGCTTAAAAGTATTGTTGAAAATATAACATGTATATATCTGCAGAAGATTATTCATTTTTATTGAAAATAAAGTTTCGGAGTGTATATACCTGTAGAAGATTATTCATTATTATTGTCCCATCTCCAACATTGGCCTGAATAATGTTTAAGAATGTGGTACGGTTCAGTCGTAATAGCTGAGTTAATCTTTTTGTTCGCACTGTGAACAGTTGAGGCCTATAACAAAGTACACCAATCTCACCACAAATCTCGCCGGTTTTTGCCTCTCCAACAACCTGCAATCATTGACCTCAATTTTAGTCGGTCTTTGGAACATCTTTTTGACAAATATTTGAATTTACAAATCTAACTTGCCTGTTCAACTCCATTTTTCAAAATCAATAGATCCTGAAAAGCAATTTATACATAATCAGATCGGAATATTTGATTTTCAAAATCAATATATCTTGAATGTGCACTTAAGAAGTAGTGCAAAAGAGTAAGAAGGTTCTAGAATCCAATTTTACCACCGCCCCAGTAGCAAGAATATAAAAGTCCATCGGCGCTTCATTTTGCAAGATTACATCCTCTTTGGGAGGGAAATACTCGCCCTCATTTCAGATACCTTTCACACAAGAAAGTACGATATAAGATAATGACAAAAGTTATAAATGGATGAAAATGACAACAAAAATCAAACGGTTAGATAAATTACCAGCTGAAAGAGTAAATCATGGGACACTCCACGGAACAAGTACACCTTATCTACTAGAGAGTAGAAAAGGAAATGAGAAATACTTGACCGTATGGCTTTTGGAAGTGAATCAAGAGTCTCTTGTTGCTGCAACCCCTCTGAGTCAGTTCGAAACTTCAAGCCCAAATGTGAAATCATCTGATCTTGAAGGCGAGCAGGCAATTGATTCCTCTGTGCAAAACTTGAGGCAGCTCGAATGGTATCTCTCTATTATTGGATCATACCATAGAGATCAAATTAGTATTTGACAACTATACTCATTTAAGTCTCAGGCAAATAGAGTGGTAAAAGTTACTTACGAATTGTCTAGTCTTACTAGTCCCATGAACCACCAAATTTGTCATATTTCCTATTAAATATGCTGTCAGTCCCAAGTTAAAGAGCATATAGAAAATGTTGAATATCATCTCTCTCGTATTTTCAGCATGAAAATCTCCATAGCCAACAGTAGTGAGAGTAGTGATGGACCAGTAAATTGAAGTAACATAACGAATCCATAGACTCCGTTGAAGGAAATCAGGCATATCTTTTCCAATCCACGTATTTGATGGATCATGATAATGAGCAGCAAGATAATAATAAAAGCAACCAGCACAATGAACTGCAAAAAGAGTAACCTGCACGCACAAATAAGAGAGTTCAATAATTCCAATCCACTTTACTACATCTTCAGTTATCTAATGAGTCTAAGATTGGCTTACACATATAAGCTTAGCACACCTAACCCAAAAGTAGTTGAAGTTTCTATCTTTTTCCATTCTGTTGTTAAGAAAAAATAAGGAATCAATAGCAAAAGAAGTATTTTCATCCGAGCTCGAGTGAAATATGACATTTAATGTTACTTGCATATAAGAAAACGTTTTACCTGGAAAATAAGGAACCAACTCTCCTGAGACGCCAAAGACGAAGCATGTTGAATAAGCCATATGTGCGAAAAGGAGAGATCTTCTGAGCAAGTTCAGAAGGGATTGTAGATATGACATCAAATGCCAACCATGAAGTTGCATACTTCCAAGCAATCCGTTTTGGGTCGTCAACAAGAAGATATGTATTTCTGTCCAAGTATGCTACGAAGAATGTAAGGACGATGTCAATGGCAAAAAATCCATTGACAACATTGTCGGTAATAGCGAGAGGTCCCTCTGGTTTATCAAGAAACCCAAATTCATACGGAGACACCCAAGCAGTGTAGACAACCAGAACAACCAAAAACGTCTCCCATGCTCTGTCATATCATCAATTCAACAAATTCATATAGAAGAAAAGTTCATATACAAGAAAACTTAAATCCTTCCATTTAATAGTCCCAAACAATTAACATGTACGTATTAAACAAGAAATTTAAGATATTTCAGCTACAGTTGGACAGTAAAAGTGACAGCCTGCAATACAAATAAATGAACGCTCATACGACTTGTGAATAAAGATGAAGAGCTTGTAGAACTTGGACAACTTTAACATACATACAAAGGCAATTAATCTGAAACTCCAAGATATTTATTTAAGAAAAGTCCCTACTTTTCTAGTTTCTTCAAGAAAAGGCTCTGGAAAGGATTTTAACAAAAAGCACAATTTTGAAACGGAAACTATAACTGTACAAAAAAGATTATCATGGCGCCACATCAAAGAAACCATGTCCCACCAACCCTTTGGAAAAGAGTAGATGTCTAATACTTTTCTTTGAAACTTTTTAGCAAGATTTGGAAAAACGGTTGGTGAGCTCCCTAAAAGGCAGTCAAATATAAATGTTTGAAAGTCAAATCAAAATCAGAATAAAACAAAGATATCCTCTCCTTTTTACAAGAGGCATTCTTTTAATCATGTAACTGAAGGGGTTGACAATTTTAGTCGTGTAATTTTTTGATATGGCAATTTTGTTACTTAGCGATTTTACCCTTTAGTCAAAATAACAACTCCAATGATGTAACTTTTAAAATAGTAAGTATTTTGGGAATTTTGGTATTTGGGCTAAAGAGCAAGGGTATTGTGGGAATTAAAAATACTGGAACACGCATTTGGAACCAAAATCGCATTAAATCAGAATTTATAGGACCAAAAATGCACAAATTCAAATTTAAGTGATCAAAATTGCGAAGAACCAAAATTTTACGGAATCAAAATTACTACCTTAAACATTAAAAGGATCAAAATTGCTAGCCCGTTTACGGGACCTAAGCTCAACTAAAAATCAAATGGGCACCACGAGTGAAAATGGTCAACAAGAAACGATAAAGGCATTCGATTATGAAAATCTTTTGTGTTATTTTCCTGGAAGAATTACTAAATCCTAAATGAATCGAGTAAACTGAGAACCACTGCCCAAAGTGGTTAAATTGATAAGAGAAATAAAGAAAAAGATGGACAAAATGGACTAAAAACAAACAAAAGTTCTTGTAATCATATCTAAATACTTAAAGCAAAATACAAAATCTCAATATCTCATGAAAGCGAAAGGAAAACAAGAACTGATTACAATACACATAATACCATAGTCTTAATAACCCAAGATCAAAAAAATCAAATTCAAACAAAACCACATCACTGGCACAAAAGGCAGATAATAACTAGAAAACATCAACACGGAGATACATATATTTTCAAGAAAACAAAAAAAAAAATGGTTTTTGGTTTTTGGTAAAAAAAAAAAATAGAACCTGTAATGACGATCATAAGGTGATACAATGAAAGAACGAAGCTTGAGTCTACGATTACTTCTGGCGCCAAGAGAAGGAAGAATCCCAGTTGAAAGGCTGTATTGGCTGCCTTCTCTCGATAACTGTTCAATCTCCTCATCAACTTGTGCACCACCACACATTAGCAGCCCTTTTCCTCTATTTCTGCCATAAACATCCTCCATAATATTTCTAAGCTATTTTTCACTTGTTTTTTCTTTACAGTGTCTCAGTATTTCTTTACAATGGGTCTATATAAATAGGCATGACAATAGTTAAATTCTGAAATTATTTTATGCCGAAATTTTGTTGGGTTTTGTCCCCACAGCCTTCACTTTCAAGAAAACAGTCTCTCGTTGACACCGGACACCAGCTCGTGCCATTGTGACAAACGACATTACAAATTATTTAAATCGGATTTTTTTTTTGGTTAAAATGTAATATATATTCGGTTTCCTTATTTAGTTTTAGTCATTTTATGGTTAGGATTTTAGGTTTTCTAGTCGCCTATATAAGACTCTCTTGGTTTATTTTGTAATTCACTTTTGGTATTGCATAATAAGAATACAATTATTTATCTTCTTTCTTAATATTTTTATGGATTCTTTGATTTCAATATTTTTAACTTTTTTTGTTTCTTTTTTATTTTTTACTTTGTAGTTCCCTTTTATTGAATGACATTATTAATTGTGGTAAATAAAAGAAGCGGTCAAAAAGTAACATGAACAAAATTGTTATATATCATTTATTATTGTTTTCTCTGAGTATGGGTTAATCTTTTTTCTTGTTTAATCTGTTTTCTAAAACTTATTAAAGAATAGATTGACTTACTGCTAAAGTAGTTTCTTTTTGTATCAATACATCGTACAACATAATGGATCATTACTGTTAGGAATTTCGTTTCCCAAGTGTTTTCGACACTTATGGTATTTTTAATTGTATTTTGTCTTTCTCGACTTGTTCCTAAAATATAGAGTTTGAATATATATGAACAGATTTCGTTTGTAAATATCGATATTAGAATATTGTGTATTTGGTAAGTTTTAAATTCTTCTATATTCTTGTATGTTAGGATTCGAATTAGTGTATTATTGGTAAGGTATGACTCTTTATAGATATTATCTTCTTTCCTAACTTACAGAGTTTTATTTCTTCTATACTTGTGCTTTTTTCTTGTTTTCATATTTTTGTAGGACTCTTGGGACTCAAGAAATCCAACCTAGATAAAGAGGCGATCGATCATTCATTCAAAAACGACAAGAGACTCAATATTTGAGAGAGCATACACGAGAGATTCAGTCGAGAGAAAAGCAACAAGACATCGAGCTTAAATGAGATTCAATGAAGGAAGTGTTATTCGAAGTGTCTGCAACATTCAGAATAACACTTTGTCCAGAATTGAGTAATGTTGTTTTGTTTTCGTCCATACAGTTTTTCTTTGAGTGTTAGTAACACTGAGTTTTTCTGCAAGTGTTTGGACTAACAAGTTTACTTAGTATTGATCTACTCGATAGGAGTTTGTTTTTCAAGACTAGTTGATACATTGATGTTTGAGTTGTAACATATACACATTCAAGTAGTGATTCCATCATAATTGACACTTCTACAAGTTACTCATAACTTGTAAATAAATTTTACATTGTGGATTATTTTTTTTTGCATGTTTCATAGAGTATTACAACATCCGGTTTAACACTTTCTCTAACATATGCTAAAATGAACGTTTTGGGACCTTCAAAACTTTCAATTGCATCTAGGAGTGACTACGTTTTCGGTTCCAAAACAGGAACTCTTGCGGTTCCTCCTAGGGCTGTGTGTACCTGACTTAGAGATTACCGAAACCGAATCGATATTCGGACTAAAAGATCTCCGAACCGAAAATATCCGTTGACTTTTTGACTTTCCTGAACCGTGCACTGCATCAAAATATTTATGGTACGATTCTGGAGATTTTTTAAATATCCGTACCGAGAACCATACCGAATCACTCCGAATTGAGGACCTAAAGCTAGAACCGATTTTAAAGATTTTATATAAATACATATACATTATTTTTATGTTGTTTTTATTTTATATTGAATTAACTACACACTATTTGAAATTAAATTGAATATAAAGTATATTTCTCAAAAAACCATAATATCGCAACTATTATGAATTTTAAAAACTTTGATATTAATAATAAAGTAAATTATTTGAAATTAAAATTAGTTAAATGATTAGTAAACCGCAATTAAAAGAGAAACAAGTAATAGTACCATATTATAATAATATAAAAAAGATCATATTTTATTTTTTTACAATATCACATAAATTATAAATATAATTTTATTGATTTTGTTAAGTTGTTAAGTAAGAGACATTGAGATTATGAATTTGTACAAGTTTTTATTTCATGTTAATTTATAAAAATTATTAGTTAATTATAATTGTTCTATGTCAACAGAAGGACAATTTCAATAATAGACTATTATTGTATTACGAGAGGTTATTAAGTTTAGAATTTTAGATTGTGTTACCTATTATAGTTTTAGTTTTTATTTTGAGACTATGCTAAAAAGAGACTAGGACTCTGAAGTATATCCGTTTGATGATTTTTATATTGATTTTCTTTTTCTTTTTTTTTTTCCAACTTTGTATGTTTTATTTATGGCTAATCTCCGAATCTCCGTCCCGAACCGCACGTCCCTGTTCGGTTCTAAAGTTCGGGACGGAGATTTTTTTCTATGGTTCGATTTTGGAGATTTATTTTCGAATCTTCTGAACTTGGGACGGTTCGAGATTTCCAAATCTCCCGAACCGTCCCCGCACTGCACACCCCTAGTTCCTCCATAGTTTTGTTTTGGTTTAACCGAAATAGATCTTTTTTATTATTATTAATTATGTTTTAAAGAAATGATATATCAATTTTAGTTACAAAAAAAAAAAGAAAAAGGAAAAAGAGAAAAAGCCTTGAACTTAATATTAATAATAATATTAAGTTGTCTATGTATCCTCATAGGATATAAAGGATTTTTTCGCGAACTATCAATCACTCTTATTTCCTCTAACCATTTTCTAACCGTCCTAAATATAATTATCTTCGTGTCAAACTCATACTCATTTTGGATATGTCCGGTTGTAGTATACGTGTCACACTCATTCGATGGATGTCGCATGATGACTCCAATCCTTATGTTCGTCTCTCGTGCTAGACCAATCACCCAAAAAAGATTGGGTTTCTAATGAGTCGAGATGCATACATATGACCGTTATTCATCTAAAATGAGTCGGTTTTAACCTTGAACCGCAATTCATACCACCCCGCTTCCGATCGACGATTTGAACCATTGATTCCACGGTGTTCGACACCTAGGAACTACCAGGGACGGATCTAGGAAAATTTTCTAACGGTAGCACAAAATAATGCAATTATATATTGCATCAAAAATAATTAGTGGGGAACACTTTGTTTTGTTATTACTTATCTTTTAATAACAAATAATAAATAGAAAAAAGTTACAAAATTATCTTGTCAGAAATAGTAAATAAAAAAAAAGTTACATAAAAATAAATTAGTGAATCAAACTTTATTTATCTTAACTAATTAATGTAAAACTTTTAAAATAAATAAAAAATATTAGGGAAAAAAAAGAAAAAAAGTTATGGGGGCACGTGCCCCATAGTAGGGAAAGCATCCGTCTATGGGAACTACCATAATCGGAACTGGCCTACATGATTCCAAATTCGATTTTGGAATAGGGTTTCGATCAACGATTCCCGAAATTATTGACCAATTCTTCCCGAAATCATTGACCAAGGTTCCGGAACCAATTTGAAACCTGGATCCAATTCTATTTGGCCACCCCTAATTACATCTTACAATATAATAGAGTTCAGCTTGGTCTAGATTTGTTAGTTTGCAAAATTTAGGACCTAAAAATGTTCGATTCGTTACATAAATTGAAGGAGAACGAACAAACGATTCCTCACCTCTCGAGTTTCAATGGCTGCAATCACAAGCAAGTGATTTGAATGCGTTAGGCCCAAATGCACATGCAGAATAAGCATGTGGTTCAAGATACGAATATAAAAAAGAAAAAATAAAGAAAATAGGTTATGTATAATAGACACTTTAAATATAAACTAAAAAGTTAATTTTTCCTTCTATTTTTATTTAATTCTGTATTGATATTTATTTATTTCTAGAAAAAAAGGTGCATGTCCTTTTCTTTACCCCTCAGAAGGACAACTGCAGGGTCTCCGACCCCTCAGAAAATGCCCTCATGTAAACCGCGAGAAATGCACAATGGGTGATTGCTTCATACTGGACTCTCATCTATCCAACTGCAAGGTCTCTCACACTACCGCTTGAAGCCCTCAATATTAATTGTTCCACTATTGTGCGCCGGGGTCTCGAACCTCGACCTCTCCAAAGAGAGATCGGGAGTTACCTCACATTAACCATCGGTCCTAAGGGTCATTGGATGGTACATGTCATTTTCTAATCAAACACTAGTTTGGTAAACATATTTTGTAATTAGTTTCTAATCAATACTTAACACAAAAATCAATTAATAAAATATTAACCTATCAAAATGGTTAGGTTTTTTTATTAATATGATAAGAAAATAATCAATTTCATATTCTTATCAATGAAAAATATTTAAAATCATATGGTTTATCACAGTTCTATAGGGATGACAATTTCCTTCGAACCGATGGAGAATCCGATACTTGACTCTAACTGAGACGGGTATGGAGTGTATTTTTATACTCGATTAAATAATTAGATACATGATTATGGGTATTTTTCGTGTATGGATATAGAGGTGGGTATAGGTACAAACTACCCATACGCTAATGGATACCCGATTAAATAATATTATATAATTTATACATATATATTTATTTATATATATCTATTTATTTATATATATCTATTTATTTATATCTAAGAATAAATTTATTTTCCCAAATCCAATCAAAATCCACTAACCCACGTGCTTTGTCTTTTCTAATATTATGTTATTTTTCTATAATATTTAGTTTACTAATCCTTATCTTTATTCTATTTTTTTATTTTTCTCATAATAATAGTAAATATCCACAACTTCATTGAAATAACTCAACTTTGAGAAAATACAATTTTAAGTGGTAATAGAGTATGTGTGGGGTATGGATATCCGATCCTCCGATGGATATAGGGATGGATTTGAAAATTGAATACTCGATGGGTATGTGTATGGGTATGAAAATTGAATACCGATGGGATGGGGATTAGAGATGTTAAATGGGATGCGGCCGGTTGGCTCGGACCATTTAAACCAAAAAAAAGAGGGTTAGAGCCGAATTATTTTGGCCCATTTACATCCGGATTTTTTGGCCCGGATCGTTTAAACCGGCCCGTTAGGGCTAGCCCACTATTTTTATTTGTTAAAAATTAAATATAATTCTAATATTTTATATCTACTTTTATTATCTATTACTAGTAAATTTATTTTTCAAATTCACATATCACTCATCTTTAAGTTTAACTTTATAAAATAAATTATAAATTCTTGAAAAATTTCTTTTTATTTGTTATATTTATTACTTAATTTAGTTTTTCGATTTTTATTCGAATAAGAAAATATCACGTAATTTTATTAGATTATTTAGGATATAAATTTTATTTTTGAATGGTACTAAATCTAATTTTATAATTTTATTAATACAATGTAATTAGAAACTATGCATGACTTTTTTAATAATGAAAACAGATTAAACTTAAATGTTAAACTTAAATGTTATATATGTTCAAGTTTAAAATTTTAGATTAAATATCTAATTATGAAAATTTTAACTTATAGTCATATGAGTTATTACAGAAAAAAATGTTAATCCTGGATAGCTTTAGTTATTATTATTATTATTTTATTTCAAAATTTAGATCATAAAATATCTAATTGTATAAGTTTGATAATGCAATGCAATTAGAAACTTTGCATGAATTTTATTTATGACGAATAGTTTAATTTAAAATGTTAAACTTAAATGTTATATATATTTGAGTTTAAAATTTTAAATTTAAATATAAAATTTTTTATTTTTTGACTTATAGTCCGATAGTGGCCCGTTTAACCCGAAGCTCGCTAGGATTAGGGTTAGGTTCCAAATATTATCAGCCCGTTTAGCTCGAAGCCCGCTAGAGCCATCCCATTTAACATCTCTAATGGAGATGGAGGATATAAAATTGATGGCTCAAAAGCTACTCTAGAAAACCATAGGCAAGTGCACCTATCGTTTTGTAGTATAGATTATTAGTCCGAGTGTCATTCCCACGAGGATTATAAGTACTAATAATTACCGTCTTTTTGTTATCTAATCTAGTAATTTTCAGAGTTTTTGTTTGTTAAAATGGAAAATGAAAAATAGAGAATTTAAGATAATTGCAACTTACAAAAAGAAATCAAATAAAAATAGATTGTAGAATGAGAAATCAAGAGATAGAAATGTGTTGAATGTAAATCCCTCTAGAATGTTTTTGTGATTCAATCAAGATAAAAATACAACCATAAGCCCTTAAGCAAAAACCAACCTCTTTTAATAAAATCTCATGTTATGTGGACCGTAGAAATTCCCGATTTAAGTTAAACCCTTTCTCAAGGCGAAAAACTCCTAATCTCAAGTTGATTAATCAAATCTCTTTCTAGTTAAAACCCCCAAAATTGCATTATAACGATTTATGAATTCCCATATTAGGTTTGACCCTAATTCGAAGATTTATGTCGTCTATATCTAGGATTGCATGCAACTCTTTTCACTTATATAGGTTCTTTCCCACCATAAATCTCTCGATTATCCGATGAGGAATAAATATCAAATTAATATACCTAAATATCAACTTGAATGAAATAAACATGATATAAGTGAATCACACAAGACATGAGAGTTTTATTAAAAACATACAAACCTTAATCACAAATCCATTCTAGAGTTCATTACATTCAAACACTAGTAGTTTAGCTACTCATGATTTTGACAAAAGAATAAATTACGCAAGAAGATTTAAGTGTTGTAAACATGGTGTACTTATCTTTCTCAAAATCTCAATGACTTCTTCCTTTGATAGATGATGTTGATCCAAGCCTTCTTCTCCAATGTTGCTACAAGCTTACTCCTCCAAGACCTCTTGATCCCAATTCCACTCAAAATGTTAAACACAATGAATCTCTATATGAATGAATATTACATGAATGATTTTCCAACTCAAACTCTTGGCTTTTATAAGCACCATCTTGTGAAATACCATATTAACAAATGCCCCATTTCCATGCTTGTTAGTTGAATCATTGTGTGCACATTCATGGTTGAGTTGGTTGAATCATTGTATACACATGATCATACTTCACTTCCATTGGTTGAGTTGGTTGAATCATTGTGCCCACATGACAATTGAGGAGGAAATTGAGTTTTGTGCAGAAGATGAGGTGTGAAAGCTGCTCAAAGGTTGTCAAAAAGCAAAAGTCTCCATTATTTCCGCCAAAAGAAGAAAAAATTGTTGAGTGGAGAGAAAACACGGCCGTGTTCGTCAAATTTGACGAACACGGCCGTGTTTTCTTCGCAAAATTGGATTTTCTGGCGGGGTGTGCTTTTAAACACGGTTTGGCGTGTTTTGGTGATTTACGTGTGAAACACGGCCGTACTTTGAAGCATGACCATGTTTCCCAACACACTAGGGGTGTGTTCGACGAGATCGAGTCTTCTTGCCTTCTTATAGACTTTGTTTCTGTCATTCGTATTTTCATACGAAATCATACGAATTTGCTTCAAGTCTTTACCTTCATCATTCAAAACAAGCCAATGTGATTTTTCTTGATTTTATTGATTAATGAACTAAAATGAACTAAAAAGTTAGGGAAATTATCTGAAAAGATTTAAAAAAATGTAAACAAAAATGCACTTATCAAACCGCCTCCAACTTGGAAATTTTGCTTGTCCTCAAGCAATTTTTAAAACAAAGAGTGGAGTTGAAAACAAAAATGAGGTATCTATTTTCACAATTTTGACATGTTTGAAGTAAATCGCTAACCTTTTTATTCCCGATTGAGCCAATCGATTCGTTCTTCCAAGTCAACCAATTTGTTAAAAAGAGGGTGAATTCAAGAAATGGAATCGTTTAATCATCACAGTTGTCATATCACAGAATTGTTAATCATTCGCTTAGACCAAATACAAGAATGTAATGATAAAAGGAGATGTTCGAAACTCGGGTTTTTTTTTTTTGCATATAATTATAAATTAGGACATTTTTTTGAGGTAAACTTCCACTAGGTTTAAATTTTGAATGCTTTCCAAAAACTCCTAGGGTGGTTTCCCATACTCATATTTGTGCTGCCGTTTTACGTAAAAGACAAACATGGGGCTCATGAATGCTCCTAGTTACTAAGCAACAACAAACAGAGGAGTATAACCTCGATTTGTCCTTTTTATAAAAAAAAAAATATATATATATATATATATATATATATATATATATTTTTTTCGATTTTTTTAACCCGAATAATGATTTCTCCAACGATCATGACATAAAGTATTTAAATTTAAGCAAAATCCAAACTATTTTCATGACATTAAACTCTTTTGGCCGAATTCATCCTTTTACTAGAGTCACACGATTTTTAAAACATTTTGGCGATTTGAGTTCAAAAAGATGACTTTTTCGGAGAAAAATTGGTTAAAACGAATTCACAAATAACTTATCGAATTGTAAAAAGAAATATCTCATGTTTATTTGCAAGAGATTTAAAAGTGCATAAAAAAATAAAACATCCACACAAATTAATTAAAAACGCAATCCCACACAAGCTAAAAAAAAAACAAGAAAATTATCCAAATATGTCCGATAAATCTCACCACCTCCAACTTTAAGGGTCACATTGTCCCCAATGTGAAGAAGGAGATGTGATACGATCTAGATTAGAAAGCGAGAAAAAAATGAAACAAGAAAAATACGACCTTCATTGTGGTGGTGGGAAATGTCCTTATAAATATGCCATTGTTGGATCCGATCCATCATGGCAAAATAGACCTTTGTTGGTCATATTGTTGTTGTTCTTTGTTGTTGAAGATTCATGAAGAATTGTTGTTGTCGTTCTTCAATTCGAGCGTAATCTTTGCGTCATCATTTCCCCTTGGCGATCCAATAAAGCTCGCTCCATTTGCTCCAAGCGAATGGCGTGGAGAAGAGATCTAGTATCATCCATAGGGGTTGATGGTTGCCTTGTGGTTGCCTTGGTGGTTGTGACGCCGAGGAGCATCAATATCCGGTTCCTCACTTTGATAAACATCGTGCGGAGGCGGTGCGGGTAGTCGGAATGCATTCGGGTTATCACCTTGTGGGTACATCATCTTCCAATTGTCCGGGTCCCGAATCAAACCGTGCGAGAAGGATCCTAATGGATGTGTGTAGTCAGTATTTTTGAACCTTAAAACATAACCCATCCCGCTCCGTTGAATCATTCCCATAGCAATACAAGATTCAAAGTCGATCCGGGTTGGTCCCCCGGCTTGCTCAAGTCCTGCGAGGTTATAACCATAATGGATGGCAATAGGAGTAATAAGGCCACCAATGACGATTTTACCTCGGTTTTTCTTGCTCACTTTGAGAAAATGCTTGGCGAGATAAGAACCCGTGTCGGCCCAAAGAAGAATTCACCATTGACCATAGAAAATACACTCATCAAGTCGGACGACTCCTTCGCTTTCGCCCGCCAAATAGTGTACTCGAGCACCCGATGGATATAACGGAAGCAAGGATTGACAATGCATGAGGATTTTGATGAAGAAGGATTATATTCCACTCATGCGTAATTGCTTGCCAAAATTGTCGATCACGGAACCCCAATGGCTTTATACGCAACCCATTTGTGGGTAAATTATAGATAGAATTAAATTCGCGATGTGAGTTGGTGATCATTGTTGAAGAGCCGAAATGTGATTCGCCCTTCTTCAAAATGTCGGCCAAGTAATCTCCGCGTCATAGAACTCGTAAATTCTAACGTGAGACGGATGTAGGTGGGTGTGGCTAGATTCATGAAATAGCCCCACCCAAGTTGATTGAACATCCAATCCACATCCGTATCGCGCGGCCGAGCCCATCCAAGGTAGGGTTATCCGAGAATCGTGTGTTAATGATGTGACGTTGGGCCAGGCGATGGTATTGAGCTTCATGATCATCATCTCGGAAAGATATACCAAATGGGTTGTTAGGTCATCGGGGGTCGAAGACGGTGGCTCGACGACCGCCGTGTGTGGGGGCCGCGGAGGATGAAGTATCACCGGTACATCCGCGTTTAGCCCCGGGATTCCTATGTCAATATAAACTTACAACAACGTGAAAAACCATTTTAAGAGACATAGATAGTATCCCAAACATGAAAAGGCATCAATTTACTCAAAATTCCACCATATCAACATCTTTATTCAACAAGAATCCATCTTCACAAGCTATACACCCCATTTGCAACAATGATTTAACAACATCCATTTTTCAACAACATTTCAATAATAGCAATTCAATCAAAAACAAAGATATCTCAACAACAATTTAGGAACATTAATCATATGACTCCAAGTCTAACTCTTCAAATCAAGAACAAATGACCAATTCCTCAATTTAGCAAGATAAAAACATCACAAGAATAATTTCTCATAATTACCACAAGAACTAAAAATTACCACAAACAAACTCAATTAAGCTCACAAAAATTCACAAGAAATATGTCATAAAAAGAAATTCATGATTTTACCATTAATATCAACTATCCAAATTTTAATAACCCTACAATTCAATTTTTAGGGCATGAAAATTGGCAATACAAATTCATGAATTTGCTAACTACAACATAGGATAATCTTCACAACAACACACAAATATACCAATTCAAACAAATCAAAATTCAAATTGAAAGGAAAAGAAGAGAAGAGAAGAACAACACATACCTTGAAGACATTGTGAGGAGGAAGAGATGAGAGCCTTGTGATGTGAAAGTGTGTGGTGTGGGTGAAGATTTTGGAAGAAAAGAGAAAGAATTTGGTGATTTTGGGGTAGGGTTTGAGAAAAGGGGGAGAAAGGAAGAAGAAGAATGATGTTTGGGAAGAAAATAGGGCCAAAAATCGGCCCCCTGTTTTTTATATGTATGTAACACGGCCGTGCTTTCAAAGCACGGCCAGGCCGTGTTCGATGACGTGTTTCAAATGCATTTTCTTTTTTTTTTTGATTTAAAAACACGGGCGTGTTATTTAACACGCCCATGCCGTGTTCTCATTTAATTTTGACCCAAAAATATTTTTTTTTGAATTAAAACACGGGCGTGTTAATTAACACGCCCGGCCGTGTTCTGAGTTTTCACCCAAAATAATTTATTTATTTTTTTTTAAAACACGGGCGTGTTTAGAAACACGCCCGGCCGTGTTTTTCTGCGTGTTTTGCCAACATGGCCTGAGTTGAAGAACACGGCCAAGGTGTGTTCGTCAATTGATTGACAAACATGACCGTGGTAAATAAACATGGCCAGGCCGTGTTTTTATTAATTTAATTTTTGTTTGTTTTTTTTTTATTTCACACAAAATACCGGGTTGCCTCCCGGATAGCGCTTCGTTAACGTCGTATAGCCGGGACTGTTTTACCTTTACTCGTGTGGTGTATTGTGAGGTCGTCAAGACGGATGGAATCTCGATAACTATCATCGATGGTGCCCCCAAAATAAAGCTTTAGACGATGTCCGTTCACCTTGAATGTTCCCATTTCCTTGTGCGTGATTTCAATAGTCCCGTAAGGGAACACTTGAGTAACAGTGAATGGGCCGGACCACCGGGATTTTAATTTACCCGGAATAGTCGGAGTCGGGAATTGAAGAGTAACACTTGATCACCAGGTTGAAATTCTCTTGTTTGCTTAATGCGTTTGTCATGCCATTGCTTTGTTCGTTCTTTGTAAATTCTCGAGTTCTCGTATGCCGAATTTCGCCATTCTTCGAGTTCGTTAATCTGCAATAAACGGTTATCTCCTGCACTTGACAAATCATAATTAAGCATTTTAATAGCCCAAAAGGCCTTGTGTTCAAGCTCAACCGTAAATGACACCCTTACCATAAACGAGTCGATATGGAGTAGTCCCTATTGGCGTTTTGAAAGCCGTTCTATAAGACCAAAGGGCATCGTCGAGTTTGAGGGACCAATCCTTGCGAGAGTGTCCAACCGTTTTTCCAAAATTCTTTTAATTCGCGGTTGGACACTTCAACTTGACCACTAGTTTGAGGGTGATAGGCGGTGGCGACTCGGTGTGTGACACCATACCGTTTTAACACTTTGTCAAATTGACTATTACAAAAGTGAGTGCCTCTATCACTAATGATGGCTCGTGGAGTACCAAATCGGGTAAAAAGTTTTTGAGAAAATGTACCACCACTCGAGCATCATTTTTAGGCAAGGCTTGAGCCTCTACCCATTTAGACACGTAGTCAACGGCTACCAAAATGTATTTATTGCCAAAAGATGCAGGAAATGGACCCATAAAATCAATACCCCAAACATCAAAAATTTCGCAAACAAGAATACCGTTTTGGGGCATTTCATTTTTTCGAGAAATATTTCTACTCGTTGACAATTATCACAAGTTTCAACATACCGTTTTGCGTCCCCGAAAAAGTGTAGGCCAATAAAGCCCGACTCAAGAACCTTTCGTGTCCGTGGTATTCGCTTGATAGTGCCACCGTGGGTCCTTTGTGACAATGGTTCAAAATGGAGATCGTTTCGGAAGTGCGACACATCTTCGTATGATTTGATCCGCACAAATTCGGAAGAGGTGGGGATCGTCCCAAATATAGTGTTTGAGGTCCGAAAAGAATTTCTTCTTTTGTTGATGGGTCACCACTTTCGGTAGAACTTTTCCCGCAAGATAATTAGCAAAATCTGCAAACCAAGGATTATCAATTGAAATTGAGTTCAAGGAAAAGAGTTGCTCATCCGGGAAAGAATCTTTGATATGTCCTTTGTGTTGCTTGTCGGTGGCGGAGTGCCTGCCTTGACAGTGATCGGCGACAAGATTTTCGGCACCCGCTTATCTTTGATTTCCACATCAAATTCTTGGAGTAAGAGTACCCATCGAATTAGTCGTGGTTTTGCATCATTTTTGTCAAGCAAATAACGTAAAGCGAGTGGTCCGTATAGACAATGACTTTGGATAGGATCAAATATGAGCGAAATTTGTCAAATGCGAAAACCGCCAAGTAACTCTTTTTTCTCGTAGTCGTATAATTGACCGAAATGGATTCGAGTTTTGCTTGCGTAGTAAATTGGTCGGAAATGCTTATCTTTTCGTTGCCCAAGCACCGCACCTACCGCATAATCGGCATCACACATGAGTTCAAATGGTTGAGACCAATCCGGAGCTACCATGATGGGAGAAGTGGTGAGCTTTTCTTTCAAAGTATTGAATGCTTGAAGGCATTCATCATTGATATGAAAGACCGCATCCTTCTCCAAGAGGCGAGTGAGTGGCCGGGCAATTTTTGAAAAATCTTTGATGAATCGCCTATAAAACCCGGCATGCCCCAAAAGCTTCTGATTGCCTTCACCGAAGTGGGTGGAGGCAATTTGGAAATTGTCTCAACCTTCGCCTTTGTCAACTTCAATGCCCCCGCAAGAAATTTTATGTCCCAAAACAATACCTTCTTGTACCATGAAATGACATTTTTCCCGATTAAGAACCAGGTTAGTTTCTTCACAACGAATGAGGACTTTTTTAAGATTTGCAAGACAACGATCAAATGAGTCCCCAAAAACCGAGAAGTCATCCATGAAGACTTCCATGATATCTTCTACAAGTTCGTCAAGATAACAAGCATGCACCTTTGAAAAGTTGCCGTGCATTGCACAATCCGAAAGGCATGCGGGCGATAGGCAAAAGTACCGTAGGGCAAGTGAAAGTGGTCTTTTCTTGGTCCTCCTGTCTTTATCGAGATCTGAAAATAACCTGACATGCCATCAAGGAAGCAATAATACAAGTGACCGATAATCTTTCAAGCATTTGATCAATAAAAGGTAAAGGAAAATGGTCCTTGCGAGTAGCATCATTGAGTCGTCGATGCAAACTGCAACTCGCCAACTTTACGCCCGCATTGGAATAAGTTCATTCTTTTCATTTGGTACCACCGTCATCCCACCTTTCTTTGGAACCACTTGAATCGACTCACCCAATTCTTGTCGGATTGGATAGATGAGCCCAAAGATCAAGTAATTTGATTACCTCCGCCTTGACTACCTCTTTCATGTTTGGATTTAAACGACGCCGTGGTAGAACAACCGGCTTGAAATTTTCCTCCATCAGAATTTTGTGAGTGCAAAAGGAAGGATTTATCCCTTGAATATCGAGATTTTTTTCCAAGCGATGGCCTTTTTATGTTCCCGTAATATTGCCAACAATCTATCCTTTTGATGAGAAGATAAATTGGAGGAAATAATTACGGGAAGTTTGGCGTTCTCGGCTAGAAATGCATATTCCAAGTGTTCGGGTAACTCCTTCACTCAACAACAGTGGTGGATCCTCAATGGATGGTTTGATATGCCCCACCCGTGAGTTTTCAATTTTTTCGAACTCTTTAATCGGATTCTCGTTGGTTCGTTTTCCTCCAATGCGAGTCTGATTCCTTAAGAAAGGGGTTTTCATCGATATACCCGCACTTTGAACAATACAAGTCTCCAAGAATTCGTTAGAAATCATGCTTGGTAGAGAATTTGTTATCTCCATATCGATAAGATCAATAGCAAAACAAGAGCCATCTTTATCTATCGTATTTTCATTGATGTAGCGATTTTAAAAATGACTTGTTCATCTTCGACTCTTAAAATTAGTTTGCCATCATGCACGTCAATGATTGCCTTAGCAAAGAGCTAAAAATGGACGCCCTAGGATCAAGGGAACTTCGACATCTCATGCATATCAAGAATTACAAAATCGACAGAAAATATAAACTTATCGACTTTGACCAAAACATCTTCAACAATGCCTCTAGATACTTAATAGATCCGTCACCAATTGCGGCTCATCCTAGTTGGTTTTGGCTCTCCTGACCCATTTGTTTGAATAAATCATAAGGCATCAAATTAATGCTAGCCCCTAGATCGGCCAATGCCCGATCAATACCAAATTACCGACATGACAAGGAATAGTGAAACTCCTGGATCTTTGATTTTAAAGGTAACTTGTTTTGCAAAATTGCCGAGCATTCCTCATTTAATTGCACCATGGATATTTCTTCAAGCTTCTTCTTATTTGAAAGAAGATCTTTTAGGAACTTGGCATATTTTGGCATCTCGTGAAAGGGCTTCAACAAAAGGAATATTGATGCGCAATTGTTTAAATAAATCCAAGAACTTACCAAATTGGTCGTCATGTTTGTCCTTACGCAATCGACTTGGATACGGAATAGGTGGTTGGAATTCCGGTACCATTTTCTTTGTTTCCTTGGATACCTGTTCGTCTTTTTGTTGTATGGGCGTGGGTTCGTCCTCTCCCAGCATCCGTATTGCGTCTAGCTTTGTTCCACTCCTTAGAGTAATTGCTTTTACCTGTTCTCTTGGATTTGGCTCGGTGTTGCTAGGTAAGCTCCTTGTGGCCTTTCGAAGATCATTTTGGCAATTTGACCAATTTGATTTTCCAAGTTGCGAATAGATGCTTCTTGGTTCCTTAAGGATGTTTCGGTGGCCGTGAAACGGGTTTCCGTTGTTTGGGAATTTGGACAGTAAGTCCTCCAAACTTGGTTTTCGCGGTTGGAAACCGGAGGTGCGATTTAAAATGGGGAGTGCGTTTGGATTAGGCTTCCTGTGACCTTGATTTCCCCAACTAAAGTTCGGGTGTTGACGCCAACCTAGATTATAAGTGTTACTGAAAGGATTATTTTGAAAGGGTCGAGATTGATTACCTAGATAATCCACTTGTTCATGCGGCGGTATCGCGTGAGGGAAATCTTGGTGGTTGTGTGATCCTCCACAAGTCTCGCATGAGAAGGCTTGTGGGTGGTGGTTTTGAGCCGCCAACCCGTCGATTTTCTCGAGTCGAGCTTCGACTGTGCGGCTAGTGTAACCACCGCGTCCGCATTTTATACTCCCACCGACTGTTGGTTTTTCCCCGCACGGATTGCCATTGATAGCCATTCATGGCCATTCCTTCTATGAGATCTTGGGCGAGCGTGTTTTATTGTTCAATGTTCCCCGCCGCAAAGACATCGATCATCTCGCTTTGTTGATGAGAGCAACCCATTGTAAAATGTTTGGACTTGCATCCAAATGGGAAGACCATGATGTGGGCATTTTCACGTATATTCTTTGAATCTCTCCCAAGTGTCGTACAAGGTTTCATCGTCCTCTTGAGTGAATGAAGAGATCTCATTCCTCAATCGTGCGGTTTTAGCGGGTGGAAAATACTTTAGCAGGAATTTTTCCGCCATAATGCTCCATGTTGTGATTGTTCCCTTCGGTAAAGTGTTTAGCCATTGTTTAGCCCGTCCCCGAAGAGTAAATGGGAACAAGCGTAAACGGATGGCATCGTCGGAGACTCCATTTATTTTGAAAGTATCGCAAATTTCGAGGAAATTCGCGATATGATTATTTGGATCTTCGTCCTGGTAGGTCGTCCGAATTGAACAAATTGTTGCACCATTTGAATGACATTCGGTTTGATTTCAAATTATTAGCCGCAACAAATGGGCCTTACGATACTAGACGACGTACCATCCATAGATGGCTTGGCGTAGTCGTACATGGTTCTTTGTTGTTCATCCGCCATATCGGGATCCTTGCTTTCGTTAGTATCCTCCTCGTGATCCGTCTAATACTTTCCTCTGTGTTGCTACCGGCGGTCTCGCGCTTCCAAATTCGGCGACGAGTAGGCATGCACTTTGTGGTAAACAAGGAGGATAAGTATAATCCAAGACTTACAAAGATAGATACCTAGAAAGACAATTAATGAAAATAATAAAAACAATGATTAAATTAACAAAAATAAGGTGTTCTTAATATTACAATCCCGCAACGGCGCTAAAACTTGATGGCTCAAAAGCTACTCTAGAAAACCATAGGCAAGTGCACCTATCGTTTTGTAGTATAGATTATTGAGTACCGAGTGTCATTCCCACGAGGATTATAAGTACTAATAATTACCGTCCTTTTGTTATCTAATCTAGTAATTTTCGAGTTTTTGTTTGTTAAAATGGAAAATGAAAAATAGAGAATTAAAGATAATTGCAACTTACAAAAAGAAATCAAATAAAAATAGATTGTAGAATGAGAAATCAAGAGATAGAAATGTGTTGAATGTAAATCCCTCTAGAATGTTTTTGTGATTCAATCAAGATAAAAATACAACCATAAGCCCTACAAAAACCAACCTCTTTTAATAAAATCTCATGTTATGTGGACCGTAGAAATTCCCGATTTAAGTTAAACCCTTTCTCAAGGCGAAAAACTCCTAATCTCAAGTTGATTAATTGAAATCTCTTTCTAGTTAAAACCCCCAAAATTGCATTATAACGATTTATGAATTCCCATATTAGGTTTGACCCTAATTCGGAAGATTTATGTCGTCCCTATATCTAGGATTGCATGCAACTCTTTTCACTTATATAGTTCTTTCCCACCATAAATCTCTCGATTATCCGATGAGGAATAAATATCAAATTAATATACCTAAATATCAACTTGAATGAAATAAACATGATATAAGTGAATCACACAAGACATGAGAGTTTTATTAAAAACATACAAACCTTAATCACAAATCCATTCTAGAGTTCATTACATTCAAACACTAGTAGTTTAGCTACTCATAATTTTGACAAAAGAATAAATTACACAAGAAGATTTAAGTGTTGTAAACATGGTGTACTTATCTTTCTCAAAATCTCAATGACTTCTTCCTTTGATAGATGATGTTGATCCAAGCCTTCTTCTCCAATGTTGCTACAAGCTTACTCCTCCAAGACCTCTTGATCCCAATTCCACTCAAAATGTTAAACACAATGAATCTCTATATGAATGAATATTACATGAATGATTTTCCAACTCAAACTCTTGGCTTTTATAAGCACCATCTTGTGAAATACCATATTAACAAATGCCCCATTTCCATGCTTGTTAGTTGAATCATTGTGTGCACATTCATGGTTGAGTTGGTTGAATCATTGTATACACATGATCATACTTCACTTCCATTGGTTGAGTTGGTTGAATCATTGTGCCCACATGACAATTGAGGAGGAAATTGAGTTTTGTGCGGCAAGATGAGGTGTGAAAGTCTGCTCAAAGGTTGTCAAAAAGCAAAAGTCTCCATTATTTCCGCCAAAAGAAGAAAAATTGTTGAGTGGAGAGAAAACACGGCCGTGTTCGTCAAATTTGACGAACACGGCCGTGTTTATAAACACGCCAGGCCGTGTTTTCTTCGCAAAATTGGATTTTCCGGCGGGGTGTGCTTTTAAACACGGTTTGGCCGTGTTTTGGTGATTTACGTGTGAAACACGGCCGTATTTCTGAAGCATGACCATGTTTCCCAACACACTGGGGTGTGTTCTGCACGAGATCGAGTCTTCTTGCCTTCTTTTTAGACTTTGTTTCTGTCGTATTTTCATACGAAATCATACGATTTGCTTTTAAGTCTTTACCTTCATCATTCAAAACAAGCCAATGTGATTTTTCTTGATTTTATTGATTAATGAACTAAAATGAACTAAAAAGTTAGGGAAATTATCTAAAAGATTTAAAAAAATGTGAACAAAAATGCACTTATCAAAAATCCTACCGAATCCTACCCATTGTCATCCCTCACTGCTCCATATTCCATCAAACAACTTACTAATGAGCAAACATGACAAATTTTTTTATTTGCGCTTTCATACATTAACTAAATACCATAAATACCCCTACTTTTGAAGATTAAGATAATATAATTACGAAATAAGACAAACAACATTTGATCCCTACAACCACCTTATTTAAAGCAAAATAGCTCGAGTCCAATAATAAGAAATAACTAAACCCTGATTAAATTAGGAAATAATTAAACTAGGAAATAACAATTAACCTTAATTAAACCTAACTACACTAAGAAATAATAATTAACCATAATTACATTAGCACTAATTAAACTAAATAACTAGGGATGACAATGGGCGGGTTTGACCAAACCTCGGACCCACCCCACCCCCGCCTCAAGACCCGTCCCGCTCTAAAACCCGCTCGGGCAGGTCTAGACCCGCCAATATTTTTTTTTTTTTTAATTGCAATAATTTATTTTTTTTGTATTTGTGGCCAAGTTTTCAAAAGCAATCCAATACAAATAGTTCAAAAAAAATAAATGTAATTATGAAACTTATTATAACTATATTTTACAACTATTTAGTTACTATTAGAATTTTTTTTAAAAAAAACCCGTACTAGGATCTTGCAATAGTACTCAAATAATATTCAAAATAAGTATTCAAAATACAATATTACAATTTTTTTTAAATAAATTATAATATTACAAGATGTTATAGCAGTAAATTAAAATCAATATAACACTCAAATCTAAAAGTAAACAATGGACAATATCTAAATACATATTAAAAAATATAATAAATATTAATGTGGCGGAGCAGGTTCGGGGCGGGTCCTATTGGACCCGGGACCCATCCGGACCCAACACTTTTAGACCTGGGACCCACCTTGGGACCCGTTTAACCAGGTCTAGACCCATCCCGACGGGTCGGGTTTGAAACAGTCTTGTCCTCAAGGCTAAACTGAGGAAACTGCCCGCGAAAGTCAAAAACCAACCTTCCTGATTATACGGCAAAACTATACGACCTTCACAAAAAAGAACGCCATTGATTAATGCATACGGGCCTCGAGTCCTGTCGCTCACTTCTAAATCTCGGATAATTTTGCACCATTTACTATTAGTCCGCACCCTTTTATGCAACTTCTGCCAATCAATCAAGAAAGATAAAAAATTATCGAACAACTTGTCATCATTCGAACGACTACATAAGGCATCCACCATGGATTTATCGGCCTTGGGTGTATGGTAAATTCGAGAGAGAGGCGGCCATGTAAGGAGGTCACCACCATGAACAATGGAAAAATCTATATGTCGGGCTGCCAAAAATGTGTCCCCGTCTAGTTGTGCAACCAACTGTGCACCGGTAGCCGGAGGAGAGAGAACTGATTCATCATCACAATCGGGTTTCCAATTTTTGTCACGCAAAACTAGGTGATTCGTGGGAAGCTAAAATGTTGAATTCGTGTTACCAACGGTAGACAATCTTGTTAGAAAAATATTTTTATCTTGATTTTGATGATTTTGTTTAAATGAATTTTACACCAAAACAATGTCCCCAAATATTGTGTAAATACTCCAAATTGATTTAAATGATTTTTACTAATTTTTCGGAGATTTCTTGAAGTTTATTTTTGACAAAAATTGGACAACACTTCTGTTTCGAGGTTAACCGGTCGCCCTAGAGAGCAACCCGTGCCTGAAAGTTAAAAATCGAAATAGAAACAAAACAGTGGGCAAAATAGGTTAGGCCAATCGGTCGACCCTGAGGCCAAACGGTATGGTTGACCGGTCGATCGGTGCCTGAGATGGCTTGTATTTCACAAATTCTTCTCTGTTTCATTTTTTGTTGGGGCTGACCGGTCTGAGGGGTGGTCGACCGGTCGAAGATCTGGTCGACCGGTTCAACCCCCTGGACCGGTCCAACCCCCTGTTTAATTAGTTTAAATCTCAGATTAACTTTTTAAATGTTCAATTTTTAATAGGTCAATCGGCCGACTATGATTTTTGACAACAACATTCTCATCTAAGTTGTTGAGCCATTATCTGTCATGATCCACTTTACATTTCTTAACCATTTTTGTAGATCTTTTGATCCTTCTTTTGTAGACAAAAGTGAAGATGGAGGAGCCTATGTTGGAGATCCAATCTTGAAGAGTCTCCTATAAATAGATGAAGGCTTTGAAGGATCAAACACAACAACACAAGCAAAACTTCTTGCTCTTAACTTTCATATTCTTGTTGTATTTAGCCTAAGTCTTTCACTTGCACATCTTGAGTACTAGGCTTGATTCTTGATTATACTTGCACTTCAAAGTTGTATACTTTATTTGAGTTGTAATGTTGAATTGTTTTCAATCATCCAAAATAAGACATCCTTGTGGTAAGAACACACTTGGGTGATTTTAGGTGTTGAATAGTGTGATACTCTTCATTGGTGTAAGAAGATTGTGATAATCTTCATAGGTGGTGTTGTAAGAAAAGTGATGTGCTCTTCAAGGTAAAGGTTGTAATAGTTTGATATCTATTAATAAATCTTTTCCCTTTTTTTCAAATCCATCCCTGATATACCAGGATGGTAGAAGATTAGGCCCTGGGTGGGTTGAACTTCTATAAATCATCGTGTATTGTTTACATTCTCGCACTTTTATTTTTATCATCATTCTCATATTCGAAAAAGAGGGCAAAAATCGGAAAATTGTGATAATCTATTCACCCCTCTCTAGATTATCGTAGCCACTTGGACTAACAAGTGGTATCAAAGCCAAACTCTTTGGCAAACTCGTTTAATCTTTGCGAGTAAAGAGGAGATTCATGGATACGAACGAAAGCTACCTCACCACCGGTGCCTCCACCAACAAGCCACCACTCTTCGATGCCAACAACTACTCCTTTTGGAAGGATCGGATGGAATGCTTCCTACAATAGTGCGGTTTGATATTTGGAATATGATTATTGAAGGGATAACTCAACCAACCAAGAAATTGGAGGATGGAACCACAACCCTCAAGAGCTTCAAGGAATTTGACGATAATGACAAGAAGTCATTTTCTCTAAACGGTAAGGCTTTAAATATTTTGCATTGTTCTCTTACCGCCACCGAGTATAATCATATTAGAGGAATAAGGTCCGCACATGAAGTATGGGAAAAATTAGAAACCATCTATGAGGGCACAAAGAAAGTAAAACAAGTAAGAAAAACCATGTTTGTTAAAGATTTTGAAAACTTCATTATGCTTGATGGTGAAAATATTTCAAAAATTATGGAAAGGCTTGACAACATAGTCAATCCTCTTGTGGCACTTGGGAAAGTCATCTCCGAAGAAGACAAGGCAATAAAGTCTTAAATGTTCTCCCCGGTTCTTGGTCCGAAAAAGTAACGGCGATTACGGAATCTCAAAATCTTGAAACTCTCAAGTTTGACGAGCTCATTGGAAATCTTCTTATCTACGAAGTATATCTCAAGGAGATGAAAATTCCAAACCATCCACATCTCAATCGGGTATGCAATCTATTCCTAAAGGTTTAGCATCTTCTTCTAATAATAAGGCAAGAAAGTCTAAAGACAGCTCATGTTTCAAATGTGGGAAACCCGAGCACTACATAGCCAATTGCCCGCAATTAGCAGAGGAAGAGCAAAAGAAGAAAAAGCCCTTTCCGGAAAATAAGGCTTTAAATGCGGAAGCCAAAACATGGGATGAGCTCCTTGCCACATCCGACGAAGAATAAGAAGCCGAGCATGGTCTCGTGGCCATAGACGATAAAAATAACGAGGTACGCTCTAATTCTTCATATTCTTCTTTAATTGAAGAATTACAATGTGATTATGATGAGTTGCAAAATGAATTTGGAGATACGATTTGCAAGTACAAACTTTTAAAAAATGAGTATAAAGAGCTTAAATTAGAAAAGGATAAATTATTTACTTCTTATGAATCACTTAATCATACTCATGCTATTACTCTTGCAAAAGTTCATAATCTCGATTCCGAAAAACAAATGCTCACAAAAGAAATTAAAATTTTGAGAAAGGATGTGCAACGTTTTAACTTGAGTACGGATAAAATTACAAAAATTCATGGTGTACAAAGAATTGAGCATTCCAAACTAGGACTTGGTTACAAACCTTTTCAAACCGTTTTTTAAAAAAAATAATCAATCTTCGACTTTCATACGTGCTAGTAGTCCTAACATTATTACTTGCTTTTATTAGAGTAAAAATGGATATTATGCAAATGATTGTAAATTAAAAAATAGCTTTAGTCATTTTTGGAGACCCAAAGGTCTCAAGACTAACCCCTATGGACCCCAAAATTATAGGGTACCTAAAAATAATTTATTTTTAGGTGCTAGGGCTATTACAATTTCGAAGATTCAAAATGGCTCATGGACAAATGGTGTTCACGCCATATGACTGGAAGGAGAGAACTTTTTACCAACATCAAGCTCCAAGAAAAAGGGATGGTCATGTTCGGGTGGCAAAAGAAGACTTCTTGGAAATGGAAAAATTGGTAACTCTTCTTTCTCTCTTAGTAATGTTTTATTAGTTGAAGGGCTTAAATTCAATTTGGTAAGCGTTAGCCAACTTTTTGTGATACTAATTATGATGTTATTTTTAATAAAAAAAATGTCTTATTCTCAAAAATGTTAAAATTATTTGTGAAGCAAGTAGAAAAGACAATCTTTATAAAATTTGCACAAGTGATTTGGTTAGTCAAAATGTTTATTGTCTTGTCGCCAATAATGATTTAACAAGTTTATGGCATAGACGACTTGGGCATGTTGGATACAAAAATTTGCAAGACATTTACAAAAACCAACATGTCAAAGGACTACCCAAATTAAATTTTGAAAACCTTGGCTTATGTGATACTTGTCAAAAGAACAAATTAGTTAGAAGTAATTTTAAGCCAAAAAATGAAATTTCCACAACCAAGCCTCTACAATTACTTCATCTTCATTTGTATGGGGATATTAGCACCGAAGGTTTAAGTGAAAAATATTACACATTTGTTATAGTTGATGATTTTTCTAGATACACTTGGGCTATTTTTCTTGCCAATAAAAGTGATGCCTCTAATGAGTTTGCTAAGTTGTATAGACTTATAGAAAATGAAAAGGAAGATACAATTAAATCTATATGGAGTGACTGAGGAGGAGAATTTGATGGTGATTTTAGAATACTATGTGAAACCAAGGGGTATGCACATAATTTTTTGGCTCCTAGAACTCCACAACAAAATGGTGTTGCTGAAAGGAAAAATCGAACACTTCAAGAAATGAGTCGGTCCATGCTCAATGAATTCTCACTTCCAAAATATTTTTGGGCCGAAACCGTCAACACCGCTTACTATGTTATAAACCTAGTATATCTTCGTCCTAAGTTAAATAAAACTCCTTATGAGCTTTGGAAAGGAAGAACTCCAAATATTAGTTATTTCAAAATATTTGGTTGCAAGTATTTTATTTTGAATACCAATGATCGATTAGACAAACTTGATCCCAAAACCGATGAAGAAATGTTTATGGGGTATTCGATTAAAAGTAAGGCGATCGGGTTTATAACAAAAAACGAGCATGGTGGTCGAGAAGTCCATTCACGCTCAATCAATGAAGCCTCGGGTGTTGAAAGAATACCCAATGATGAAGAAGATGATATTGAGCCAATTGTTCCAAATGATGTTCAATGTGATCAACCTTCCACATTAAATGATCAACCTTCAACTTCCAACGTTCAACAAGAAGATAAATGTGACAACTCGGATCTTCTCGTGGCATTAATATTCAAAGGAAGTTATGACTAGAAGGAAATTTGCCGAGAAAGCTCTTATTTCTCAGAAAGAGCCAAAAAAATGCAAAGGAAGCAATTGAAGATGAAGTTTGGTTTCTAGAAATGCAAGAAGAGTTGAATCAATTCAAAAGGAATGATGTTCGGGAATTGGTACCTTGTCCTCCATCACAAACTATAATTGGCACAAAATGGGTATTCCGAAACAAGCTCGATGACCAAGGCTTAGTGGCTCAAGGGTATTGTCAAGAAGAAGGTATTGACTATGATGAAATATTTGCACCCGTAGCACGTTTAGAAGCAATTCGAATTTACTTGCCTATTCTTGTTTTATAAATTTCAAGCTTTACCAAATTGATGTTAAATCCAACTTTTTAAATGATTTTATTCAAGAAAAAGTCTATGTAAAACAACCTCCGAGGTTTGAAATATTTTTGAGGCCAAATAATGTTTATAAACTTAAAAAGGCCTTATATGGTTTAAAACAAGCACCCCGAGCATGGTATGATAGACTTAGCTCTTTTCTTTTACAAATGGATTTTCAAGAGGTAAAGTTGATACTATTCTTTTTTTTTTTGAAAAAGGGCAAGATTGTTTATTAGTACAAATTTATGTTGATGACATTATATTTGGTGCTACTAATGAGTCTCTTTGTAAGAAATTTTCTAAGCTCATGCAAGATGAATTTTAGATGAGCATGATGGGAGAACTCAACTTCTTTCTTCGACTTCAAATAAAATAATGTCAAGAAGACATCTATATATCACAATCCAAGTATACAAAAAAAACTTCTAAAGAAGTTCGGAATTGAAGAAGGACCGTTGCTACCCCGATGGCAACAAATATCAAGCTCGACAAAGATGAGAAAGGTAAACCGATAGATCAAACAAAATATCGAGGTATGATTGGTAGTTTACTTTATTTAACCGCAAGTAGACCCGATATTCTTCATGCCGTATGCCTATGCGCTCGATTTCAAAGCAATCCCAAAGAATCTCATTTAAGTGTCGTTAAAAGAATTTTTGATATTTAAAAGGCACTATTTCTTATGGCTTGTTTTATCCAAAGAATGAAATTTTTTCTTTAAAATGATATAATGATTCGGATTATGCAGGAAATATTGATGATCATAAAAGTACTTCCGGATCATGTCAAATTTTAGGCGATTGCCTATTATCTTGGTTTTCTATGAAACAAAATTGTGTATCTTTATCAACAGCCGAAGCCGAATATATTTCCGCGGTTTTTTGTTGTACTCAACTTCTTTGGATGAAACAAACTTTAGCGGATTATAAATGCTCCTTCGAAAATATTCCTATTTTTTGTGACATACATCCGCTATTAATATTTCACAAAATCCAGTTCATCATAACCGAACAAAACATATTGAGGTTCGACACTATTTTTAAGGGATTGTGTTTCTAAACGAAAAATTGAGATGTGCTTTGTTCCGTCTCAAGATCAACTCACGGATATTTTCCCGCCGAGACTTTTACTTCAATTCGAGCTCGTTTAGGCATAATGCATGTTGAATAAAGTCTATATTTTCATTTTTGATGTATTTTACAATTTTTGGTGTGAAAAATCGAATTTTTGCAAAACATGAAAAATAGAGGAAGAAAAGTTGCACAGGTACTGGTCGGATAGGGGGTAGACCGGTCGATCTGTACAGGGACCGATCGGACCCCCCTTCGACCGATCGACCTGCACATTCCAGGTATTAAATCTGTTTCTGTCTCACGATTTCTAACAGACACAATTCATTCCTCTTTCAGTTTTCTAAACCCTAGTGTGCGAAAATCACTCTTTTTCCTCTAAATCTCTCAATTCTTCACCAAATCTCTTAATTCTTGTTGCTAATCTCTTTATTTTTGTGAGAATTTCAATCTTATGGCATCTCCCAAAATTTACTACCAAAATCTCAATCCCAAGCGAAGAAGAGCCGTAGAGGGTTTTTCAAGTTTTCGCCAAGATAAAGCCAAGCAACGTGAAAATACGAGCTACCCAAAGGAATATATCCCAAGGGCAAAAGGTAAAAAGTCCCATTTATCTCAAGCTCCTAGTCATTCTAATACGATGATGTTCATCAATAAATTTGCGGAGAAAACTTATGAGGATTTGGAGTTGAGTAATAAAATGATTGGGCGAACAAAAATTTGTCGGTTTAGTACTTTCTCTAATGAATTTCCTACTATTAGAGGATATTTTGAGACTCAAGGGTGGATGTATTTGTGGGAACACCCTTTTATGATGTATGATGATGAGTTGATTATGCTTTTTTATACGAATTTATGGATTGAGTGTGATATGGGTGATAAGCCGATTGCTATAAATTCATTTGTTAATGGGCGTCATTTTCGTTGGACGCCTAATGATATTTGTCGGATGTTGAATGTTAGAGAAGGAGGTTGGGATTATTTTGGTTGCATTAATTGGAATAATGACATTTTTGGATTGTCTTTGGAAGAGGTTAAGACATTTTTAGGTGTTTGGCCCGATTTCACACTTTTGGCTATGACTATCGAGCTCCGTCTAATATCTATGATTGTAGCGTATTGCGTTTGTGGAAAATCTGTTAAATTGCCAAACAACATGGATTATTTTTTGACCTACAAGTCCAATGTGTCATTGAGTCGGTTACTCAAGGAAATAAGACATTTTCAATGGGAAATTGGATTTGTAAACTGCTTTTACAGCCGAGTCTACCTTCTTCTGAGTTCAACTCCCAAATTATCCAAGATAACTTTGACAATAATAATGTTCAACAAATGCTTAGAATGCGTAAGACAATGCCCAAACGCCCTACTAAGTCGGCTAAAGGTAAAATCACAAGGTTCATCTTCATAACCCTGGATGATATTTTGATGATGAAGAAGCCGAAAGATTGGCGGGTGGTAATGAAGGCAATCCGGAGGGTAATACCGGTGCCGAGGTTCAAAATGATGTTGTTAGAACCAATATTGGAAACCTTCAAGCTCGTTGTACGCCACTTGAAATACGAAATTTGGAGCTTCATCAAGAAAACTCAAGGTTAAAAAAATCGGTTGGCAAATTGAAGAGGTTTATCAAAGAGCTACTTCCAACCGCGTGTTTCTGTTTAGACGAAGAGTGATCCATTTCCTTTGTTGTTATTAGCTTTTGAACTATTTCTAACATTTGTTTGGTATTGACTCTTATATTATCGACTAATTCCCTCTCAATGCGCTACTTTGATGCTAAATTCTACTGTTTTTAATTATGATAATGATGTTTTGATGATTCCAAGGGGGGAGAAACATGTCTTGAGCTTAAAGTCTTTTTGATGAGGTAAAAGAGCTTTTAAAAGCTCACAGAAAAAGCTCTTGGACATAAAAGCTGGAGCTTTTGTAGCTTTTTTCTATGATCAAATACTTTTGTACTCTCGCATTTTATTTAGCTTTGCCTCTAACAAGTTTATTTTGACAGGGAGAGCTTTTAAGCTTTTTTAGACATTCAAAAGCTCTTAAGAAAAGAACTTGAGAAAATGGCTTTTTGGAGCTACAATCCTCTTTATATTTTGCTCATTTATCGATTAAGCATTGTTACTAATGATTTATATTGACAGGATAGTTTTTAAGATGTATAGCTTTTAAGCTATATTGTAAAAGCTGTAGCTTTTTTGCTTTAAATTTCAGCTTTTTTGTGTTTTCATTAAGCTTATTGATAGGGAGAGCTTCTTAAAACTTATTTTGAAAAATCTTGCTCCTTTTCTTGTTAAAACTTTGTGTTTGATAAACCTTGCTTAAAACGGATAGACTACTTTTTCGACCGGAAAACTTATTTGCTCTTGTAAAATTGTTTTGGGTTGTAATCATCAAAAAGGGGAGTTTGTTTGAAAAATATTTTTATCTTGATTTTGATGATTTTGTTTAAATGGATGTTTACACCAAAACAATGTCCCCAAACATTATCAAAATACTCCAAATTGATTTAAATGATTTTTACTAATTTTTTGGAGTATTTCTTGAAGTTTATTTTTGACAAAAATTGGACAACATTTCTGTTTTAAGGTCAACCGATCGCCCTAGAGGGCAACCCGTGCCTGAAAATAAAAAATCGAAACAGAAATGAAACAATGGTCAAAATAGGTTAGGCCAACCGGTTGACCTTGAGGCCGATCGGTGTGGACGACCGATCGACCTGAGATGGCTTGTATTTTACAAATTCTTCTCTATTTCATTTTTGGTTGGGGCTGACCGGTCGAAGCCCTGGTCGATTGGTCCAACCCCCTGTTTAATTAGTTTAAATCTCAGATTAACTTTTTAAATTTTCGAATTTTCAACAGGTCAATCGGTCGACCTATTATTTTACAGCAACATTCTATATATTGTTGAGCCATTATATGCCATGATCTACTTTATATTTCTTAACCATTTTTGTATATCTTTTGATCCTTCTTTTGTAGACAAAAGTGAAGATGAAGGAGCATATGTTGGAGATCCAATCTTGAAGACTCTCTTATAAATAGATGAAGGCTTTGATGGATCAAACCAACAACACAAGCAATACAAACACAAGCAAAACTTCTTGTTCTTAACTTTTATATTCTTGAATATCACATCGTTAACTCAAACAATCAGTGTCATTGGGGGCAGACTAAGTTGGTTATTCAGCAGAGTTAGCCACTCAACAGACTCGATAGAGCTGTTGATAGACTAACTCGTTTGTTTAACCTGAACTTTAACTTGGCTGTGTTGGTTTTATCAGCGGAAGACTTAACACCCTTGGAATTGTTTTAAACTTGTTTTAACACTTGATTTTAGCACTTGGTTATTAATTAGTTGGATAGCAAAAATATAAATTTATAAGCGAGATATAATGTAAGCATGCGAAATGTAAATGTGATGAAAAATAAATGACACGATTGATTATTATAGAGGTTCGAAGATGGGGTAATTCTTCTAATCCTCGCTTCTCCAACTCCCGGAGGAATCCACTATGTAAAAGATCTGTTTACAAAGTGGTCAACAATCTAGAGACAACCTTGGTCACACACCGTGGCTTCTCTTTCGACTCGAACTTCTTCACAGGCGGTGCCTTTACTACTTGACTCACTTTCTCAAGCTCTTGGATTTGATCACGAAGCCCTCCAATAACTTGATCTTGGTTCGACCTTGAACCTTCCTACAATCCTCCTTGGAAAGTAGATCCCTTTTGATTCTTCAAAAGTTTCCTCTTCAACAGATTTGAAGTTGTCTTTCCTTCACACTTGTGTTGGATCGATTTCCTTCGAGTTTCGAGCTTGAGGATTTGCTTGAATATACTTGAGAATATTGCGGGTTAATAGCTTGAATATTGCTTGCTTGTTTGTGGTTCATGTTACCTTTTCTCAATAAATTTCCTCGACCTTTTATAGTGAACTTTTGAAATTTTGCCCGTTGAAGAGATAAGTGATTTCAAAAGTCACTTGTGTTCGTTGGCTTGTCTTTTCTTGATCCCGAACCTTGAGATGTAGACCCTTTCTCGTATTAAATGAATTTGCGGCTTTTCGTGTTCGACACGAGTGCGATGCTTCCCATTGGTTTATTCCTTTTGCACGCTTCGGATGAGCACTTTAAGACCGGCACCATGGAGGTATTACTATATTAAGTAAAGTTCTTGACTTACGTACCTTGATTTATCTCGATTAACTCCTCTTTTTTGCCTTTTGTTTGATAAATGGTTTTATCATGATTTTGATGATTTTGTTTTTATACCAAAACAATGGTTTTAAAGTTTGTCCAAATACTCCTAAATGATTTAAAATGGTTTTAATATTTTCCTGAGTATTTCCTCTAGTTTATTTTCGATAATATTGGACAACACTTTTAATGATTTTATGTCAATGGGTTTTTACATTGAAACTATGTTTCTAAATGTTGTCCTAATACTCCCGATTGGTCTAAAATGCCTTTACTATTTTTCGGAGTATTTATTGGAATTTATCGAACAACACTTTTTGTGTTAATGTGTTATTTCATCAAAACTATATTTATAATGTTGTCCTAAATACTCCCGATCGATTTAAAATGTTTTTTACGAATTTTTCGGAGTATTTCTTGAGGTTTATTTTTGACAAAAATCGGACAATATTTCATTTAGGAGGTCGACCGGTCGACCAAAGAGCGGCAAATGATACAGGAACGAGTTTCTTGAAATAGAACTCGCGGAACTATCAAAATCGGTCGGGTGACCGGTCACCATGGTGGGCGACCGTTCGCACCCTAGGGCGACCGGTCGATCCTCTTTGGACCGGTCACCCGTGTAAAATTTGTTGTGTTCTTTTTCTAATCTTATTAGTGCGCGACGTCGCCCTCTAGTCTGACAAAATTCTAACCGTTGTGCGGAGACAACTTTTCCTAATTTGTGGGATTGATTTCTAACAACAATAATCTTGATTTTAATTGCAAATTTTTGTAAATATCAGATTCCAAGAGGAGCCTATCAAATATAAATCATCTCCTATAAATAGAGGAAGATTTGAAGCACAACAACAAGAGAGAACAACACAACACAACAAGATATTCTCAAGCAAACACTTGGTCTTTCCTTGTTATTATTCTTGTTGTAATTTGCCTAGTTTATCACTTTCATATCCTTGAGGTCTAGGCTATTATTGATTGCACTTGCACTCAATTGTATAATTCATTATCGAGTTGTAATCTTGAATTTTCGGGTTATCATTCAACACAAGATATCCTTGTGAGTGTTCTTGTGGTAAGAACACACTTGGGTGATCTAGGTGTTAGGTGTAAGAAGATTGTGGTAATCTTCTTCTTGAGGTGTTGAAGAATTTGGTATTCTTCAAGGTTGAAGATTGTGGTAATCTTCACAAGGTGCCGTGGAGATTGTGGTAATCTTCAAGAGAGATTGTGGTAATCTCAAAGGTGGTGTTGACGAAGAGTGTGGTGCTCTTCAAGGTGTTGTTGTAAGGTGTTGTATTAATTTTGGTAATTAATAAAATCTTTTTCTTTTTGAAATCCATCCCTGATATCTTTGGGGTGGTAGAGATTAGGCCCTAGGTGGTTGAACCTCTATAAATCGACGTGTGTTGTTTACATTCCGCACCTTAATTATTGTCTTTGAGCTTTCGGTTTGAAAAAGAGGGTAAAATCGAAAAGATGGAGATAATCTATTCACCCCCTCTAGATTATCGTAGCCGCTTGGACTTACAAGTGGTATCGAGCCAAACTCTTTGGCAAGCTCATTTCACATTGCGAGTGAAGAGGAACGATCGTCGGCTACGAATGAAGCTCACCTTCCTAGCGCCTCCACCACCAAGCCACCACTATTTGATTCCAAAAATTTTTCATTTTGGAAAGAAAGAATGGAATGTTATTTACAAGGTTGCGGGTTCAATATTTGGAACATCGTCATCAATGGAGAATCCATTCCGATGAAAGACACACCAAACACCTCCAAAGCTCTCAAGGAGCTCAATGATGAAGAAAAGAAAATCATCTCCTTAAATGGTAAAGCTCTCCATATTTTATATTGTTCACTTACCAAGTTGGAGTTTGATCATATTGTAGGAATTCGATCGGCACATGAAGTATGGCAAAATTAGAAGCCATCTATGAAGCATATGCAAATGAAAGGAGCAACTCAAAAGCATCTACTTCTCAAATGGATACAAGGTCAAATCTTAGGAACAAACCTTTTACAACTTCCAACTACGAAGTAGTCGAACAATGTCTTATGGGCATCGAAGAAAAACGAGGTATGTCTTAAACCCTCTACTTCATATGATATTGTTATACAAAATGATTATAGTGATTTACAAGATGATTTTGATGACCTTCAAAATGAATTCCAAAGTTTACTTGTTAAGTACAAAAATTTGAAAAAGGAATTCAATGTTTTGAAAAATGAAAAGGATAGTTTATCTACTTCCTATGAATCACTATCATGTGCTCACACCACCACACTTAACAAGGTTAGAAACCTTGAAAAAGAAAATAGTACTCTTGTTGAGGAGATTAATTGTATGAAAAAGGATTTATCAAAATCCAACTTGAGTACCGATAAATTGATCAAGATTATTGATACTCATAATTGTGAAAAAGGACTTGATCATAAGCCTAGTGTTGTTAATTATGTGAAAAGAAATCAAGTCCCTATGCATGTTGGTCATTATGCTCCAAAAATTATTACTTGTTTCTATTGCGGTAAGAAGGGTCATACGGTAAATACTTGTCGGGCTAGAAATAGCTCTAATTATTGTTGGAGACCTAAAAGTCTCAAGACTAATCCCAAAGGACCCAAGCACTTGAGGGTACCACAAAACGATGTTATATTAGGTACCCGACGGATTAATAATCGAAGAAAATTCATGCCGCCAAGGAGACATCAAATGAACATCTCATTTGATCAAAGAAGGAGAAAACATTTTCAACAAAGTAAATTTCCAAGAAGAGGATATAATCAAAAATGGGAAGAACACAATCCTTGGAAATGGCAAAGACATCATCAACAAGATGATTTTCCAAGAGAGAGACATTATCAATGGGCGGACATAATCCTTGGAAATGGAGCAATAGAAAGAGTTATCATCAACAAAATGATTTTCAAAAGGGAAGATACCATCAACAATGGGAACGACACAACCCATGGAAATGGCGAAATTGGTAAACCGTATCTCCCTATTTAAATATGCATTTTTTTGCATGTTTTTATTTGTGTCTTTATTGCAATATGAGTTTTCATATTTTTAAAATTTAGGTCTTCAATATATTTGTGCGTTTCAAAATATTTTTGAAAAGAAGACCTTGCATGATGTTTCTAAAACTTTTGTGCATTTAATTAGACTTATGTGGTTTATTATCTCCTTTGTAGTTATATAGCACAAGCATGCTTAAGATATCTCTCATTGCTTAGCCTACACATGTATTATTGTGTTTGTGCAAAATTTGGTTTAAGAATTGTGTAGGATTTACATATCTCTCTACATATGGTTATCTACTCGTAATATATCAAGAGAAACATGAACTATCGAGATACGCTCATTATTGTTATTCATCTCATAGACTCGATACATGTTGTGCCATATGCCTATGTGCTTATACAAGTGCCATTAAGAGGATGTTTTGATTTTTGAAAAGGCACTATTTGATATAGCTTGTTTTATCCAAGATTTGTAAAAGATTATATTTTGTTTTGATAAAACAATTGATCTACTAAGTTATGCATTTTATTGCACATATAAATGCCACTATTCTTGATACTTATGTCAAACCTCTTGTTCATATGATTCTTGTAAATGAGGTCTCAACTATGTGCTCTCTTATTGTCAAATTTCAAAAGAGACCTTATGTAGCTTTCTTAAGCTTATTTGAACTTGAATGATTTATTAAACTCTTGATGATGCATAGTATGTGGTGCTTAAAATAGTGTATCTATTATTCGATATTACCATGCTCGTGTGCAAAATATCTTGTTAAGATTTTGCAGAAATTTGTGATATTTCGCAACAAGTTTGATGAACAAGACAAGATTAGTAGCTCAATGATATTGTCAAGAAGAAGGTAATGATTTTGATGTAATATTTGCACTCACAAAGATATTTAGAAGTTATTTGCACTTTACTTGCCCATTCTTGTTTTGAGAAAATTTCAAGCTTTACCAAATGGATGTTAAATCCAATTTTCTAAATTGTTTTATTCAAATAGAAGTCTATCGGAGTTTAAATTTTTTAGGCCAAATGATTTTTATAAAAGGCCTTGTACGGTTGATACAAGTACCCGTATATGGTTTGATAGACTTAGCTATTTTTGAAAAATAATTTTACAAAAGGTAAAGTTGATACTACACTTCTTGTTTTGAAAAAGGGCAAAGTTGTTTACTTGTGCAAATTTATGTTGATAATATTTTTGGTGCTACTAATGAATATTTGTGCAAGATATTTTTCCAAGTCAATGCAAGGTGAACCTAAGATGATCATGATGAGGAAGCTCAAATTTGATCATTGGAATTCAAGTTCAACAATGCCAAGAAGGTGATTATATTCCACACTCAAAAGAAGAAGTGAGGCATTGAAGAAGAAAGAACCATTTCAACCTATATGGCCACAAATGTGAAAATTGACAAAGGTTGAGTTAGACATGTTGATTGACAAACGAATTCGAGGTATGTTTATTCGTTTATTACTCCTTAGACTTCGACATTCTATATGCCTTATGTCTATATGCTCGACTTAAAACAGTCCCAACGAATCTCTTTAAAGTGCCGTTAAAAGAAATTCTCAAATACTTGTAAGGCACTTCTTCTTACGACTTGTTCATTCAAAGTTTTAAAACGTTATTATTTTTCGGGATAACAAGTCCATTGTAAATTTTATTTTTCAAATATGGTTCGTCATAATCGAACTAAACATATTAAGATTCGATATTTTTTTAAGGGATTGCATGATTTAACAAAAACTTGAGATGTGTTTAATTCTATCTCAAGGATAACTCGCGGACTTTTTAATCGCTCACCGCCGAGTATTTTACCTCATTTCGAGCTTGATTATGACATAATGTATATTGAATGAGGTCTACGTTTGCATTTTGCACGTTTTCAAAACTTACGGGCGAAAAATCGGATTTTTGGATCAAATTTGAATTTCAAAAATAGAACAGAACCAGTGGGCTGCCAGGGCAGGGGCCGACCGGTCGCCCACTAGCTCGACCGGTCGCCCTATGCCCTGAGCGGTCGCCCACTGCAGAAAATTGGTTAAAACCGTCTCTGTTCTTGTATTTTGGCAGTTTAAGGTTTTTCCTCTCATTTTTCGTCCCCTTTGCCAAATTCACACAAATTTCACTCAAAATTTGTTTTCATGCATTCAATTCATATCTTGGACCTTATATAGTATGTTTATCATCATCATCGCTCATCTTTACCGATCGAATGGTAAGAATTTTCTTTTCTTTGCTCAATTAGGTTGAACCATGAGCTTGTGGCTTTCTTGTATATTTCTTGATGAAATTATCTTATGATCATGATGAGCTTAGTTGTTATATTGTATTGTATGATGTTTGATGTGAATTGGTGATGAAAAGTTTTGGCTTGATTCATTTACAAGGGCTCTATACAACTTTTTTAATTTTTACGCCCACAAAGTGTTCGATGAAATGTCACAATGAAAATTTCAATTTCTACATGATTCTCTTGCTTCCAAAAGTCTTAAATACTTATTGAGATCATGTCTTGGCATATAAAACGAGCGTATGAACTCTTCATGATACATTTCTCCCATTTTTTTTGGTTTTTAAGCCTAAATTGTTCAAAGGTTGATAAACCGTTTCTTTGGCGCACTTTGATTTAATTGTATGATGTTTTTATCATCCTAACATTCTTTTTGATGATTCCAAAGGGGAGAAACATGATATTGGCTCGTTAGCTCAAAGAAGCTAATAAAAGCTCGAGAAAGAAGCTATAAGCTATTGCTTCTTAAAGCCATAAGTTGTGGATTATATTTAGTCCATTTGTTATATGATGGACTTATACACTTGTCTAATGATGTTTTGTTGACGGGGGAGCTTATAAGCTCTTGTACTTAAGTTCATATGTAAAAGCTAAAGTTTTTAGCTTGTGGTTGATTGCTTTTACATTACTTTTGTTGTGCATATTGATAGGGGAGCTTTTGCTATATATCTTTAATATCTCTACTCCCATCCTTGTGATTATATTGCGTGGAATGTTGTCGCTCACAACGGATAGTTCCTTTTAACCGGTGAAATTATTTTGTTTTCAAAATCGACCTCGTTAAAATTATTTTGGTTTGTAATCATCAAAAAGGGGATATTGTTTGATAAATGGTTTTATCATGATTTTGATGATTTTGTTTTTATACCAAAACAATGGTTTTAAAGGTTGTCCAAATACTCCTAAATGATTTAAAATGGTTTTAATATTTTCCTAGGAGTATTTCCTCTAGTTTATTTTCGATTATTGGACAACACTTTTAATGATTTTATGTCAATGGGTTTTTACATTGAAACTATGTTTCTAAATGTTGTCCTAATACTCCCGATTGGTCTAAAATGCTTTTACTATTTTTCTGAGTATTTATTGGAATTTATATCGGACAACACTTTTTGTGTTAATGTGCTATTTCATCAAAACTATATTTCTAATGTTGTCCTAAATACTCCCGATCGATTTAAAATATTTTTTACGAATTTTTCATAGTATTTCTTGAGGTTTATTTTAGACAAAAATCGGACAATATTTCATTTAGGAGGTCGAACGGTAGACCAAAGAGGCGGCCAGGTACACTGGGAACGAGTTTCTTGAAACAGAACTCGCGGAACTATCAAAATCGGCCAGGGTGACCGGTCACCATGGTGGGCGACATCGCACCTAGGGCAACCAGATCGACCCCACTTTGGACCGGTCACCCCGTGTAAAATTTCTGTGTTCTTTTTCTAATCTTATCGATGTGCGACAAGGTCGCCTCTAGTTTGACAAAAAATTTTAACCGTTGTGCGTGACATCTTTTCCCTAATTTGTGGGATTGATTTCTAACACTATAATCTTGATTTTAATTGCAATTTTTTGTAGATATCGATTCCAAGAGAGCCTATCAAGTATCAATCATCTCCTATAAATAGAGGGAAGATTCGAAGCACAACACAACAAGATATTCTCAAGCAAATATTTGGTCTTTCATTGTTATTATTCTTGTTGTAATTTGCCTAGCTTATCACTTTCACATCCTTGAGGTCTAGGCTATTCTTGATTACACTTGCACTCAATTGTATAATTCATTATCGAGTTGTAATCTTGAATTTTTGGGTTATCATTCAACACAAGATATCCTTGTGAGTGTTCTTGTGGTAAGAACACACTTGGGTGATCTAGGTGTTAGGTGTAAGAAGATTGTGGTAATCTTCTTCTTGAGGTGTTGAAGAATTTGGTATTCTTGAAGGTTGAAGATTGTGGTAATCTTCACAAGGTGCCGTTGGAGATTGGTAATCTTCAAGAGAGATTGTGGTAATCTCAAAGGTGGTGTTGAAGAAGAGTGTGGTGCTCTTCCAAGGTGTTGTTGTAAGGTGTTGTATTAATTTTGGTAATTAATAAAATCTTTTTTTTTTTTTGAAATCCATCCCGGATATAATGGGGTGGTAGAGGATTAGGCCCTAGGTGGGTTGAACCTCTATAAATCAACGTGTGTTGTTTACATTTTGTACCTTAATAATTGTCTTTGGGCTTTCGGTTTGAAAAAGAGGGTAAAATCGAAAAGATGGAGATAATCTATTCACCCCCTCTAGATTATCGTAGCGCTTGGACTTACACCTTTTCCCGGGTGACTTAGTCTGCTCCAATCATTGGATGACTCATCCATCACTTCAACTTGAGACTTGGCTTCTTGAATTGACTTGATTGACTCTTCACACACACCGCTTCACAACCGATACACCTTCATCGAGTTCTTGACTTCTCTTCTTAGCCATACTCAACCGTCTCGCAGTGGAGTCTTCATTCGATCTTGATTGACTTCTTGTATTTCCGGCCCTAGGCGACTTGACTCGGCTTTTCCAAATTCTATCTATTACAAAGTAAATTACAAGGAAAATGGGGTGCCAACTTTCTAGTTTAAGTTTTACATGGCATCCATCAAAATCTACAAAATAAATTTCCCAACACTAGGCTTGATTCTTGATTATACATGCAATTCAAAGTTGTATACTTCTTTTGAGGTGTAATATTGAATTGTTTTCAATCATCCAAAACAAGACATCATTGTTAGCGTTCTTGTGGTAAGAATACACTTGGGTGATTTTAGGTGTTGAAGAGTGTGGTACTCTTCATTGGTGTAACAAGATTGTGGTAATCTTCATAGGTGGTGTTGTAAGAAGAGTGAGGTGCTCTTCAAGGTAAATGTTGTAATAGTTTGATATCTATTAATAAATCTTTTTCCTTTTTCGAAATCCATTTCGAACATACCGGTGTGGTAGAAAATTAGGCCCTAGGTGGGTTGAACTTCTATAAATCATCGTGTGTTGTTTACATTTCCGTAGTTCATTTTTGTCATCATTCTCATATTCGAAAAAGAGGGCGAAAATTGGAAAATTGTGATAATCTATTCACCCCACCTCTAGATTATCGTAGCCACTTGGACTAACAAATCTTTCTTCACGTAACGAACTCTCCAGTAATTTCTCAATTTGATCCAGTTTTGAAATTTTCACATGGATTTTGGCCATTTCCCCCCGCAACTCCTCAACACCCTTCTCTATCGCCTCAATGCGTGAAACGATATGTGTGACAAGTATGGACTGGAATTTGGTAGAAAAAGATCCGGCAAGTCGGACCATTTGATAGATCATCAATGGTAGGATTGTCGCAAAGAAAAGTGAATAAGAAATAATAAAATATGTGAAGTAACGCTAATGAACCAACATGAAAATAATCTCCGTTCCCAGCGTAAATCCGCAAATTAATTCTTCTCCAAGTATATGGTTCTTATGATAAGTCCGCAATAAATAGACTAACCTACGGGCTTAGAGACCAATAATAAGAAATAAGTAAACCCTAATTAACCTAGAAAATAACTCAACTAGGAAATAACAATTAACATTAATTAAACCTAGCTGAACTAGGAAATAACAACTAACCTTAATTAAACTAGCACTAATTAAACTAAATAACTTTAATTAAATAATGAAAATCGATATGTAACAACCTCTTTCCTCTATGAGAGTGAAAGCTTCTCCCTTATCTTGTGTGAGTATTTTTATCGATCGTATGAATATTTTATTTTAATAAGTTGGGAGTTGTGGTGGATGAGAGGAGATAAATTTCAAAGAAACTGAAAGATACGGGGTTCGAATCTGGTGTACATCTTTACAAAGGGTGAGCGATACCACTTGAGCTACAAGCTCGTGGTTTGATCGTATGAAAATTATTTGGCTTGGTTTGGACGAGTTTGGATGTTCTTCGTTAGATCTGATTGGGAGAGAGCTTGAATTATTGGTCGCCCGCTTCTCTATTGGTCGTGCACATTGGCGGAGACAAGGGGAGGCAATATTGGGCCCCGCCCAGGTTTGTCTTATTTATCTCGGCAGTGTTAAGATTTTTTTAAAAAAGTAGTTATAGTTTATATAATTTTTTTCGCAATTGGTCGTGCAATAGTCACTCCATGGAAAAATTCGTTGACATATAAGCCGAATCTGGGACTTGATATACTATCAATTTTTTTTCTATGTCCTCGTCTTCTATTTTTTGTTTGTATCCTCTATTTCTGGATGTTTTGGAGGATATTTTATGTTGAATAAAATAAGTGATGTTGCAGATGATGTTGCAGTGTATCTACAATTTATTTAATACAATTCTCCATAAAAGAAGAAAAAAAAAAAAACTCAACCTTGAATTCACCAATTTATTGAGTTGTGACATGTTATAGATCTTAAACATATTGTTTTCCTTTAAATTTGGTTATTATACATTAAATTTGAATCTCAGATTCAATTCATAGAGTACAACTAATTAATTACATCATATCTTAAATATAATAAAAAAAGATAATATATAAATGAACTAACACCAACAAAACCTAATGCCTTGTAATATAGACTGAAAAGTATTATATATGCATATCTGTCACGTGCTTCTTTTTCTCATCTTGCTTTGCCATAATTAAGGAGGCATCTTGACCATGTAATAGGTCGAGAGATTGCTAATAAATTTTTATTTTGTAAAAGTGTTCACCTTTGGCAATGTCGCATATATAAAATGATGTTAATTATTAGGGTTAATTTCGATTTTTTACTCACAAATATGTCTACTTATTGGCCTACTTATTGCTTTTCGTACTCCACGTACCGACCTCATCAAACTTGGGTTAACTTTTTTAATCATGTTTTATGCATTTAATTCGTTAGCTACGTTTGCCGTCATTTGTATATGCTTTCCATTTCTAAGCTTTAGATTTTTCAAAGAAGTAAAAGCTTTAAACTTGTTATACGGTAATATTTTTTTATACCTGTAATATTAATCAAAATTTTCAAATCAGCATTACTGGTCCTGGATAGTGAATAACTAGACCTTCTTTTACATCCATTATTTTCAACAAAATAATTAATCAAAGTAAAAATTTAACTTTAATTATCTTATAGAATTATTAAGAATAATGTAAATTAATATATTAAACTTTTAACAGTTCATGAATTAATTTAATAATATAATAAGTGATACATAAAATTTTAATCACCAATGATTATCTTACAAAAATATATATCAAGGAGCAAAATTCAAAACTAATTATTCAAAGAATAAATTAAAAAAGAAATAAAAAATTAAAAAAATAGCAAGAACGGATTAAAGTTATTTGCAGCAACATCATTCAACGGACAGTAAAAATTCTTTCAAACATCAAATACAAATTTGATTTTTCATCAATTTCCAGAAATTATGGTCATCATTCGTACCCCCTATATTCCAATGAAGCTTTGAGACGAGATATTCTTCGTCTGCATATTTTTTATCGGAATATTCCAAATTAACTTATAACACAATTAATTAGGTTGTTTGTCACGTAATCTTAATTAAGAGTTTAGGACTGTAATTTGAGTGTAGATGTGGTGAGGAGGTATAATCCGACATCAAATTTCAGTTAGGCAGTGGTTGGTGTTTTATGTTTGTGACTTGAATTATATAGTTGGACCAGGGCTGATCCTAGCAATTTTTTGGCCTGAGTCGAATCTTAAAATTATGCCTCCTTTTTTTTTTTTACAAACTAAAATTTTTTGGATGAAAACTTCAAATTGTTGAGCACTACTTCATTATTTGCTTTAGAAAATCTTCTTCCTTTTTAAACTTTTTCCTTCTCTCTTCTTTTTCCCCCTCTTTTTTTATTTTCTCCTCCTTCCTCTTCTTTTTTCCCTATGTTTTCTTTACTTAGTTTTTTTTCCTCAAATCTCACGAATGTTTTTATCCTACAAATTTTATGTTTGTACACTTGTAACCAAATCCCACGTTTCCAATTATTGTAGGATTCCTTGTTTTCAATCTTTTGCCTTTTAAATTTTAAATTGGGAAAATTTAACCTTGGGCCTTAAGGAAAATTAAATTGAGATTTTGTTAGAACCTAGAAAGAATTAAGTCTACAAGACCCAAGAGAAAATGGGTCTTTCATTCTTGGTGGAGAGATTTTAAATTTTTATCGAGAATTAAAGAAAAAAAAATCTGCAACCAGGCAGTTTCAAACACTGGAGAGGGAGATGGAGAGATAAAAGTCCAGGCATTAACCACTGGGCAACAAACTTAATTGTACAATATCTCATATATTTTATGCGTACTATATATATAAAAGGTATACACAAAATTTTGGGCCCCTAAATTTTGTAATTTTTGTGGGCTCGAGTCGACCGACTCGCTCGACTAATGTCAGGAGCGACCCTGGTTGGACCATATTGGCTTTATCCTCAATAGGAAAGGCATGAGTAGCATCTTCATGCCAAACTTAAATCGAACTATTCAATATATCATTGAACCTCTTCGCATTTAACAAATACGAACCGTAGAAACTTGTGTACCTGCCCTAAATTGAATCACTTCGCATTTAACAAATACGAACCGTAGAAACTTGTGCACCTGTCCCAAACAAAAACGCATTTATAATCTAGGAACGAAAACTACTTTGAGGTTAAGATTAACCGGATGGAAACTGTGGCTCGTTGCTTAGTGACAGAACCTTCTATTATGTACCATCCTATTATGGTAAGATTCGGGTAAGGATCGAATGGATTAAGAACGCAAAGACAAAGATTTGCGGAAGAAATTAGGGAAATTAGGAGAAAATTGCATGTCAATCAGAGGGTGTGTCTGGGTACCTGCTAATTAGGTTTTGATAGCCAACTAGAATGATTAAAAACGTTAATGTTGATTCAATTTTAATTTGATGAGGTCGGTATATAAGGTACAAATATTATATATACTTGGAATAGTTTGTATTGTGGTTTTTGGCCCACATATATAACTTGTCAATATGTACTCTAGTTTTTGTAGAGGAAAACAAGTGGGCTTATTAATTAGAATCTCTAGTCTAGTCCAAGTGGGCCTTTGATTGCACTTATATATATATATATATATATATATGTTTAGTTGAAAATGAGATCACCCTCCTTAGGTGAGGCAGTGTGGACTCATCTTACCCATTGATCATAAAAAATGAAGGGATGTGATTAATTCAGTTTTTTAATTATTTCCTAATTTTCACTGATTTTAAGGGTAAGATTGTAATTTTGTAATTCAAATTAGTGGTCCCAAATGACTTTATGGGTCAAATTGACACTGCTATAGGATTTTGTGGCGGAATTTAAGGAACCCTTTTCTTTTCCAAATATTTTTATTTTACAAAGATAGTTAGGGTTCTTCTACTACATAATTAGACATCAACTAATGCATATTTAGTTATTTTGTTGGCAATCTTTTACGAAAACAAGACATAATTGAATATAACGTCTTCGCATATGTAGCTATACTACACCGCATAAATAGGTTCAATATAATGTATATTTAGTTATGAAAATGGGATATTGCTTTTGGAAATTATAAAAATGGGATTTTACATAATGTCGCATATTTAGTTATTCCACAATGCATAGATAGTTTTCGGATAATACATAGTTAGTTGATTTTGTTGTATAGTTTATGACGTCTTACATAGTTGGATCTCCATCATTGTACTACATATTAGTTTTTTACGCTGCATAGATAGTTTTCAGATAATGCATATTTAGTTGAGTTTTGTTGCATATTTAGTTTTCGAACTCACTGCTCGTTATTTCTCTATAATATTGCACCGATTTTTCTTGTTTTTTCTCTCGTAATTTTCATGAACCGTAATTTTCGAGTTCTTCACGCTTTTCTTTATTTGCATTAATGGAGGAATGAATGAGAGAGAGAGAGAGAGAGAGAGAGAGAGAGAGAGAGAGAGAGAGACGTGAGATTGGGGAAATTGGGAGATGTATGAGAGAGAAAGAAATTTGATTCCATTTTTGTAATTAACTTGTTATGTTATTTTACCCTACTACCCTTATATTGATTAAAGTAATATTTTAATATATTTTTATCCATTAAATCATACCCATTGATTAATAGTGGGGATGGTTGAGATTAGTCCATTGTGTCTCACTAGAGACATACATGGTCTCACTTGATCCTTCCCATATATATATATATATATATATATATATATATATATATATATATATATATATGTAGGATTTGGTTCAAATGAGACCACCCTCCTTAGGTGAGACAGTGTGGACTTATCTTACCCATTGATCTTAAAAAATGAAGGGATGTAATTAATTCAGTTTTTTTAATTATTTCCTAATTTTCGCTGATTTTAAGGATAAGATTGTAATTTTGTAATTCAAATTAGTGGTCACAAATGGATTTTATGGGCTAAATGGGCTGAAATTGACACTGCGATTTTGTGGCGAATTTAAGGAACCTTTTTCTTTCCAAATATTTTTATTTTACAAAGATAGTTAGGGTTCTTCTACTTTGCATAATTAGACATCAAATAATGCATATTTAGTTATTTTGTTGACACTTTTTTACGAAAACAAGACATAATTGAATATAGCGTCGCATATGTAATTATACTACACTCGCATAAATAGGTTCAATATAATGTATATTTAGTTATGAAAATGGGATGTTGCTTTTGGAAATTATAAAAAATGGGATGTTACATAATGTACTACATATTTAGTTATTCCACAATGCATAGATAGTTTCTAAATAATACATAGTTAGTTGATTTTGTTGCATAGTTTATGACGTCTTGCATAGTTGGATATATTGTACTACATATTAGTTTTTCTACGCCGCATAAATAGTTTTGGATAATGCATATTTAGTTGAGTTTTGTTGCATATTTAGTTTTCGAACTCACGCTCGTTATTTCTCCGTAATATTGCACCGATTTTTCTTATTTTTGTTGGAAAATTTATTGTTTAGATTTTGATGAATGCCATGTAAATCTTAGACTAGAAAGTTGGCACCCCATTTTCCTTGTAATTTGTATTGTAATATAGGTCATATTTAGTGAGTCAAGTCGCCTATGCCTGGACATACAAGAAATCAATCAAGATCGGATGAAGACTCCACTGTGTAGCAAAATTGAGTGTGACAAGGAAGAGATATCAAGAACTCGATGAAGGAGTATCACCGTGATACTGTTGTAGAAGAGTCACCAAGTCAACCAAAGAAGTCAACCCAAGTCAAGTTGAAGTGACAGATGAGTCTCTCAATCATTAACAGATGAGTCTCTCAATCCGTTGCATAGAAAGTCAAGAATATTACCTAAACAAGTAATACTTCCATGTTGCCATGTCTTAAAGTGCTCGATCCCGAGAAGCGTGCAAAAGGAATAAACCAATGGGAAGACTCGCACCTTGTGTCGACTAAAAAGCTATATGTTCATTTAATACGAGGAAATGTCAATATCAAGGATCGCAACAAGACAAGCCAAAGAACATAAGTGACTTTTGCAAATCGTCTATCTCTTCAACGGGCGCGATTTTTGAAAGTTCGCTATAAAGTGAGAAATCACTTTGAGAGAGGTTACCTCAACCACGAACATTCAAGCTATTATTTGAATCAGTAACTGCAAAATTCTCAAGTTATTCAAGCAAATCATCAAGCCTAAATTTCAAGGAAATCGATCCAACACCAAGTTGTGAAGGAAAGACAACTTCAAACTCAAGAAGAAAAATTTTGAAGAATCAAAAGGGGTCTACATTCCAAGGAGGATTGTAGAAAGGTTCAAGGTCGAACTAGTCTCGAGTTATTGGAGGGCTTCGTGATCAAATCCAAGAAGCTTGAGCAAGTGAGTGAAGTAGCAAAAGACAAACGCCTGTGAAGAAGCCGAGCCGGACGAGAAGCCACCGTGTGTGACCAAGGCATCTCCGGATCGAGTCCAAAGGATCAAGTCGGATGTGTGATCAAGACTTGTATCTCGCACCGATAACCACTCAGACTCGATCAATACTTAGTGGATTCCTCCAGAATTGAAGAAGAGAGGATTAGAAGAATTACCCCATCTTCGAACCTCTATAAAAATTATTGTGTCATTTACTTTTCAAAGATTTAATTTCTCAGATATCATTTTATATCTGATAATTTGCTATCCAACTGATAAATAACAAAGTGCTAAAACCAAGTGTTAAAATAAACTTAAACCAAACTTAAGGGTGTTAAGTCTTCCAATAAAATTACATCACAACCAAGTTTAAGTTTAGACTAAACAAATGAGTTATTCTATCAACAAATCAATCTAGTTTGTTGAGTGGCTAACTCTCTTGGTTAACTAACTTAGTCAGTCCACCAAGGACTTAGTTGTGTATTTAACTCGTATTATTTTAAAAGGACTAAAATCGAAAAGTTGGTAATGTTTATTCAACCCCCTTCTAAACCTCACCCACACTCCTTGGGACCTACAAGTGGTATCGAGTGGTTGGTTCATTGAGCCTTCCACACCGGTTACCGAACTAGATCTCCAATCTTTCACAGAAGTTTTTAACACTTGTTCTTTCAAAAGCCATTTTTTTAATAGAAAAGTTATTATCATGGAAGTAAATTTGACACGCATTCCTATGTTCACCATTGAAGAGTTTGATGACTGGAAAATACGTATGCAGGCTCATCTATCAGCTTTACATGACGAGATGTGGATAGTGATAGAGGATGGGCCACCGCAAATAATGAAGGTGAATACAATCGCAAGGAGAGTCAGAATCAAGGAGAAGAGGTCGCTCCTCTAGACCACTATGGTTGAAAAACCAAGAGTCAATGGACAAATGATGACAAAAAAGATACAACCTAGACAATGTGGCCAAAGATATACTCTACAAGACTTTGACAAAGCCATGTTCAACAAAGTCAAATCTTGCAAGACAACAAAGAAATCGGGATAAACTAACTTTAATTTGTGAAGGATCTCGAGCAAATTAAGGAAAACAAATTATCTGTTGTTGTTCAAAAATTTGATAACTTTAAAATTCTTGCAAAGTGAGACAACGGATCACCGGATGCTAGATTCACTTTGAAATTAAAAATGAGCTCTCAAAGACTTGGAAAGGAATACACACAAAAGGAAATGTGTATGAAGATACTAAGGAGCCTTCCAGCTGAGTGGGAAATGAAGACCATGGCTTTAAGGCACTCGATGGACCTATCAAAAACATCCAATCATGAATTGTTCTCAGACCTCAAAGCTTATGAATTTGAGCTGAGAAGAAAAGATCAAGAGGAGATAGTTGTACCCAAAACAGCTGCACTTATAGTCAAGGATGGGAAGAGAGCTGAGACCAAAGAAATCATTGACCAGGAGGAGATTGCGCTGATGGTTAAAAGATTCAACAAGTTCTTCAACAAGAACTACAAAAGAAATAAAGGCGAATCCTCCAGAAGACATTCAGCTCCCTCCAAATTAAGGGAAGATAGGACACTAAAGAGAGCTGAGTATCAGAAGGTCGAATATCAAAGACCTGACAACCCAAGAAATGAGAGAGCGACCAAAAAGTTGAAAACATGTGTTGGAATTGCAGAAACCAGACACTTTGCTATCGATCATCCATATCCTGTAGTCAATAAATACAGGAATGAAGAAGAAAGAAGAGTTTCCAGAGAAAGAAGACAAGAAAAGAAAAGGGCAATGTTGGCTGCTGAGACTGCTGAAACAGCTAAGTCAAAAGAAGCAACAGACTCAGAGAGTAGTGAAGCTTACTACTCAAGTGATTCTGAAGAAGAAGCTATGATTTGTCTAATGGCTAAAGAACAAGAACAACCTAACCAAAAAGATGAGGTGCACTCTAACTCATCTCACTCAGATTCTAGTGATAGTGATTGTGACACACACACTTCGTCACCTACTGATCTTTATGATTCATTAGGCAAAATGATGAAAGACTTTGAGCACATTAAATCCTCACACACACTATTAAATGAGGAAAACAACCACTCAAAAAGCCAAAACTCACAAATGACTAAGGAGCCGAGTACTCTAAGTCACATAGCCGATGAGAACAAAGAGTCAAGGCCGAGAATGCTAAGCTAATAAAGCAGAGATAGCTACTATAGAAAAGAGAGAAAATGATCTCAAAAATGTGATTGCTTCATTCACAAAGGCATCTAAATCATTGGATAACCTTATCATGAGCCAAAAAAGAATGTGGAGACAAGACAGGCATAGGATTCAATTCCTTTGTGCACAAATAAACTCCAAGAGTGATCTTGGAAAAAGGATCTTCAAGTAATGAAGCATCTCAAAAATCCAAGACACCAAATGTTGCACACACATTCATTCCAAAGCACAATCACAAACAAACTGGCCTTGGATATATAGGAAAAGGAAAATGACCAATTGAGTATCTTTGAAAGGACAATGAGAAGAAATCCAAAGAGAGTTCCTCAAAGAAACTCCAAACAGAAGTACTCTGTGAAGAAGAAACAGAGCTAGCGAGAATCCCCCAAGTTCTATCAAAGGAGCACAAATGATGGGAATGGTAGGAACTACCCAAGCCAAGTTGATTGGAATAATGTGAAATATCACCAAGACCTATGGAATACATGCCAAAATGGCAAAGACCTAGAACTCAAGAAAGGTCATTCCAAAGGAAAAAGAGATATCATCAAAGACACATATGCACCCAAGCACTACACTTAGAGATATCACAACTACCCAAAGAAGGCAATTGCTAAAACACACACACAGGCATATAGACAAAAGAGACAAAACCCGTATGAACCTAAAGCCCCCAAGCAATTTGCCAAAGTGAATTATGATTATGGCACGTATAGATGGCAACCTCTTAGAGTCGATCATTTGGCTATAGGTTGGTTGGATCATCTTACAAAGACTAACCCCTCGGACCCAGGCAAGTATGGGTACCTAAAAACTAATTTCCTTGATTGCGGTTCAAGGAACAGTGAGTGCTAAGGAACCTGGTACATGGATAGTGGTCATTCCCGGACACATGACAGGAATAAGAAAAATCACAAAATTCAAGGAGATTAGAGGTGCAAAAGTCATATTTGGAGGAAATGAAGCTCCGGGGAAATAAGAGGCACTCGGATCCATCAATAAAAATGAATTAGAAATCACAGATGTTGCATATGTCGAAGGCCTCAACTTCAACTTGTTAAGCATCGCCAACTCGTGACATGGGCTATAATGTTTGATTCAATATGGGAGTGTGCCAAATCAAAGACACTCGAATCAAATGAAGTAGTGTTGCAAGGATCCGCACAAAAGAACATGTATGTGGTAGATTGGTCGACGCCACACCAAGCACTTGTCTGCTAGCAAAAGCACAAATTAATCTAGTTGGATGTGGCACAAGAAGTCGAGTCATCTGAATTTCAAGACAATTAACAAGCTTGCAAGGAGTCATCTTGTAGAGGGACTAACAAGAAGGAAAGTGTTTGTGATGCATGCCAGATGGGAAAGCAAATCAAATCATCATTCAAAGAAAAGTCAAGTCCATCTTCAACAAGGATACTGCATCTGTTGCATATGGATCTATTTGGTCCAGTTGAGCCAGCTAGCATAAGTGGGAAGAAATACACTCTAGTAGTGGTGGATGATTATTCAAGATATACATGGACAATCTTCATGTGTAAAAGAAGGAAACTCTGCAGAAGTTACCTCAACTGATGAAAAGAGTTCAAAATGAGAAGAATCAAACTATTATAAAGATAAGATCTGATAGAGGAACTGAGTTTGTCAATGGAATAATAACTCAAGATCTTGTGTTGAAAATGGTATTACTCATGAATTATCTGCAAGAAAGACTCCACAAATGAGAATGGAGTTACTGAAAGAAGAAATAGAACTCTCAAGTAAGTCAAGAACCATGTTAGCTGAAGCTGGATTGCCTAAAAGATTTTGGGCTGAAGCCATCAATACTGCATGCTATACTCAAAATAGATGCATGATAAATAGACAGCTGACAAAGACTCCCTATGAGATTTGGACAGGGAGAAAGCCAAATTTTCCGTATTTTAGAATATTTGGATGTAAATGCTTCATCCACAACAATGGAAAGGATAATCTAAAGGCTTTTGATGCTAAAGTCGATGAAGGTATCTTTTTGGGATACTCAAATGAAAAAAGTAAAGCCTATAGAATGCTGAACAAGAGGACTATGGTTACATAAGAGTCTATCCATATGGTGTTTGATGAACCTAATATAAATGCGAGAAGACATTGGAGAGTTAGTCGATAAGCTAAATCAAAGAACTATGCGAAGAGTCCCTATATTGAAGCCGGAGCAATTAATCAAGGTGAAGATGAGATAGCTGAATCTCAAAGACAATGGAAAATCTGCAAAATAAGTGATGATGAGAGAGCCGCTCAAGATAACACACCGTAAGAAGACGATCAACCCACCGGTGACTTTACTCCAACCTTTGATGTGAGATGGGCCGAGACACATCATCGAAAGTCACCAGAACGAGTTAGTGAGTTAGGCGACAAATGAGTCACCATATGAATAGAGAGAAGAAGAGTAGAGTCATTTATGCAGAGAGCTGAGTTATTTATGGGCTAAGTGACAAAAACGCAATCGTTTTTAATAAGCGAGAATGTTTTTAAGGATGACGTCGGCGTAATGAATGGCGATGCAAAAAAGCGCACGACAAAGCCTATGATTGGATATAAATGATGTCGCATTAAATGCGGGTAATTAAATGCTAATCGGGCGTGCTAAATCTGCGCCGGCGACCTTGATCAAATTTGAAACCGAAAGCACGCCCTTTCATAACCCATATATACCATTTTGTTCAGCTTTCTCTCTCATTACTCAAAACTGTTCATCTCTCCAAAAGTAAAGAAAGCATTTTTCTCTCAAAACCCTACCAATTTTAAGAGCAAGTTCGTCAAGATTTTGTTCGATAAAAATCTCTAAAATCGCATCAAGACACGATTTCGCTTAAGCTCAAAGCAAATCCATACCGGATCGACCGTGATTTTGAAGGAATGTTGAAGTAGGGTTCCGATGAAACTCGTGAAGAAGATAGCCGATATGATCGAAAATCCGATTGAAACCCTTTCTACGACGATGGAATATCGTATGACGTGCGTAGAAGAGGTTGCCCACCCTACGTGAATGCCGGGTGCGGACGGCGGGATTAAGTCCTCCCTCCACCGCAAGGACATAACAATCACTGCAAAGACCTTGCGAGCACTATTTATTGTCGTCGGAGGGCATGTCAAAGATATATGAAGCGAGGCGTTGATTTGGTCGCCGCATGGAAAGAAGTCGCCAAACCCGAGTGTGCTGCAAAGGTTGTCTACACAGCAGACAAAAAGCTGCTGAAGGAAGATTATCATAAGCTGTTGGACATCGTAGCCAAATGTGTAGATATAAAATTTGGAAGCTTTAATCAGCTGTCCAAAACCAAGCTGATCGTCATGGCTGCGATCATGGAGGAGAAGAAGGTCAACTGGGCTGAGTTTGTGTACAATGACTCTGCGGAGAATGTTTCAAACAAATCCTTCAAAGAGGATGGATCATTTGGAGGATCTCCTGGTATGGCCTTGTAATTGACCGCTGATGAGAGGTGAAGGGTGTTCCCCCCGACATGGAAAGTCATTCCATGTCAACAAGAAGATGTTTCGGGCCAATCTCTCGGAGAGCCCAAAAGAGAGCTTACGCCAAGAGGGCGGACCCCGGTGAGGGGAATCACCGATCCCGAGGAAACAAATCCCTCCTCCAAAGAAGAAAGCTGCCCATGCAGCTGGAAAGAAGACTGTTGCCCCTGCAGCGAAGAAGAAGAAAGATGCACCTGCCCTCGCAATGAGTCACCGCCCCTGCGGTTGTGTCTCCTACCCTGCGTGCACCGATGGAGAAGGAATCCTTAATACCTTCTCCAGAATGAAGAAGAAGAGGACTCGCGAGGAGAGAAAGGCGATTGCCTCTAAGGCAACTCAAAGGCCTTTACCTTCGAGGAACTGGAGGAAGTAGAACCTGACATCCCTCTTGTGAAAACTAAGAGGAGGAGAAGACTTACCAGGCGTTTAGAGCTTGAAAACAACAGTGAGTCGCCACTCACCGAAAAGATCCCTGAGACTGCTAAAGAAGTGCAGTCTCGAGAAGTGCTTGATGAATCCGCCAAGTCTGCTGAGGCCGATCAACAGAGGCATCTCGAAGACCCAACTGTGGATAGAACAACTGAGGAACAAGAAGTAGCTGAGAGAGCTGAATCTCCTGTCGACAGGACTGCATCTCCACCTACGACAGACGCTGCTGAGGGTGAAGAGCAGCAAGCTCTGCTACCCTCCATTCCTGAGAAAGAAGGACATCAAGAAGATGATGACGATGATGCGATTATGCTCTCTCCACCATATCCAGACATCCAAAATCGTCTCAGAATGGAGGAAATGGAAGTCGAGTCGCCGAGGGAACAATTCGAGAGACCTGAATTCATAGAAGAATAAGAAGAATTGCTGAATTTCCTTGGGTTGACCACGATGGTCCGGTAATCGGATGAAGAGAATCGCTAGATATCTTGTAGATCTTCAAAGAAAAGGAGAAGGAGAGATTGCGGAGGAAAGTCAAGCCCGTGAGAAGGCCAATATATGTCCTTTCACTGAACCACCGATCATACTCATCCTCACTTAGATGCCTTCTCGGAAGTGATGAGGACTTGGACCCGCCATCGCTACGGAGGAGTTGGAAATGCAAAGAAGCCATGCGGGAATCCAGGATGATGCATGAGCACCACCGACGGAAGGACCTGGAGAGTCTTCCAAAACTCACCGGAGATTGATCCATTGGGAGTGGTGCAGATTGCCACTGTCATTGCTACAACCACTTCCCCCACTCACTTAGAGGATAGATCTAGGGGACCTGGCAATGAAACCGGGAACTTGGGGACCCAAGTCGAGCCAACCTCGTTGAAGGTGTCTTACCACCTGCGCCTCTACTGAACACTCAAAGGACACTACCGGAGTCCGGAGAAGAGTGACCCCATCACAAGTCACTCACCGGTGGTGTGCCATCTCGAGGGGAAAACTCACTCCACCGCAGCCTAGGTCGAGAATGCTACACCGACTCCACCCCGAATCTAGGAGGCGAAGTGAAGAAGGAACAAGAAAAAGAAACTCAACAAGTTGTCGCCGAAGAAGCTCGACAGGTTGAGTCTGTCTTAGAAGTGCCAACGTGCTTCAGCAGGTGATGATGACGCTGCCGATGCGGTCGAGGCACGGATGGATCTCGCCCGGAGTTAACACTGACAATGAAAGTGCAATCCACGGAGTTGAGACTCTTGTGGATGCCATCGAGAGAAGACCCTAAGACAGTGCGCTGTCGAAGGGATTGACAGCCCCGCCAGCTTGAGACCGGGGAGGTAATGAAGGCCTAATGGAGGTTGAGACTTCCCTAGGTAAAACTCAAGGAGATAAGAGCATTCCTCGGACCATCATTGCTGATTCGAGAGGAGGAAATCGATGCTCTTCATGACTCCCGGGATGATCCTGGTACAACTTTCTTCGGATCTGCAGATGAAGGTTGAGTCTACCCTAACCGCACATCAAAAAGACTCACCGGGACGCTCTACCAAGTGCGAGTAAGCGAGAATTCAAGGTTGCTCGACAAACGTTCAACTTTGATGATGAGCCACCCTTCAAGTCTCATCATCTTCCGATGACGCTCACCGATACGGCCGAGAAACGACAACTCAAAAGGACAAACCACCGAGACCGACGAATCATTAAGATAGCCGAGGCTCGGCCAACCGGGTCAATACCACCGTAGGCCCCACCAAACACGATCATTTGCGCAGGCTTCCAAAGTCTGCGCAAAGAGCTCGACTCAACTGAATCATCACAAGCACGAACAACCGAATTCTCAATTCCATATGTGCGTGATGATGCTTTTGAACAAACCTTTTCTTTCCGTTAAGTGCGCCCGACCTTGAAGAAGAAATGCCCATGAAAAGTGTCGTTTCAACGTTCAACCGGATCCGATCATTCCCACCGACTCCATTGTCCCCATAGATTTTGATTTCGATCTTTGCTTGGAGGCCACCAAACCGAGGTGACCGATGAGGTGCGTGAGGTATTCAAGACAATACTCGGTGAGATTGAAAAGATTGAACGGCACCAAGCTTCACTTGATATGCGATCGGACAATAGAGATGCCACCCTCACAAAGATTTAAGAGGGATTGTGATACGAGATAAGGAATGGTGTTAGCAAAGATAGTACAATGCGGCTCGAACAGTTCGATACTTTAAGGCATTGTACAATAAAATCTTTGTCCGGAGCGCCGATAATCTTGACGATGAAGACGAGGATGCAAGAAAATATTGATAGAATGCATGCCTCCCATACCACTAAAATGGAACTGCTACGAGAATTTCATCGAAAAGAACCTGGCGTCGAGGAGAATATGAATGAAAAGTTCACCTTCTTATGGCTGAAATGAAGTGTGGCGGCCCAATCAAAAGTCACCCGCTCGTAATTTCGACAAAGATACTCCGCAGTGAGAATCCAAGCAAAACTCAAATATCACCGCCTAGATTTCATGCTTGTGGCATGTTTCGTGGGTTCATCTCTCCTTTGATGATGCCAAAAAGGGGAAGAGGAATACCTAAAGACGTTAAAAGGGTCAAAATTTCTTTGAGAAAGAGAAGGTCGTCGGTTGTTGAGAAGCGGAAGAAAACAAATGAAGATCGATGAAAGATAAGGGAAAAGCGATTGAGGGGGAAGGTTCAAAGGATATGACTCTAATGGTTGCTAGAACCACTCAACAAGACTTGTCACAAATGACATAATCAAGAAACTTCCAAAGGACTCTGCCACTCCAACACTCTGTTGTGCCTATGTTTGAAAAGAGAAAAATCGTAGAAGCGAGGGATGAAAGAGGTCGAAAGAAAAATGGATGCCCATGCGATGGAAATATTGAAACAATACGGAGGCATTCCTACAAAAGACACCGATGCCATTCCGGATGACGGAGACGAGCCACGATCTGTGGAAGAATTCAAAATGCTCGAATCAGGGATAATTCAAAAATATGTCGATAGCCCAAGCCTGGACTTGTATTGGGAGAAGGGTCCGAAGCTATGTGAAGAAGGCGTGACGACACAGGACTACTAGCGGTCACTCTGCTGGTCACTCTGCTGGAAAGAAGAAGTCTCCAGTACAATATACGCCCAGAGGAAGAGGAAGGAGTGGTGGAGGCAGAGGTTTTCAACCTAGACCTCTACCCAAAAATATTGAATACGTAGATCCGGGCAAGAAGGGAAGGATCTACTTTTGATCGATATGATGAAGTAGCCAACCGAGAAGTGGCTAGGAAGAATACTCGACTATGTCAAAATGATTGAAGAAGAAAATAAGAGACAAGATCGAGATGTGGGAAGAGAGTCAACGAAGACAAGAAAGAAATAGAAAAGACAAAGTCGCTAGAAGAGCCTACGAGAAAAAGAAAGCGGTGAAGATGAAAAGAAGAGAAAGAGAGCAGAGGACGAAAGAGTCAAGAAGAAAGAAAGAAGGAAGCGTGAAGGCGATGAAGTGTTGTTGTCCACCCATTCATGTATTTTACTATTGTAAATGCATATGTATGTAAGTCTTCAGACATTCTATGAAAAACTCGTAATTTCTATTTTTGCGTAGAAATAGAATGGTATGTTCGCTCCGATACACATTGTAAAACAACATGTAAAGGACAAGAATGTTATGATCAATAAAAAGATTGATTCTATGCATACATTCTCTGTTTCTACATTGTCTCGTATGTATCTTTGCTATTTACATTTTGTATGTATGATTTAAGTTTTGGCATCATCAAAAAGGGGAAATTATTGGGAAATTTATTGTTTAGATTTTAATGAATGCCATGTAAATCTTAGACTAGAAAGTTGGCACCCCATTTTCCTTGTAATTTGTATTGTAATAGATAGGGTTGTGCGAGTGAGTCAAGTCAGCTATGCCTGGGCATACAAGAAGTCAATCAAGATCGGATGAAGACTCATTGTGTAGCAGCTGAGTGTGGCAAGGAAGAGATATCAAGAACTCGACTGAAGGAGTATCAGTTGTGATACAGCTGTAAGAAGAGTCACTCAAGTCAACCAAAGAAGTCAAGCCAAGTCAAGTTGAAGTGACAGATGAGTCTCTCAATCATTGGAGCAAACTCAAGTCACTTGGGGAAAAGGCATTTGCAAAGTCAAGACAACCGAAAAGAATCCGTTTGCCGAAGTCAAGAATATTACCTAAACAAGTAATACTTCCATGTTTGCCATGTTTTAAAGTGCTCGATCCCGAAGCGTGCAAAAGAATAAACCAATGGGAAGATCACTTGCACCTTGGTCGACTACGAAAAGTCAATGTTCATTTAATACGAGGAAATGTCAATATCAAGGATCGCAACAAGACAAGCCAAAGAACATAAGTGACTTTTGCAAATCGCCTATCTCTTCAACGGGCGATTTTTGAAAGTTCGCTATAAAGGGTCGAGAATCACTTTGAGAGAGGGTTACCTCAACCACGAACATTCAAGCTATTATTTGAACGTAAATCTGCAAAATTCTCAAGTTATTGAAGCAAATCATCAAGCCTAAATTTCAAGGAAATCGATCCAACACCAAGTCATGAAGGAAAGACAACTTCAAACTCAAGAAGAGGAAAATTTTGAAGAATCAAAAGGGTCTACATTCCAAGGAGGATTGTAGAAAGGTTCAAGGTCGAACCAGTCTCGAGTTATTGGAGGGCTTCGTGATCAAATCCAAGAAGCTTGAGCAAGTGAGTCAAGTAGCAAGACAAATTGCCTCTGTGAAGAAGAAGCGAGTCGGACGAGAAGCCACCAGTGTGACCAAGGCATCTCCAGACCGAGTCCCAAAGGATCAAGTCGATGTGTGATCAAGACTTGTATCCGCACCGATAACCACTCTGTACTCGATCAATACTTAGTGGATTCCTCCAGGAATTGGAGAAGAGAGGATTAGAAGAATTACCCCATCTTCGAACCTCTATAAAAATTATTGTGTCATTTACTTTTCAGCATTTAATTTCTGCATATCATTTTATATCTGCTGATAATTTGCTATCCAACTGATAAATAACAAAGTGCTAAAACCAAGTGTTAAAACAAACTTAAACCAAACTTAAGGGTGTTAAGTCTTCCGCTGAAAATTACATCACAACCAAGTTTAAGTTTAGACTAAACAGCTGAGTTATTCTATCAACAACTCAATCGAGTCTGTTGAGTGGCTAACTCTGCTGGTTAACTAACTTAGTTGTCCACCAAGGACTTAGCTGTGTATTTAACTCTGTATTATTTTAAAAGGACTAAAATCGAAAAGTTGGTAAGGTTTATTCAACCCCTTCTAAACCTTACTCACACCCCCTTGGGACCTGCATTTTTCTCTCCTAATTTTTATGAGTCAAATTTTCGAGTTCTTCACGGTTTTCTTGATTTGAGTTAATGGAGGAATGAGAGAGAGAGAGAGAGAGCCGAGAGAGATTGGGAAAATTGGTAGATATATGAGAGAGAAAGAGATTTGATTCCATTTTTGTAACTAACTTGTTATGTTATTTTACCCTACTACCCTTATATTGATTAAATTAATATTTTAATATATTTTTATCCATTAAATCATACCCATTGATTAATAGTGGGGGATGGTTGAGATTAGTCCATTTTGTCTCACCTAGAGACATGGTCTCACTTGATCCTCCCCTTATATATATATATATATATATATATATATATATATATATATGAGAGGTTATATGAGACCACCTCATAGGGTGAGTACAAAGGGACCAATCCTAGCCATATATCTAATTTTTTTCAAGTGTTGCGATTTAAGAGGAAAAATTACAAATTACAAGCTAGTTAATTAAACACGTGGTAAATTAGTCATCCTCCAAAATAGCCCAATATTCACGATATTCGAAATATTCACGGTATTCACGCAATCCTTCCAAATCTCAAAGCAAAATTAACGTAACAATCCTCGCCTTGTTCTTCAACGCACTCTCGTGAGAAATCCTTCATCTTTCTTCTTCAACGCATTATCAGGGGCTGGAAAAAGTTGCAGACAATTCGCCATAGTTGCTAGAACTCGACTACAGTTTGAAGATTGCTTATGAAGATGTAATTTTTTACTTGTATAGATGTGTCATGGTGCTTTTAGATATATTAACTACATAAGCAAGTTATGAGCAACAATTCCATACTACATAAGCAACGAATATACACTGCGTATGTACCGCATATATATTAACTACATAAAAAATTCATAAGCAACAAACTCATACTACATAAACAACGAATATACACTACGTATGCACCACAATTACATTAACTACATAAGCAAGTCATAAGCAACAAACCCATACTACATAAGCAACAAGCTATACTACATAAGCAACGAATATACACTACATATGCACCACATATACATTAACTACATAAGCAAGTCATAAGCAACAAACCCATACTACATAAGCAACGAATATACACTAAATATGCAACACAAATGCATTAACTACATAAGCAAGTAATAAGCAACAATCCTATACTACATAAGCAACAAATATACACTGCATATGCAACGAGATATGATTAAATTACACATGCAATATGGTTATACTACACATGCAATAGGATTATATTACATAAGCGATTAACAACGTAATACACCGAAGAAAAAACGTGAATATGAGGGATATGGATTACTCAAAAACGAAAATACGTGTCGCGTGAAAGGGAGAAGCAAATTGAATGTGATTGAGATCTCATCAAATCTCAATAACGGATTCTATATTGTAAAATGACCACCCTACCCTTCTTAGTTGTTGAGACAAAAAAAATATATAAACTCTCCTAAAAATCTGGACCTCCCAAAAATGTTAACCTATGGTTAGGATTGGGTCTTATGGACTCATCCCAAATGGGAGGATCCATTTGATTCATATATATATATATATATATATATATATATATATATTCTATGACTTGGGCTTGGGCTTGGGCTTGGCTTGGCTTGACTTGAATAAAAGTTAATAAATATTTTGTAATTTTATTTTTAGATTTTAAAATTAAATATATTATTATTTTCGAAATTACTGCAACTTGAATGATTGTGTCTTTTATTTATTCGATTAAAATCAAAAGTTGCGAGTGTAATTTTAAAAATGAAACATTGTGTCCTTTTATTCCAAGCCTTTCATCTTCTATAAATATACAAGTTAATAGCAGAAAAAACACAGAATCTTCTACCCTTTGTTTTCAAAAGAATATAAGGGCTTTGTTGTATCTTAAAGCAAATTGCCTCAGATAATGTTAATCCTCACAGTAGAGGCAATATTGTCTTTAGGAAAGTTATTCTCGCGCCTCAAAGTCATTAATATTATCTACAATTGCCTAGGTTGATCGGTCGATGGGCTAGGCGACCGGTCCCTGGCAAGGTTGACCGGTCGGCCTCCCGGCGACCATTACATGTGCAATTTTTTATGTCTCGGTTTTTCAGGTTTTGCAAAAATTCGATTTTTCACCCCAAAAAATTTAAAATGCATCAAAATGAAAATATAGACTTTATTCAATATGCATTATGCCTAAACGAACTCAAATCAAAGTAAACGTTTCAACGGATAATGGTTTTATGAAAATATCCGCGAATTGATCTTGAGACAGAACAAAACACATCTCAATTTTTCGTTTAGAAACACAATCCCTTAGAAAATGATGTCGAACCTCAATATGTTTGGTTCGGTTATGATGAACCAGATTTTGTAAAATATTTATAGCGGACGTATTGTCACAAAAACTAGGAACATTTTTGAAATAACATTTGTAATCCAATAAGTTTGTTTCATCCAAAGAAGTTGAGTACAACAAAAGACGCGGAAATATATTCAGCTTCGGCCGTTGATAAAGATACACAATTTTATTTCTTAGAAAACCAAGATACTAGGTAATCGCCTGACATGATCCGGAAGTACTTTTACGATCATCAATATTTCCCGCATAATCCGAATCACTATATCCTTTCAAAAAGAAATTTTCATTCTTTGGATAGAATAAGTCATAAGAAATAGTGCCTTTCAAATATCGAAAAATTGTTTTAATGACACTTAAATGAGATTCTTTGGGATTGCTTTGAAATCGAGCACATAGGCATATGACATGAAGAATATTGGGTCTACTTATGGTTAAATAACGTAAACTACCAATCATACCTTGATAATTTGTTTGGTCTACCGGTTTACCTTTCTCATCTTTGTCGAGCTTGATATTTGTTGTCATCGCGGTAGAAACGGTCCTTCCTTCTTCAATTCCGAACTTCTTTAGAAGCTCTTTGGTATACTTGGATTGGAATATATAAATGCCTTCTTGGTATTGTTTTATTTGAAGTCCAAGGAAGAAGTTGAGTTCTCTCATCATGCTCATCTCAAATTCACCTTGGATGAGCTTAGAAAATTTCTTACAAATAGACTCATTAGTAGCACCAAAAATAATATCATCAACATAAATTTGTACTAATAAACAATTTTGCCCTTTTTCAAAAACAAAAAGAGTAGTATCAACTTTACCTCTTGAAAAACTATTTTGCAAAAGAAAAGAGTTAAGTCTATCATATCATGCTCGGGGTGCTTGTTTTAAACCATATAAGGCCTTTTTAAGTTTATAAACATCATTTGGCCTTGAAAAATTTTCGAACCCCGGTGGTTGTTTAACATAAACTTCTTCTTAAATAAAACCTTTCAAAAAGGCGGACTTAACATCCATTTGGTAAAGTTTGAAAATTTAAAACAAGAATATGCAAGTAAAATTTGAATTGCTTCTAAACATGCTATGGGTGCAAAAGTTTCATCATAGTCAATACCTTTTTTTTAACAATACCCATGAGCCATTAAACTTGCCTTATTTCGAACGATGTTTCCTTGATCATCGAGTTTATTTTGGAATACCCATTTTGTACCGATAATTATTTGTGATGGGGGATAAGGTATCAATTCCCAAACATCATTCCTTTCGAATTGATTCAACTCTTCTTGCCTTTCTAGAAACCAATCTTCATGTTCAATTGCTTATTTTGCATTTTTAGGCTCTTTTTGAGATATAAGAGCTTTCTCGGCAAATTTTCTTCTAGTCATAACTTTGTCTAGAGAATCCCTAATTGTGAGATCTTTTGGATGATCTGCTTTAAATTTTAATGCCACGGGAAGATCCGAGTTGTCACCTTTATCCTCTTGTGGAATATTGGAAGTTGATGGTTGATCATTTGATGTGGAAGGTTGATCACTTTGAACATTATTTGGAACAATTGGTTCAACTTCATCTTCTTCATCACTTTCATTATAGGGTATTCTTTCAACATCGGAGGCTTCATTGAATTTGACGTGAATAGACTCCTCGACCACCATGCTCGTTTTGTTATAAACTCGATATTCTTTACTCTTAGTCGAGTACCCCATAAAAATTCCTTCAAATCGGCCTTAGAATCAAGTTTGTTTTGATCCTTAGTATTCAAAATAAAACACTTGCAACCAAATCTATATATATATAATAGCGAGAGTCCGTAACTTTTATTTTCCCGCTCTTTTTGCTTATTATATTAGGAAATAATTGTAAACATTATAAATGGTAATTATTATAAACTTTTATATTGGGAAAATATCATAAGAAAATCGTTGTAATTATATAAATTAGGAAAATATTATAAGAAAAGATTGTAAATGATATTTCTACTTTATATGTATATAAATTAGGAAAATATCATAAATGGTATTCTTATTTATATGTATAAAAATTAGGAAAATTTTATTTATCGGTATTCATACTTTATACCAAAAGTGAGTCTATAGTATCAATTCTACCTATATATAATATATAGATTTTAAAAATTATAAATTACATTTCACCATAATTGATATTAGTATTTGTCGTTCTTCTTAAATATATGTTACAATGATGTGTTGATTCTATACACCATATCTTCATCAAACATATTGTTTATTTGTTTCAATGGTGTAGATGCAATTTTGTACAATATAATATTAATTAATCAAGTTTTAAATACGATGATTATTCAAACTTTCCTAAATTTCTTAATAATTAATAATAGTTAACATAGATGAATTATGATTTTATGTATCTTTCAAATTGAATTAATAATTGATTTTGTGTTAAATTTTTTTGGCGGCTTATTATTTATGTTAAATCCTCTTATATTTATAGTAGTTAAATTGCATGAGAGAAACACTTTGATATTGTTGATCCTAAATTCAAGCATAACCACCAAATATGGCTTCATCTTCACGTTCCCCTCTATTTTCATTTTCAATAAGTGTCCCGAAACATCGATAATATTGAACTCGAATTATGCAATAAACAAAAGTTTTTATATAAACCATATTGTAGATTTGTACGGACAATATTTCATGAGTTTCTTTTTGATTATTCTTCATAGTTTTGTTGTATTTTTTTAAGTTGTTGTTTGTATGATTTGTTTATTTTTTTACTATTCCTCATACTAACATATTTTCTCACAATATATTTTGCGCGACGTATATTTTCTGTTCATATATATAAACTTCTATCCCCATCAACATTTTTTTATTATTAGTTTTATAGTTTTGATTCGGCAATTATTGATTTATTTTTATTCGGTATTTTTTTTTATTTTTATAGTTTTAATTCGGTAATGAACTTCTATCTACTTATTGTAATGGCTTCTTATATTGTTCAATCGAAATTCATTACAAATTGTAATTACATTAATTTTTTGTGTCGGCGTCTTCCATGCAAATTCGCAAGCATTGTGACATTCATAATGTGAATGGATACACTTGGATGGTCAACCTCTATGGCTTATATATATATATATATATATATGTGTGTGTGTGTGTGTGTGTGTAAGGTCGCGATATCTTATGTTTATTTAGGGGTGAGATATTTTTGTTAATATTTGTTTTTATCAACAACCTATACCTATGAAGTTTTAGAATGATTTTATCAAGGGTATACATAAAAAACAAAATGATGCAATTATAAGGCATAATGGAATACACTATTGTGTCGGATTAAAGCAAGAGAAATCCAGGATTTTCATGCAACGTGGTTGCCAAAATTATAATTGTTGTATACAATTAATAAATTGGTGATATTTAATCCTATAGATACAATAAGTATTTACTATTTTTCTAATCAATCTTATAGATACAACGAAATATTAATTGGGATTTTTTAAAATTGAGCCTTGGTAAAACAATTGGTGGTATCTAATTGTACTTTTATTCATAGACAATATCCATTAATATTTTATTAATCGAATTTGACAATACTATGTGAGCAGATAATTAAAAAGATGTTTAAGGAAAAAAAAAAAGGAAACTACACTCTAAGATTAAAGATTTATTAATCTAGCAAATTTATAATGTATTACTTTTTAATAAAAAAGACAATAATTGGTCAATGGAGCATTTGTTTTCATTTACAAGGGAGTATAATTGTATAATTGGACAATAATGTATTAGCTTAAGAAAAACAATGGATTGAAAGATTTATAAAACTCAAAATAGTAACAAATATTTATTGCTCGGAAATATTGTATATATCTCTTTCATATATTGATTGAAATATTATTTTTTTTTCACGCCAATTTCCATTTATATTTAAATTGATTTTGGATTATGGACTTTCTATGGATGATTTCGAAAATATTTTATTATTAATAAGATGTTTGATTTTTATATTATGCTTTTGAAGAATATCTGGATTTTTATTTCATATTGATTCGATTGTTGTTTCAATATTTTTATATTATATTTATTTTTGAAATTTGGTATTTTTAGGAGTGTGAACAAATACTAATTAAGTTCAGTCTAGAAAAATGAATTATCTTCTAATTGGTCCACTGATCAACGTTGGTGTAAAATTTGATGATTGTTTGCTTAATTAAGAATAATTAACAACTCTAATTATTATCGAATAAAATTAGTATATATATGATATAACTAAGGCAACTCAATCAGAAAAAAATAAAAATATATATAAAATAAGATACAATTTTGGACAAATCAATCCAAATATTCTCCTAACTAATGCATGTTTTGAAGTTATCCAAAATTAACGGTTCTTTGATTTGGTAAGTCAATGGAAAGAATCTTTAGTAACATAAATATTTTATTGGCTAACTGTTTTTTCGGTCATGATTGTAGTATTTTTGAAATTTGAAAATTCAACTATAATCAATCTTATAATTGTCCTAGACAATCAATAAATTGATTGTAATCATTACTATAGATACAATAATTATTTATTATTGTATTTATTCAATCTATAGATATCATCAAGCATTGATTGAAAGAATTTTAAAACAAACCTTTTGGTAAAACAATTGAGAGTATCTATTTATATTTTTTTAATTGTATTTGGCTATACTACACGCAACATGATAATTGACAAGAAGTTTAACAAATATTAAGACAATCGTACCTATGATTAAAGATTTGTCAAATTAGAAAAATATATTAACTTAAAAAAGACAATAATTGTCAATAGGAGTTTTTTTTTTTTTTAAATTTCAAGGGTGCACAAGTTTATGATTGAACAACAATATATTACCTTAATTAAGAAAAACAACTAATTAAAATATTTACAAAACTAAAAATGATAACAAGTATTTGATTGTTTGAAAACTCAGTACATATCTCTTTCATATCTTGATATGATATTAATAAAACTAATCAAATTGACGTTAAATAATTGACATGATCAATCAATACTACAAATGTCCTATAAAATCAATCATATAATTACTTAATTGGTATTTGTAATCAATTAGTATTTATTATTTTTTTTTATAGTTTATTAACCATAACTCTAGAAAACAATCATAGAATTGATTGTGCTTTACTTTGGTAAATCAATAAATCAATATTGGAAGATGAAATAATCAATATCTAGCGATCAATGTATGTTTTGGAGTTATCCAAAATTGACGGTCTTTTGCTTTGGTAAGTCAATAGAAAGATTTTTTGTAACGAAAATAATGTGTTGTTAACTCAATATATGATAATTAATAATCATATTGTCAACCAATGCCATTAAATAAATTATTGTGAATTATATAATCTTTTATATAGGATTAATTGATTGATGTTACATTTTAAAATAAACTTCCCAGTTAAAAATTTTGGATTGTCAAACTTCCCATGTATTCTATCATTTCTTTTGATTGATTAACGATTCACATCAATTCTTTTTTTTTTTTGAGAGAGATTTACATCAATTCATTGTTGATCAAAATGAGAAACTCACGGGGTTTACATACATCTATTGAAAATAAATGTCAAAGAATGAATATTGATATCAATTGTACTATTTCTATACACTCGCTTTTGATTATATCATGTTTATGTTCGTAAGTTTTTAGTGGATTACTATGATATTGTTGTAAAATTTATGTTAATACTACTAACATTTATATCAATGACATAATAGTTCATTTTTTCAACAATACAAGTACAATATAGAAATACATGTTTCACATACTATATATAATTATATATAGAGAGGTGTGTGAGAAAAAAATATATATATAAAATAATAATTTAGAGACACGCATAAATTGAGGATATTTCGAACGAGTTGAATTAGACATTTAAGTTTATAGTTGAAAATATAAAATTGATAGATATATTTTTGTTTTTAATAACCTTATACGAATATTACTATTAAAATAAAGTAATAAATACCATTCATGTTAATAGATATTATAAAACCATAATATTAAAATAAAAATATACGTGCAACGCACGGGGTGAATTACTAGTACTTTGAAATAACTAATATTTGGAGTTCTTCCTTTCCAAAACTCATAAGGTGTTTAATTTAACTTGGGACGAAGATATACCTGGTTTATGACATAACAAGCGGTGTTGACGGCTTGACCTAAAAATATTTTGGAAGTGAGAATTCATTGAACATGGACCGACACATTTCTTGAAGAGTCGGTTTTCCTTTCGGCAACACCATTTTGTTGTGGAGTTCTCGAGTTTCGAAAAATTGTGTGCATACCCCTTGGTTTCACACAATATTCTAAAGTCACCATCAAAGTTTCCTCCTCAATCACTCCTTATAGACTTAATTGTATCTTCATTTTCATTCTCTATAAGTCTACACAGCAAACTCATTAGCGGCATCACTTTTATTTGCAAGAAAAATAGCCCAAGTGTATCTAGAAAAATCATCAACTATAGCAAATGTGTAATATTTTTCACTTAAACTTTCTGTGCCAATATCCCCATACAAATGAAGATGAAGTAATTGTAGAGGCTTGGTTGTGGAAATTTCATATTTGGGCTTAAAACTACTTTTAACTAAATTGTTCTTTTGACAAGTGTCACATAAGCCAAGGTTTTCAAAATTTAATTTGGGCAGTCCTTTGACATGTTGGTTTTTGTAAATCTTTTGCAAATTTTTGTATCCAACGTGTCCAAGTCGCCTATGTCATAAACTTGTTAAATCATTATTGGCGACAAGACAAGAAATATTTTGACTAACCAAATCACTTGTGCAAATTTTGTAAAGATTGTCTTTTCTACTAGCTTCACAAATAATTTTATCATTTTTGAGAATAAGACAATTTTTTTATTAAAAACAACATCATAATTAGAATCATATAGTTGTCTTACACTTATCAAATTGAACTTAAGCCCTTCTACTAATAAAACATTACTAAAAGAGAAAGAAAAGTTACCAATTTCTCCATTTCCAAGAATTTTTCCTTTGGCATTCCCGAACATGACCATTCTTTCTCCTTCGAAATGGATGTTGGTAAATCACTCTCTTTTTGGTCATATGGCGCGAATACCCATTGTCCATGAGTCATTTTGAATATTCCGAAATTGTTATAACCCCTAGCACCTAAAAATATATCATTTTTAGGTATCCTAAATTTTTGGGTCCATGGGGGTTAGCCTTGAGACCTTTGGGTCTCCAATAATGACTATAGCTATCTCTATGTTTACAATCATTAACAAAATGTCCATTTTTACCACAATAAAAATAAGTAATAATATTAGGACTTCTAGCACGTATGAAAGTCAAAGCTTGGTCATTTTTCTTAAAAAAGGTTTGAAAAGGTTTAAAACCAAGTCCTAGTTGGATTGCTCACTTCTTTGTGCACCAAGGATTTTTGTAATTTTATCCGTACTCAAATTAAAACATTGCATATTTTTTTATAAATTTTTAATTTATTTTGTGAGCAATTATTTTTCGAAAATGAGACTATGAACTTTAGCATGAGTAATTGAATGAGCATGATCAAGTGATTCATAAGAAGTAAATAATTTATCTTTTTCTAATGTTAGCTCTTTATACTGCTTTTTCAAAGTCTTGTATATACAAATCATATCTCTAAACTCATTTTGTAAATCATCATAATCACATTGAAGATCATCAATTAAAGACGAAGCGTACCTCGTTATTTTCATCGTCTATGGCCATGAGACCATGTTAGGCTTCTTCTTCTTCGTTGGATGTCGCAAGGAGCTCATCCCATGTTTTGGCTTCCGCATTTAGAGCCTTCTTTTTCGGAAAAGGCTTTTTCTTCTTTTTTTTCTCATCCGCTAATTTTGGGCAATTGGCTATAAAGTGCTCGGGTTTTCCGCATTTAAAGCAAGAGTTGCCTCTAGCTTTTCTTGCCGTATTTTTATTGACAAATTTGGCAAATTTTTGAACAAGGGCGGTGGTTTCCTCATCCTCCTCATCACTAGCATCACAAGTATTATTTGAATTTGAAGCAAGACTTTTAGGAGTAGGTTGCATACCCGACTGAGAGGTGGATGGTTTGGAATTCTTTATTTCTTTAAGATAAACTTCATATATGAGAAGATTTCCAATAAGCTCATCAAACTTGAGGGTCTCAAGATTTTGAGCCTCCGTTATAGCCATTACTTTTTTTTTTGGACCATGAGTAGGAAGAACATTCAAAACTTTAATAACTTTATCTTCTTTCGAAATAATTTTTCCGAGAGCCAATAAAGGATTGACTATATTATAAAGTCTTTCCACCATTTTAGAAATCCCTTTACCCTCAAATATTATGAAGTTTTCAAAATCTTTAACAAGCATGATTTTTCTAGCTTGTTTAACTTTCTTTGTACCTTCATAAATAGTTTCTAATTTTTCCCAAACTTCATGAGCCGGTATTATCCCTCGAATTCTATTATACTCGGTAGCCGTAGGAGAGCAATGTAAAATGTTTAAGGCCTTACCGCTGAGGGAGAATGACTTTTTATTATTTTCATCGAATTCCTTCAAACTTTTGAGAACTGTGGTTCTATCCTCCATTTTCTTTGTTGGTTGAGTAATTCTTCTGATGACCACATTCCAAATATCAAATCCGCACTCTTGTAGGAAACATTCCATCTGATCCTTGCAAAAGGAATAATTGTTGGCTTCGAAGAGTGGTGGCTTGTTGGTGGAGGCACCGGTGGTGGGTAGCTTTCGTTCGTAGCCATGGATCTCCTCTTTACTCGCAAAGATTAAACGAGCTTGCCAAAGAGTTTGGCTCTGATACCACTTGTTAGTCTAAGTGGCTACGAAAATCTAGAGGGGGGTGAATAGATTTTCCCAATTTTCCGATTTACGCCCTTTTATTCGAATGTGAAGATAATGAACAAATAAAAGTGCAAAAATATAAACAACACACAATGATTTATAGAGGTTTAACCCGCCTAGGGCCTAATCCTCTACCACCCCGGTATGTCCGAAATGGATTTTGAAAAGGAAAAAAAGTTTATTGATACCAAACAAATACAACTTTTACCTTGAAGAGTACCACACTCTTCTTACAACGCTACCTATGAAGACTACCACAATCTTCTCACAACAATGAAGAGCACCACACTCTTTAATACCTAGAATCAACCAAGTGTGCTCTTACCATAAGAACACTAACAAGAATTTGTTGTTTTGGATGATTTGAGAAGTACAATCAATATTACACTTTGTTTGAAAGTATTACAACTCAAAAGTGCAAGTGTAATCACGAAGGAAGCCTAATACTCAAGATGTGCAAGTGTAAAACTTAGGCTAAAAATACAACAAGAATTTAGACAAGAAAGAATAAGAAGTTTGTTGAATTTTTCTTGTTGTTTTGAATGCTTGTGTTGTGTATTGATCCTTCAAAGCCTTCATCTATTTATAGGAGAGTCTTCAAGATTGGATCTCCAACATAGGCTCTTCCATCTTCACTTTTGTCTACAAAAGAAGGATCAAAAGATCTACAAAAATGGTTAAGAAATATAAAATAGATCATACTAGATAATGGCTCAATTACAATGGATAGAATGTTGTTGTCAAACATCATAGGTCGGTCGATTGACCTGTTGAAAATTCGAACGTTTAAAAAGTTAATCCGAGATTTATCTTGATTAATCAAGGTTGGACCATCGGCCCAGGCCTTCGATCGGTCGCCCTGGTGGACCAAATCACCCAAGGCCAATTGTGATACAAAAACAAATTTTGAAAAGCAAGTACACCCCGGACACTAGTTGACCTTGACCACACCGGTCGGCCTCAAGTCAACCAGTTAACCTTGGCCATTTTTGCTCTAGTTTTATTTACTCGTTTGAGTTATCAAACTTGTGCACGGGTTACCCTCTAGGGCGACCGTTGGCCTCAAAATGTATATTGTCGATTTTTGTGAAAAATAAAGTTCAAGAAATACTTCAAAAAATTAGTAAAATAATTTAAATTGTTTTGAAGTATTTGGACAATATTTGGGGACATTGTTTTGGTATAAAAACTCATTTAAAAAAATCATCAAAATCATGATAAAAATATTTTTCTAACACAATCATCTTAGAATAAAAGAGCTTAATACTCCATATGATTCGAGTATCAAATTATGTGAGAATTCAAATAGAATAGTTGCACAACTTGAGTATGCTAGTGTCATAGGCGAGTTTAATGTATGTCATGCACCTTTGTACAAGACTGATCATGACTTTTGCGGTTTGCAAATTATCAAGATATACAAGTAAACCAGTTGTAGATCCTCACCTAACTCAGTGTGTGAGGATATTTGAATAAAACTATAAATTTTGCATTATTTTACAATAGTTATCCGGCAGTTTTAGAAAGGTATTCAGATGCAAGCTTGATTACTAGTGTAAATCGTAATAAATCTACATCTGGTTGGATCTTCTTCAGGTGGAGGTGCTATAAGTTGGGCTTCTAAGAAGCAAACTTGCATTTCACATTCCACTATGAAATTTGAATTTACAGCACTAGCTACAACAGGAAAGGAAGCAGAATGGATAAGAAATTTATCATTAGATATCAAGTTGTGGCCACAACTAATGCCATTTATTTCCTTGCGATGTGATAGTGAGGCTACTATATCTAATGAACATTGTAAATTTTTTAATGGAAAATCGAGACACATAAGTCTGAGACATGCTTAGGTTCGTGAATTAATTACTAGTGGTGTAATAATACTGTATATATTAAATCCATAGATAACTTGGCAGATCCATTAACTAAGCCAACGTCAAGAGATGTATTGGCTAAAACCACTAATGGGATGGGAGTTAGACCCTTACAAAACACCAATCAACGGTAACCCAACTTTAAATTAGTAATCCAGTTTTAAAGTTTAATGGGTAACAACAAGTTGTGGATATGTATTTGTTAGCACTGATAAGCTCATCCCAAAAGTCTACTAGATCAGTGCAAACTGTTACTATATAGAGGATGATTAAGATCTTAATAGAGTTTCGTAGAATTTTTCCAATAACAGCGATAAAATAATAAAACTCCACTTATATGAACATAGAAGTGGTGCCGCTTCACCAAGAAACATATAAATGGGTGTTTACTTGGAAATGTTCATGAAAATATTAGCACGTGGTCATATTTATGGGTGTCAATTTGGG